>CM069446.1:40718341-40949077 GCA_035610835.1 Ophiura sarsii
GTTTTCACAAAAAAAGGAACATTAGTACAACAAAAAGTACACTGGTACAAAAAAGGTACATGCCCCCCCCCCCCCCCCCCCCCCCCCTCCAGCCCCGCCCCACCTGGTTACGGGCCTGGGGAACTTGTTTATGAATTAAAGTATAACATTTGTTCCTCAATTCATGTTAAATATAAACACATTACCATGAACTTTGTTATCATAATAAAGGGTTCAACAAAAGAAAGTATACCACTTTGTTTATGTCATTTTGAGTAACTTTCAATTTGTTTTTGTCCAAATAGGCTAGATAGGCATTTAGATGAATCTTTTAGGCATAATTTGATACCAAATTTGCTCCCTAACACCATGATTAGCACCATTTAAAGGAAAATATCCCATTTTCAAAAGTCGCATTTCCAATACACAGCACGAGAAGAAAGGGCCAATTGTGAACACATACATATGCCGTATTTATCCCGTACTGATCACCGCGCATATCCCTCAATGCGCGGGCTAATTCAAATGTAAACTGATGCATGGGTGAAGGATTTGAATGTAAAGGAATGTTATGGATGGGTAGAACATGGACAGATTAACCAAATCTTCTCGTGCTTGTGTATTGGAAATGCGACTTTTGAAAATGGGATATTTTCCTTTAAATGGTGCTAATCATGGTTTATCTTTGTTGTTAGGGGGAAATTTGGTATCAAATTATGCCTAAAAGATTCTTGGTCAACCACAAATTAAAAATTACTCAAAATGACATAAACAAAGTGGTATACTTTCTTTTGTTGAACCCTTTACCATGTGTATATGCCCATGAATGTACCCAATAGGTTTTAATTGTCATATCTCTTCTGAAATGCCAAAAATATAGCGATATAAATGTATTCATTTTATCACGTTCTGTATGTCGGTAGCCATCCCATGCTAAAGTGCGTTCAGGTTATTTCAAAAATGTAATGAACGTATGGATAATACTGGATTCAAATAGCGCGCTTACTTGAGGCCGTGCTACAAATTAAACTGAATGATAATAATCGATTGGCGATTGACTAAACAATATCCGCATCGGATCATGTGTACAGCGATGAATAGCTGTACCGTGCTTCTTATCTCTTTAGGTGTCTCAGATGCTATTGTAAATATCAGCCAATCGATATGACAATGGGACCGACCCTTGCACGCGCTGTTCGATCCGTAACTCACCAAGGACACACAGCGTATTTTTATTAAGCAAACCGGCTTTTACCCGTCTTATAAAAAGCAGGATAAGAGCCGGTTGCTCGTGTGAGAGACGTGTTTTTATTGCAGTTCGATAAACAAACTTGCCGGCTGCCGCTGACCTCATTATAATAAATGCCAGCGAAAGGTCATACACATCTGTTTGCATTTAATTGTCAGGTGATCGTACATCGTGTGCCCACTTCCGCTTTTCCACTGGCAAACGCGCTGAGCAGGAACCGTGCGTGTTTATACTGACGAAAGACTGCTTTTCCTAACCGGTTTCAACCGCTATTATCCTTGGTTTCGAAGGATAAAAGGCATCTAAAATCCAGGAGAAATAAACCGGTATGAGCGGGCAAATGCCGGTGGTGGTGTGTTTTTACTGGGGGATTTTAATCCGTTAGCAGTCATATGCCTGCTTTTTTTCTTCAGTAAAAACACGCTGATAGTTAGTTGAATTTATTCATCCACAACATTTGTTTAGCACAATCAGGGCATTGACCATATACAATTATGTCATTGTGCCCTATGTTACTTTAGTAAGGTCACGTCACGTACCAATGTTCATACACAGAGTGAACAAAGTTTGTGGAGGACAAATAAAACGAACCCGCGAAATTCAACAGACTTATGCATAACGTGTAAAGCAAGAGGCGACTGGTCTCTATACTAGAATTTAAATAACAATCATGTTAAAGATCGGCAATGTGATTAGTGCTTTAATCATGGATCATCCCTTCTGTATCTATATACTATTCCTATGGTACATGCCATATTATAATGTAGTAAAGAAAGAATGCATGGAAAAGTACATGTACCTATAAGATTACTATGAGACTGTACATTGCTGTACATCCCTTACTAAAGGTCAAATCTAAAGGTATACCTTTTTTTTGCTTTTTTAACACATTATTTGGCTGGTAAATACCACATATTTGATATCAATGGAAAGCTTGAAACACATTTTATTAGCTACGGTACCTTGACTTATTCTGTGATTAAAACTACTCTCTTTGAGAAATGCCATCTGCAAGTACGAAGTTTCACGTATTTCGCATGACATCGGTGTTCCCCACCCTCTACTGACCTTTTAAAAGGTATGCTATCCCCAAAATATGCCAGCTAGCCGGTAGCCTTAGTCCCACTCTTCAAAGTGTTATGCATTTTATGGACGAAATGTCCGGCATTTTATCATAAAAAAGCCACCAAGAAATTGTATGTTTTCCCATAGCGTTACACACAAAATTACCCGGATGTGGCAATGAACAGCAACATTATTACCATTTCTCGACTATTGAGGGCAGTGCGTATAAATATACTAAAAACATAAGAACGTAACCTATGTGGTATCGCAAAAGGTCACTTGATTTTTTCGGTTTCTGTAGACGAGAAAATAAAGCGCTTTTGAGTGACCGGACAACGTGAATGTGAATGGATAATGAAATAACATCACACATTGTGTATTGAACGTTAAGACTGGTGCATCAGCGATAAATGAATCTTGCTAGGCTTCAGCTTTTGTTTGAATTGAAATCAAAAGCGTTCCGTGGTTATATAACTTTTGAATTACCCACGGTTCACTCGCTATTGCTTTAGTTGTTATCCTACATGTTAAAATTGGTAATGTCCCGGTTAATGCTCCCATACACGGTGCAGTTTGTCATCAGCACAGGCCTATGATATTTCCAAGCCTATCTGATGTTACAGTATACGAGGCCTACTAGGAGTAGGAATATAGGTAGAGACAAGGCTTAATTCTGATTTCTGTATGACGCTGCTTCCAACAAAGGCTTAATAATGATTGAATTATCAATCCATGCAACTCGATATAGTGGTATATTGTCGGGCATAGAAGAGCTCACATTATCAGTGGTTTAGGAAAGAGTGTGGCAATGCAATGCGCCATTCCTTCTATTTTTTGCTACTCGCTTGCATCGATTGTGCAATTTGAATGAAGCAATGCTTGGAAAAACAAAAGTGGAAGCGTTGCTTTTTACTCTTATTCTAAAACTCGCAGACTCTGCAGAGATTGTTTTTATTCCTTACAAGAAACCAAATAGGCCTACGTAATTAATAGTTTTGAGTGAAAAACTATCCATTTTAAATGTATGAATGGTAGAGTGAGTTGCAAATGAAAATGTAAACAAATAAACGTTATTGACTGTGGGCGAGAAAGTAGTTCCAAAGATTGCTTGATACGCCGTTGCTATGGACTGACGCAAGCGCCGCCGTCGGACGCACTGCTAAACGTTAGCTCCACCTACTCATGTTATGTTGTCTCATCTAAATGTCGCCTATTATTCTGAGAACTAATGGGATTGCTTAAACTCTCTAAGCTGTTTAAGAATTGGAAATATAACCCGATTTCCAGATCTGGACATTTGCCTGGACTGTATTAAAGGGGCACTGAAAGATACGTATGGGAGTGCGCCCTCAATTTGTACCTACGTAATACTTAGGCTTATACTAACTACCAGCTAGCTACCAGCTAGGGTGGTTTAAAAACTGGCTGTAAGTAGCGCAACTCCAACCTTCTGCTCTAACACAAATTACTCCTTTCCCCTATTTCCCATCTTGCTCCTTACTCTGCATGCCTCTCCTATGCACCTTTTTCCATGCTTTGCTTTACTCTAGGTTGTAGATACAGGAGGCATTTCCATCAGTCGTCCTGTCCCTAATCGCTTCTCTTGCAGTTACCCATCTCCACGTCCTCGAAGACTAAGATGCATTGCAATGTAGTGCATGTTAGTCGCGTGCCACCTGGATGGCAAAACATTGCGGTTAGTGCTAACTGACGGAGCTCGGGGGGGGGGGGGGGGGGGGGGGGGGGGGCAATGGTTGGTAGTTCTAGGACTATTGGAGTAGTCTGGAGGACTATTGATCATCGCTTTTTAGGTTTCACTTTAATTCACTGAGACCCGGGTAGAATATACTCATTAGCCTTGGCTGGCAAATATTCTAGAAGAAGGACAACTTTGATGACAAACCATGCTGCAGGAGTTGCGACCGCAGTGATTACAGCAATTGAAAAACCATGATGGCAAAGCAAATCAACCAAATTTCAATTTATCGCCATTATTCAACCGTATTCCCATAAATAATTACACTTCAGGATTCCTACCCTACGTACCTTATCTATTGAAACAATTCCGTTTTTCCAAATTTCATTTTTCTCGGCAATCTCTCAATGCCCATTAGCATGGGATTTAGGTCAAGCATCCCATGTTACCAACCATGCAGCTCATTGGCTGACTAATCAAATGACCACCTCCCCAAAAAGGTTAGTAAGCCGTAAAAACAAATGCACCTTAATTTTAAAATTGTTGATTCAATATTAATTATGAAAATATAATGAGAATCCGATATCATTACGGTAATTTGACACCTTATATGTTACAATTGACAAGTATTGTTGCGTGGTGTTATATAAATTCAAACTGAGAAAGGGCACGTTTTTGATATTTGCAGTAAGTTTGTTATGACGTGTATCGGTTCGTCTTCATTTTACCACTCATGCAATGCCTTTTTGATCAATAACACTGATTGTTTAAAAGCACAAATATAGAATTCGGTTTGGGTTTTTTAAACAAATTAAGACACATGTGCATGAGTTAAAAGGACACGAAGTCATGTTGATTTTTTTTTCTACTCACAAAAACACAGCAAGACTTGATTAAAACAATGTTTAAATATATTGGAATTTTTGAATCGACGTTTTGTTGTACAAAGAGGGCTAATTTTTCTTAATCCTTATAGGTGTACAGGCGCGTGCCCAGGGGGGGGGGGGCTTTGGGGGGCTCAAACCCCCCGGGTCCCCAGAGGGTAAAAAAAGAGGGGAGGAGAGGAGAGGAGAGAAGGAAGGGAGGGAGGAGATGAGGAGGGGAGGGGAAAGGGAGGGGAGGAGGGGGGAGGAGAGGCCGGGAGCTTTTATTAGCGTCTCTAACTTTATCTCTACGTATCTGAACCATGTGAGTGTTTTATAACGAATGTTAGCAAGTTGTTAGCAAGGATAGTTTTAGGTCATCCAGGCAAGTTAAAACCCAACAGCTTGGCCCTCTGAATCACCAGTGGCGTTACCCCCATTGGCAAAAGAGTAAAAAATAAAAAGGAAGATAAGGAGGTAGGGTAATGAGCATAGACATTTTTGCGCGCTTTGCACGTATTAGTTTCAATGTTTCAATATTCAAGCTTAACAAGAGGGCTTCGGGAACGTTTTTTCTGGACCATTTTAGTTCAAAAACTGGGGTGTTTTTGCTCGATTCGCGCTCACTTTTTCAACAGGTTTCAACATAATAATGGGTCTCAATACACACAAAATATTCTAAATATTATGTTTGGACGTCACATTTTTTGGCACTTTTTGGTCTTAACTCAAAAAATAAATAAGATATTAAAAAATAAAACGCTCCTGGGGAATGTTATCAGGATTATCATAAAACTAGTATGACAAAATTTAACAAAATATATTTTGAGTTATCTTTTCCAAACCTAAAATGGGTCAAAAACCGTGTTTTTATAATTTTTTCCAAAATGCTCAATTTCAGTATCATGGTTGGATTCATTGAACCCTTTTCTGCAAAAAACTGTATACGTTTTTAAAGATTAAATGAATATTGAAGAAGTTACGGCAGTTTTACGGAGACTGTACCTGAGAATCCACACTCCCCTAAGCTTAACAGGGTGGCTTTCAGGACAGTTTTCCATGACCATTTTAGTTAAAACTTACGAATTTTGCGCGCTTCGAGTACATATTTTCTACAGGTTTTAACATTATTATGACCCTCCACACCAGAAATTGTAAATATTATGTGGGGACGTTATTATCATACTGGACCATTAGTGTTAGAAATGCAATGTTTTGCGCGCTCCGCGCGTATTGGTTTAAATATTTCATTATTTAACTTTAACAAGATGGCTTCAGGACAGTTTTTCATGACCCTTTTATGTTCAAATTTTGCGCGATCCGCGCTTATGTTTTCTAGAGATTTTTTATATTATAATGGCCCTCAAACCACACCCATTTCTCTATCATAATACTATTTTTGGCGAGTCGGTCTGTCTGTCCGTCTGTCTGTCCGTCCAATGCCTTCGGGTGCAGATCCCTGCCCATCTGCCAATGTAATCGCTATGCACAGGGATCTTCGCCCCCACGTAGACAACAAACTGTTGCTACGCGATCGCGTATAAACAAAACAAAACATGGCGCACGCGTGCGTAAGCGTTCGTGGCGCAAACTGGGTCTTTTCATGGGGCGGGTAAAAGGAAGCCGTCCGGTGGCTAACAAAGAGAGAAAAAGGACTCCAATTAACTCCCGGGCGTGTTTTTGTATGAGTTAAACCATGTAAACTATATGCATATGATCAGGAGGTAAAAAGGATCAGATGGCGTGTTAGGGTTAAAGAATCTGTGAGCGTAAACCGTAGGCCTTCATCCAGGAACACGTTATGTGTTAAACATGTTATTGTTAAAGTGATTGCGAATTGCGGTGGTATGATGTCAGATTGTCAGTGCCTCAACATCCCATCGCGGACCCATCTATGCGCGCAGGCCACAACGGGCCCTCATCATGCCTATCATGGGATGTCTTTTATATAAATGGGAATGTTACAGGGACATGTATAAATATAAAGCAAACATTTAGCTCCAATTATATATCTTTAACTCTCGGGCGTGTTTTTGTCCCGATTTTTATGAGTTAAACTATGCATGCATGATCAGGAAAAAGAGTCAAAGGGGGGGGGTGGGGGGGGGCTTCAGTCTGCACGGCGCCAGGAATCAAACCCAGACCTTGAGCGTGCAAGTGTGTACAGTGTTGTAGTTTAACACTATAGCAATTCGGATAGGCCCTATAGTCCGGGTTAAAATTGAGGGAGGTGCCACCTGGAAAAGGAGAAATTCTCATGTGGTTTTTCTAGACCAGTTTTTCATGGGGAACAAGAATATGTGACGTAAACAGGCTGTATCCTGAGAACTTTTCTGTGAGGGCGCTTTTTTCAGACTTGTCATCTGTAGAGAATGATTTTATACCACGTGCAACTTTGGCATCTCTGTTGCTGGTCTGTTCTCCACGTTGATCCACTGCTATTCGCAATGCATATCTACTCTGACCTTGTACTGTGACAACCCTTTTTACTCAATTAGCTGACGATTACCAGGATAAAGAGACTCAATATTCTCCATGCACTTGATATAGTAGCTTCCATACCGGGCATAATTAGTCTTGTTGAGACCAAAGTAGAATGGCAACATGAACTCCCATACCTCCTCATTTCGGACCTCTTTATAGATTATGTGTTACACATGTAGCTTCTTTTTTAATAACTCTTATCAAAACTAATGCAAAATTTGGTCAAACGTGCCTCATAAATGCTTATTTAACCCATATATATACACCTTATAATTATATGGGATTTTGGCGGCCATTTTGAAAGGCGCCCTCATTTTGAACCTCTTAATAGATTTTGTATTACCAACCTAGATTCTTTGTGAATACCTCTAATCAAAACAAATGCAAAAAGTGGTCAAGCATGCCTCATGGATGCTTATTTAACCCATACCCACTTTATATGCGAAATTCTCCTTCATAAAATGGAAATCATTGGAATTTGGCGGCCATTTTGAAAAGCGCCCTAATTTTGGACCTCTTTATAGATTCTGTAATACAAACGTAGCTTCTTTATGAATAACTTTCATCAAAACTAATGCAAAAAGTGGTCAAACATGCCTCATAGATACTTATTTTACCCATTATACACAATTTATATGGGATTTTGGTGGCCATTTTGAAAAAAGCGCCCTCACAGAAAAGTTCTCAGGATACAGCCTGTTTACCTCAGATATTCTTGTTCCCCATGAAAAACTAGTCTAGAAAATCCACATGAGAATTTCTCCTTCCCAGGTGGCACCTCCCTCAATTTTAACCCGGACTACTAGGCCAATCATGGGATGTCTGTTATATAAATGGGAATGTTACATGGATATCGGTTTGTGCAAACATGCGTGATTTAAATACATATGATACATTTAGGCATGTCTACGGAGGAATAATAAATGTCGACACACAATTCTCAAGACTGGGCACAGATGATCATGACGATAGACCACTCCTCTCTCAATGAAATTTATTTTTAAGCCCCCCCCCCCCCCCCCCCCCCCCCGGTAAAAAAATCCTACAATAGTGTGCTTGTATTCCTAATGCACTGCCGGTTTCAGATATGTTTTAATGGCCAAATAAAGTAGCAGTTGTGAAAACTCTTTGGATAGTTACCGTCTTCCATTATTGAGCTTTCAGTTACAACTTGGATTAATGATGGTCTTTCTGTCCTTCAATACCACTGTTTCACACTTTATTTCAGACCAGTAGTATCCGTACGCCTATGGTTGGCCGAGTCCGCCATAACGTATATCTATACACGTATTGATATACGTACTCGATTTTCGAACACGCGTACTCGAATTTGAAACCACGTGGTTGATATTGACCAATTCCAATCGAGTTTCGAGTACGTTTGATAGAGAATAGAATTCGCGGGGAAAATACACGCATTCGAAAAGTGTCCTCGTACATGAACATGAAATACGACAACTACAATTATCTTTTTAATGGAAATTAAAGCATTATAACATGTGAAGTTTTCTTTCCTGAATTTATGTGTATATATTTAGGTCCCTATTATACAAACTTTATTTATGATTTTGTACTAAAGCGCTGCATGACCGCCGCGTGTGATACATTCACTATACTGGCATTGTCGTACACAACACATTGTATAGCCTCGGTATACCATATGGCAGGTAATAGGATCCTGCTATGGGTATACGAACAATGACCTGGCCTTGGTAAATAAATGTCTTTGCCCTGTAGTATATTTCAATGCACATTGCACAATGTATGTTTGGGTTGTACTGTACAAACACAGAATTGATTGATGTTAATAATTAGACTTAGAGGAGAAAATACTGTGGGCAATTTCTCAATCTGTTTGAAGAAGAGGAAATGGTATGATATGACCTCTTTTGAATTGCCTATCTCAACAAGCTCACAGGCATGAGCATGAGCAATTGGGCACGAGTCGAGGAGGGGGCAGGTCTGTGATCTGGGCATAGCCGGCTATTTTGTTGGTATATAAAATAAATCGAGCTTGTCATTTCATCTGGGGTGGGCATCAGGGGGATGCAACCTACCAACCTCTAAGTTACGCCCCTGGTCACAGCTCCAATATTTACAATTGTCGTGGGGAAAAGGTTCTTGACTGGGAAAAAGTGTACCCCACACCCATTCCAAAGATTTCTGACTGGGGAATTGCACCCACCCCCACCACCCCACCCTACACTTAAACCATAAATAATTGTACTTGGCTCACCCACATTAATTTTACACAACTCACTCCTCAAATCGCTCCCTCCTCAAATCGCTCCACAACCCCCCCCCCCCCCCTCCCCCCCCCCCCAGTGGCGTACCCAGCTTTTGAAACTGGGGGAGGGGGGGGGGGCACGACCATAGTTGTACCTCCGAAAGGCATGATTTACCGACAATCTTTTTTTTTACAGACTCCCAAAAAATCGTAAAACCATGCACAAAAAACTGGACCCCCCTGTGTACGCCACTGCTCGCCCCACAACTCGCCTCACAACTCTCCATCCTCCTATCCCATTCACAAGCCACTACTAAACATGTTTAAAATATGTTGATATTTGGCCTATAACTATAACCTAAATTTCCCTGAACGAGGCTGTTTACTATTACAGGACTATATTACGCGGGCTCGAAATGTCTGTACCGCGTAATTGAAAAATATTATCAAACGTATTCGAAACTCGATTAGAATTGGTCAATATCAACCACGTGGTTTGAAATTCGATCACGCGTATTCGAAAATCGAGTACGTATATTAATACGCGTATTGATATACGTTATGGCGGACTCGGCCAACCATATACGCCGGGCCGTACGTACATACAACCGTACCCGAGCTAAGCTACCTAACTCTGTACCCCCGAAAGTGCCTGTATTCGAACAAACGTACGGTACCAATGTATGTGGCCATTCTCGTACCCGTACTTATTATGCACTTCCATTCATCTCAGTACCGATATCAGAGCTATACGCATGGCCTATAATAGTAGATTCATATACTTTAGCCTCATTACCATTTCATTCAGTTAAGGGGAGACGGTCATTAAAACGTATAGTTATATATGCTTCTCTGCGTCTTATAAACCATATCGTAGGTAGTTCATATTCATAATAGTGACAAATAAATGTCTCTCGCGCCGTCGTCCAAATTGATTTTCTTTCTAATCTGATCCGTATTTATTTGAGAAGGATTATAACTCTACGGAGAAACGATGATCAATATGTGATATGATTAACAGTAGAGTAGGGTATTGCAGGGAAACCAATATAATTAAAAAGATGCACGTTGCTGGCACTGCATTCGAAGAAGCGTTATGAGTGCACTACACTAAATAGGGTACCCTACCCTTAAAGGTGTTGCTAAACTAGAATCGGAAAGTATGCATGACAAAATCCTAAATTTAAAGGACTTGACAGTAATAAGAACGGTATTTTCCAAAATTTCAATAATGAATTCAAACGCGGGCATGAAAATGAAGCGCGGGTGGGTTACGGGAAACAAAAAATCAAGTTGGCGAGCCCTAACGGGGGATCGTTTTGTGACCGAAAATCGGTGAAAATCAGACTCGTTTTTTCTTATAAAAAAGAAGTCGGGCATCAATGTTTTTGATATGATATTAAAGCTTAAAATTCCGTTAGTACGGAAATTGCACTTAAACTATCGTACGAATTTTAGTCCGGTCAAGTGAATGGTTACAAGAAGCAAAGTCACGAAAGTTGTTAAATTCTAAAATTAGCGATAAAATCACTGTTTGTGGACCAAATATGTCAGATTTGGCATCATGTTATAGAGAAAATTACCAACAATCCACCTACTTCGCCATCATAGCTGCCCAGCTAACCCTACCTCAATTAATTCAGGAAAAAAAACTTCTCGTAAGGTTTTAGCGCAAGGTTGACATCCTGAAATCGATCTTTGCGTGGGTTAAAAATCGGCAAGGTCACTCATTGAAAGCGATACCTGCGTGCTGACTATAAGACACCCTGTTTAACTAAACTCAATTCTCGACAATTTGTTTAACTTAAACACGTGTCTAACTCCCTGAAAAGTGTCTAACTTTTAAACTTGGGTATAGTGGTTTTTTAATTCGCGATTACTAAACAAATACACGAACTGTATGCCTTGAATGATTACTCAACCGTGCCCGATGTAAGCTGCCGAGCAAAGAATAAGCAAGAGCGAAAAATGTATAGGAAATGCATGTCAAAATAAAGAAATGTAAGTCAAATTATCACACAAAACTTGCCCGACGTTTAAAAAAAGTTATTGTTTGCCGTCATTTTGAGATCCGATCATTTGACAGCAATGTGAAGGGTTTTTTTCTATTTCTGAAATTCTCAAGACACTCTCAAGTTCCCTTAGTCCCTATATAATAAAATTAACCGAAATAGCAGAATAAATAATGTTAAAACCATGGATTGTAGTAGTAATAGGGTTTTGCCATTATTGTGGCAAACTGTAAATCAGTGTGCACAATACTTATGGATTAAATCATGTACGTGTATCACCAACCTACAACGGTGTTCGCGTCGTAAGCGTGGTTTATTTTACGAGCGCAAAAATACACGCTGACGCGCATAACGCAAGTTGTAGATTGGTGATGCACATGCGCTGAAACATGAATTAATCCGTTTAAACAACGATCGATGGTTTGTACGCCATTTCATGCATAGACAATGCAAATAAGAACATGGTCCTATATAGATTTTTTATCAATTTCATTCACACTATTTTCATTTATTTTCCCTATCCCTATAATATAAGAAATAATGCAACTTGTGCGAAGCGTCAACATAGATCCTCACATGTAACATCTATCACACGATTCAGGAAAAGAATTTGTTTTAAACATGACACACGCAGAGCTTTGATGAAATATAGTTTGAATTTCTATAAATGTTTTTTACCCAATTATATATTACTTTAAAGCTACATATCACTTTTTTACTACAACATTTACAGTGAAGAGTTGAATTAAATAATAGCATTAAATCATTGCAGAACTACAGATGTTAAATCTTTAAATAGTATATACAATGTTAATGAGTTTATATTTTCCTTTATATTATTTCGTACTACATTTCGCCGTACACACCATTAGACATTAGCATTTAAAGAACGCAATGTTATATCTTGATTTAATGTAAAATCATCAACAACAAAAAACGTGCATAACTTTTAAAAGAGTTGTTTCATGCTCAAAATGATAATTATCCGACAAGATTTTCCCAATAATTATATTGAAGTGTTTTGCAATTCACAAAGAATAAGCAAGAGCGGGAAATGTATTAGGAAATACATGTTAAGATAAGCAAATGTAAGCCCGATTATCATAAAACTTGCTCAACGTTTGAAAAAGTTATTGTTTGCTCAGATTCTAATTAAGAATTGCACAAGACTTATCGGTCGTCATTTTGAGATCCAATAAGTTCATTCACACTATTTTCGAAACCCTTATCACTTAAATGATCAAATAAGTTATTATCAAGCTTTAAGAGATTGTGGGGATTGACTGTTGTTATCTGTCGTCGCTGAATGCCTGTTTGATCCCAAATTCTTAAACTTCTCTTTCTTCTCGGATATCATTGATGCCAATGTGTACATATAGGGATTAATTGACGAGTTAATCGGCAGTATAAAAACTACTGACCAGATATAAGCTTGAAGAGGAATAACAACTGCACCCGTCTGGGAAAGAACTCCCATAATCATAATCGGCATCCAGCAAAGAAAGTCCGTCCCAACAACCACGGACATTCGGATAGCCAATTCGATCTCTTCATTTTGCCGCCCACTACGCCGTACCCGTTGACCAGATCGTTTAACTTGAATGAAAATTATTACATAGAAAACTAAGATCAAAAGAAAACAAAACATGTTGACGCCAAGGAAAAGTATGATAGAAAAGAACCAAGCTGGCTTAGTATCTTTGGCAACTGACAGGTCAAACAAAACATTTTCGCCCACACCGCTGGCTTCAAATATGAAACTAGAGGGTCTTGTAATCAAAGGAAGTCCGATACATACGTCGGAAAGATCATACCAATCAGAATCTGGACCTGCTGTCAATATTGGAACCACACTTACAGCTATGGTTAAAAACCAAATAATACATCCGGTTATTTTCGCAGATCGTGGGGAAAATGTCACGGTACTAAGCGGAAACCCTGCACCTAACAACCTGTCAAAGCTTATAACAGTAAGAAATACGACAGAGGCTTCACTTGAAAGTAAACATATAAAACCTGCAAATTTGCACATGGGACCAGATCTCCATTCATCAGAGTAAATGAAATATTCATCAGCATAATATAGATCAGCACTACCAAGAATCAACATATAAACACCCATCATAAGATCTGAAAACGCCAAATTGGCAATGAAAAAGTTTTGAATAGACTGAATGCGGTTCTTTGATTTCATCGAACATCGTGTAAATACTACTAAAATGTTACCGACGAGGGCACTGATACCTAAAATCCACATAGATACTCTCAATACGGTGTTCTCCATTAAGCTGCCGCAGTTAAACAGTGGTGGTTGAGGAGACAGAACGGTACATTCCTTTAGGTCTGGAAAGCTACAGCACAGGCGGTGATCGTCCACATACCTATTAGACAGGGATTGTTATCAAACAATAAAATATCGGATCAATGTACAATATCATTCTTTTATATTATAGACCATAATTATTGAATAGGCCTATCGTATATTGAGCCTTTTCGCATATAAACATGATAAATACTTTCCAGTAACTCGACATGAATCGAGAATACTTTGAGCCGACAATAGTATACATTACATTAGG
Source organism: Ophiura sarsii (assembly GCA_035610835.1). NCBI lineage: Eukaryota > Metazoa > Echinodermata > Ophiuroidea > Amphilepidida > Ophiuridae > Ophiura > Ophiura sarsii. The sequence goes on from CM069446.1 coordinate 40,732,496, forward strand.
AACCCCGTTATGCCTGTATTCATGATTTAACACAATATGATTAGAAGGTAACAATGCAATGCGTAATACAGTTACCGCCCCCCCCCCCCCCTCCCCCAACTTCAAATGTTGTCGAATCTAATATAAATACGACCTTTCAGCCTAAGTTTTGAATGCATATTCTCCTATATCATATCTGTAATTTAAATATTCATCTGGAAAGTCCAAGCACTAGATTGTTAGAAGAGAATGTTTTATAATTGGTATTTCTTATAATTTTAAAATGATAATGTTCTGCAAAATGCACCCACCCCTACATTATGGACCCTTACATGTTATATTGGAAGACTTTACAACGCATAATAAATGTATTAATATATTGAATACACGACACTTTCTGGGGCCTAATTGTGAACCTATGAAAAACTTTCCCCGGCCTATGAACAAGTTCGCCCTTTGCCGACTTAATCTCCTATTGTCCTATTCCTCAATTGATACTTTACTAAACTGCGCCAATAAAGTATCTAAACACTTACAAATGGTCAGATTTATCGGAACCTGAAATAGTATGCAAAAAAATAATGAATTAATTCGATTTACAGTTATCTTCTGCACATTTTGACACCTCTTTTGTTGCTCTACGTTGTTGTTTGGCGGATTTATGGGCACTTGAGTGGCTGAAGGTCGAATTCAAAAGTTGCAAAAGCTCCTATTCACCCCAATTCCAGGAAGGAACTCACACAAGCATCACACACAGACAAAATCAAGACAAAAGACACCAATTTGTTCTGTTTACTTAACCATGACAATTAATGATTGATTAAATATTGATTTATGCCTCCCATCTATGACCCTTTTGTTTTGTTATTGACAATTGATGCAATAACACGCGACAAACAAATCATTTATAAAAGGCGGGCAAAAATAATGCTGATCTTATTCGTCACAGTACGCTCTTGCTTGCATAGGGGCTTTTGCAACTTTTAAATTCGACCTTAAGCCACTCAAGTGCCCATAAATCCGCCAAACAATATCGTAACGCAACAAAAGAGGTGTCAAAATGCGCAGAAGATAACTGTGAATCGAATTAATTATTTTGTTGCATACTATTTCTGGTTCCGATAAATCTGACAATTTGTAAGTGTTTAGATACTTTATTGGCGCAGTTATTTGAACCAAAACCGGACTTCTAATGCCACCTAAATACTTACAGTAATTTTAATGATGATAATCCTTCAAACGCGTTATTTTCGAATACGAGTTTAGATTTGGTTTCCGTCCTGCCTCTCACAATGACACTGGAAATACACATTTGAACATTAAATTAATGTATTAAATATCAAATTAAAAGTGATTAAACAAAGTTTATTCAAAGAAATTGTGAAAAGAAAGAAAGTAAGAAAGAAAGATTATAGTTACTGGGTCTGATCTAGCGCCTTGATGGTCGCTCTGATCGCTCTGGTAATAATCGTCTATTTTAATCATTTATCGACCTTTGATTGTCTCAACTTTTTAACATTTGGATAAATAATACCTGTGGATCATCATGATGTTATCATTTAACCAGTTAGTTGCTGGCATTTACTGCAATTTGTGGACAATTCTGTCACCATTTATGTGTGATTTTTCGTATTGGACTAGTACTGTGTATCCATCCAGTGTTCATCCGATCAATTTCATCGATAATACCATCAACACAACAGGTAGGCCGATTAGTGCCACAAATTTGATTAATCATAATGTTGCTTACTCGGATGATTTGCCAGGGACAATGCAATATATCGACCGTGACACTAGCTCTCGTTTGTATTCCTCTGGTTTCTTACGTTGCTTTGAGACTACACCACCAGGCTGTGATATTAGTCAGACTGATTGCGGGATTTCCAAACAATTATGTAGACATTTGGATTCATTAAAATTACTGAGGCATCCTTGCCCTTTCCATCAGAATGATCAGTCAGATAAGGTGAATCAAAAATCCAAGCGGTGTCGAAAACGAGGAAAAAGGGCTGGACATAAAGTGCGTCAACGTGAGTCGGTTTCTAGACCTATACCTACTGTTATTAAACAAAAATCTAGTTTCCCGGAACAGAGGCAATCTTTTATCGACCACAATACATTACGTCCAACGGACAGACACAATAGAGCCAAACATAACTATAGAAATGGCGGTTTGAACAGAAGTAATCTCGTGAAAATTCATTTTGGCTGCAAAAGAACCCTAGATATCCATTACTGGAATGCACAATCTGTCGGTAATAAGACTACAACTATTTATGATTACCTTTTGGATAAAGATGTGGATGTTTTGGTAATAACAGAAAGTTGGCTGGGAGAAGACGATCCTGTCATAATAGGCGAATGTACACCATCGGGCTATTCCTTCTTTAATTTCCCAAGGCCTGGCGACAAGCATGGTGGTATTGCTTTTGTCACTAAATCCAGTTTAAAACTGACTATATCACCTATTTGCGTAGATACGGTCACATTTGAACATGCGTCAATGACGGATAACTCCAAAACCTTTCGCTTGACTGTTATTTACCGGCCTCCACCTCCAGGAATTTCTCGGTTTGTTATCTACTCTACCTGGAAAACCACTTCTGATGGGTGATATAAACATTCATGTTAACAAACCATCTAAACATGATGTGTCCCGCTATCTCTCATTATTGGCAGAACATGATATGAAGCAATATGTAAATAAACCAACACACAAACATGGCAACATATTGGACCATGTTATTTGTCGTCCCGAAGACAATCTGCTGTTGTCTCAAGCTTCTTGTGTTGTCACTCCGTTTCGGTATGGATCCGACCATCACATGATCCGATGCAGTATACTCAAATCAAAACCTCGGCCTGAAAGACGAGTGTTCACCTCCAGATCCTACAAAGACTTGGATATGGCGACTTTTGCATCTGATCTTGGCGAGGCAATACAATGTGTGCTTTCATCTGATGATGCAAACTATCAAGTTGAATTGTATAACAGTTCCATTCGCGAAGTTCTTAACAGACATTGTCCAGAAAAAAACGCGATCGCAAAAGCTGATTCACACCCCTAAATGGTACAACGATGATGTACGTGATGCACGGCGTGACCGCAGAAGACTCGAGCGTCGTTGGAGAAAGCGTCATTTGAACGAAGATCGCGACAAATGTATGGCCCAGAACATCAAGGTGACTGAACTGATTAAGGATTCTAAAACGAGTTATTTTAAAGAAACCCTTAAGAACGCTAATGCTAAAACCATGTACAATACTCTAAATATGCTGTTAAACTCATCTAGAAAAATATTACCAGCATGTAGTTCAAACGCAGACCTCAGCAATCAATTCGCTCGTTACTTTGCTGAAAAAGTTGATAATATCAGATCTGAGCTTGATGAAATGTGTGTTGCTTCTGTTGATGCCACAAATGAATTAGATGACAATGTACTCGTACGTCGGGGCATTGTGCATGGTGTTAGTAATGGTACATGTATGTGCAATATTTCGGATGTAAGTATGAGTAATAGTAATGATTCATGTATGTGCAATATTTCGGATGTAAGTATGAGTAATGGTCATTGTATACAGGTGTTGGAAAGTTTTAAAGATGTGGATGAGGAGGAGGTACGAAATATCATTGCCAAGCTACCTGACAAGACTAGCCCTCTCGATCCACTCCCCACCTGGTTATTAAAACGTTGTATTGATACATTGTTGCCCATTATCACGTCCATCATCAATAATTCTTTCAGGTCTGGTTCTTTTCCTCTCATTCTCCGTCAAGCTGTTGTTACACCACTTATTAAAAAAACCACCCTCAATCCAGATTTACTTAAAAACTACCGTCCTGTGTCCAACCTTCCTACATTAGGTAAGATCACTGAGTACCCAGCCATTTCTAGATTTAAAAACCATCTCCAGGTTAATAACCTCACTGAAATTTACCAGTCTGCCTACAAGACTGCCCACAGCACTGAAACGGCTCTCCTTAGGGTTAAAAATGATATATTAAACAAGCTCGACGCAGGTAAAGCAGTCATGTTGGTCCTACTGGATCTTTCCTCTGCGTTCGATACAATTGATCATCATATACTTGCTGAACGTATGCAAAAGGAATTTGGTGTTACAGGTTCTGCTAAAGAGTGGTTTACTAGTTACTTAAGTGATCGTACAAATAGAGTGTGTATTCTTGGCGACCATTCTCATAACCAAACTTTACATTATGGTGTGCCACAGGGGTCAATTGCAGGTCCACCGATTTTCACTGCATATGCGCAACCTGTTGCTGACATTATCAGACGTTCTAATATAGACTATCACACTTACGCTGATGATACGCAGTTGTATGAGAGTTTTAATCCAAAGTCAGAGGAAGATACAGCTGCTGCTAAACTTAACATGACCAATTGCATTGCTGAGATACGATCATGGATGCGTGCAAACAAATTAAAGCTAAATGATTCCAAAACAGAGCTTTTCGTGATCGCTCCACCTAGGCTTGCAAATGCTGTATCTCAACTCGATCTTCACCTGAATATCGGTGGCTCTGTGATTGCCCCATCAAAGAATGTTAAAAACCTTGGCATCATATTTGATAGTAGCCTCTCCATGAAAGATCATGTCAGCACATTATGTAGAAGCATTAATTTTCATTTGAGAAACTTGTGGAGAATCCGTCGTTTTATGGATAAATCTACTTGTGCACATGCAGTGAGATCTTTGATTCTTTCCCGGTTGGACTATGGCAACTCATTACTTGGCGGTTTGTCTGCGACCGAGACTAAGCGTTTACAAAGACTGCAAAATCGCGCTGCGCGTCTTATTTACCACGTTGGCAGACGAACTAGCGCGAAACCATTGCTCCGAGAATTGCATTGGTTGCCTATCCAGCAGAGGATTGAATTCAAGATCTTGGTGCATGTGTACAATTGTATGAATGGTTCGTCACCAATTTATTTACAGGCTTTACTTAATGTTTACAACTCAGGCCGTGAAGGGCTTAGGTCATCTCAGGATTCTACACTTCTAGCCATTCCCAAAACTAACAGATCCTTTGGGATAAATCATTTTCAGCTTTAGGACCTAGAATGTGGAATATCCTACCCAGTTCTGTGCGTACCGCCCCAAATGTGAAATGTTTTAAAAAGCTTTTAAAAACTCATCTATTCCCTGTGGAATAATTCAGCCTGGTTGTTTACACAATTATTGTATATATATATTGGTCTTTTAGTGGTTTACATTTTGTATTACTTTTTAAATGCATTTTTAAGTATTGTTGATGTATGCAATGTTGGTATATATGTATGTCTGCAGCTATATAACAATTTAAATTACGGGTTCTGTGCTGTTTGGTTTGTTCATGGGTATTGCGAGTGCTGCTACAGCTGTATGTAGGGGAGTGTGTGTGAGGGGGGGTGCGGGTGGTGTGTGGGGGGGGGGGGGGTTGTATGGTGTCAGTCATCAGGTGGTCACGTAAATGTACCTTATTTTGTGTGCAATCTATTTTGGGGAGGGAGGGGGTAGTGTGTATGGTGGGGGTGTGTGGGTGGGGTGGGGTGGGTATGTATGGTGTCAGTCAGGTGATCGTAAATGTATCATGTTTTATGTGCAATATCTTTTGGGGGAGGGAAAGTGTGGGGGTGGCCGCGGGGTGTGTTTGAGGGGGGGTGGCGTCGGGCTGTGTGTTTCTCTCAGTGCTGCTTTTGTGTATTTTATCATGTAATATGTATGTATAATTCGTATTTTACTGCTGGTTTATGTTCAACATATTTTTATCTAATGTATACATATTGTACAGCGCATTGGTCTTTTGGAAATGCGCTATATAAATCCTTAAAAGAAAGAAAGAAAGAAAGAAAGAAAGAAAGAAAGAAAGAAAGAAAGAAAGAAAGAAAGAAAGAAAGAAAGAAAGAAAGAAAGAAAGAAAGAAAGAAAGAAAGAAAGAAAGAAAGAAAGAAAGAAAGAAAGAAAGAAAGAAAGAAAGAAAGAAAGAAAGAAAGAAAGAAAGAAAGAAAGAAAGAAAGAAAGAAAGAAAGAAAGAAAGAAAGAAAGAAAGAAAGAAAGAAAGAAAGAAAGAAAGAAAGAATAGGTAAATAGGTAAATAGGTAAATAAATAAATTAATTAATTAATTAATTAATTAATAAATAAATAAATATTTAATTAATTGGCAATATAAGTCGTATATTTTGTATAATGACCTTACAGTGTAAATAGACTTGATAGTCCAAAGAAGGCTCCATTCTGAATACTCTTCAGCGGCAGGTTTGATAGAAAGCTGTATTAAAATATATACAAATAAAAGTGAAAGTTTTTGAATATTTGCACTACGTTAATATACGAATATTCTTTTAAAATATGAAAAAAAGTATCACAACATCAGTACACTTTATTTTAATATTTGAAATGCTGGTTTATGCTTTCAATGAACAGCCTTCTAGTGTATCGTTAACGTGAAGAAACATATCAACTTACAGCTCTTGAAGATTCTGCAGTTCTTTAAATGTTTTCTCGATGATAGTGGTCAACGGGTTAGTTGAAAGATCGCTGTGTACAATATAAATCAGTCATATATTAAAAACAAAAAATTGTTTAACATATGTGTTCAAATTCAATGTTATAGTCGATTTGCAGACATTGGCCGATTTTAGCGATTTACCATTTCAGTAAAGAGGTAACAGAAGCAAAAGAGGGGGAGGCACTCGAATTTAATCGTAATATGCAAGGTTAATACCGTGTCTTCGTGTGCATGTACTACTGTGATGTAGTCACCACTATGTACCTAGTGACCGGGAACTTGCGGTTGGATTATCGGCATAACGATAAAGAAATGTATTGTTATTCGGACAAATGGTTTTGTACCTAGGTATATAAAAAAAATATTATTGAATTATTTTCCGGTTTTTTCTCGCAAATAAATACGTAGAACTGTTATTTTCATTTTAATGTTTCCTTTGTTCCACGTGCATAATAAAAACGGAAAATAATAAAAAGTATCCACTAAATTATGAATAGGTAAAATGACATGCATATTATTTTTCTTTCGAAACCTGTATACGGTCGATGATGGTCGATTTGTTTTTATTGTGGTAACCGCTTCCAAAGGGCACATTTGAAGCAGCTGGATTAAGTTTTTGGTTGCCGTCGTTGTAAAGCTATATGATCAGCCCTATTCATAAAGCCACACTATCATGAATAGCATTTGATTATGGAGCGCAAATAATCATGATAATAACATCTATAAAAGTACCGCTGTTTCATCATTGGTCAAAATGGGTTCCTCTAACGCCCTATGGACGAGGTCCAAAATCGATACCGATGCGCCAGAGTTTATGAATCTACTATAGCTCATGCACAATATTTAGTTCCGTTTGTCGTGTTTGATCATTTTCAGATCATGGCCCACGAGGCTTTCAACTGGCAATATTTGTTGTTCATTATATCTATAGTCTATCCATCTGAGAGCGATCTTTGCTGCTCGGATGGGCAGGGGAGATGAGTAAAAATAAGATGTGCTGTCTTCTGGCGTATATTTGCTAGTTGTCGAAGGATCCCATTTCATTCCAACCTCCGGTCGAACCTCATAGATAATGTGAATTGAAACAACTAAGCTGCCTTATGCAAACACACACAACACTGTTCCAATGCATATTATTCTCATCACACACGTGCATATAGCAGCTACGTCTAGTGTACCATTCAAAGAGAGACAAATATCGAACCATTTGCGCATTATCTGAAATCAAAAGGCTTTGAAATCGTCACCTGTGATTTCGGCCTATGAATATAATCACAAAGCTGGAAAAGATCGAAAGTGATGGACTTTGAACATTTACCATAATCGTCACCTGTGATTTCGGCATATGAATAGAATCACAAAGCTGAAAAAGATCGAAAGTGATGGACTTTTTAACATTTAGCATATTGGAGGAGGCCACATTTAATTTTTATTTGCTATCTTGTAATGTTTCCAACAGTAAAATAATGTATATTTTCACTCGGATTGGCCGGGCCTATAGTAAGATAAAATGGTTGTAAAATGATATGAATCTCCGTATCCTATGTTCTGTCTGCATGTCCGAATCAATCAGATTTCCTTGTTAAGTATAGAAAGAAACAAATAGGCTTACAATGATATGGTATCAATATTGAAAGGTATGATTTTCATATTCAAACAAATATTATACAATTTGAACGTTGACAAACTAAATAAAGTTTATTTTCTGACTTATAAAATGAAAGGTTGTCTTCATCGGGGTCTATCACTCTACATACCTGTTCATAGAGGCCTGTAGTACAGTAGAGCTTAAAATGGCACCAAATAAGACCATTAAAGATGAGATGCAGCCAGTGCTTGCCAAATTGAAAGCATTTTTTGAAATGGAGAAATTGGGAAGGGAAAGCTACCTGTCTTTGCAACGTCTATTAAACTGACTCTCATGGCACAACTTGGGTTATGATGATAAAAGTAGGTGGATAACATAATTATTTTTTATTGTGGCCGTTTTTCACTCTACTGATTCCATCGATATTTTTGTCAGAAAATAGCCTCCTCTCCCAGTCAATGGAACGGCTGAGTCACGTGGTTGGAAGATCGGTCTCAGATGGATAGACTATAGGTGGGGTTTTTTCAACTGATCGGCGTTTCGTTTGCCATTTAACATACAGGCCTGTATTTGCGAACGTATTTATACCGGTTTTAAGCTAAACATTCAAACACTAAACACATCGTTTAAATAAACATAATTCTCGAAAATGTGTTGAACTCAAACACGCGTCTAACTCACTGAAAAGTGTCTATCTTTAAACATGGGTATACGGGTAGTTTAACGGGCGCGCGATTAAAGGAGAACAGTCCTATCCATGAAACTAAATACTATACAGGGTGAGTCAAAATAGTCAGGTCCCGTTTTCAAAAAATCAGGAAAAATACTTCTTGCACAACATTGGTAAATTTGTTTATGAGAGTAGACATACTTCTTCATACATATTCCACACCAGATTTACAACATATTTACGAAAAGACGCGTTATCCAGGTGGTGGATATTAACACTACTGGTATATCAGTTATTCAGACTATGCACTTGGCCTGGTAAGTTGTCAAAGCACAAACTGTTTAGAGATATGAGATCTGTTTTTCTCTCAGACTTCTCTCATATCAGTTCGATTAAAATAACATGTTTCAAAATACTTTGGTCAACATTTTGTTAACACTCAATAATGTTTGTTATAAGCTATCTCTGATTGCACGAAAACTATTCAAAAACAAAACCGCAAAGAAAATAGAATCTCTATTGTAAGTGCTGTGAATACCAACACGCCTTTGATTGACTTATTCAAAAGGCGCGCTTTAAACATTTACATCCATAGGGGTCCCTTTGATAAGTTGGAACAGATTTTATTTTACAGAATTATGAAAAAATGCACATATCTCTCGTTTCGAAAAACTAATTTAGATGAAATAAAAATTTAGGTTATAGCTAGTAATACCACTTTGCTAGGCAAATCATTAAGAGCAACTTTGCGTACCAATCAAAGAAAATCAAAAAATGTTGGCAGACTTCAATTTTTTTTTATATTTTTTTTTTAATGTCAGGGTGCAGCATTGGTCAAAGTCTATAAAAATCCAAATTAGGTCACCGCTGGACCTTCGTTACCATAGCAACGGCCAAAATATCAAAATGACACGTTTTGGCCTATTTCAGCACTTTTATAAGGCTAAAATATTTCAAACTTTTAAGATTCACCATATGTAGGGAAAGTAGAGGTAGAACTTGACAGTCACACCACATGATTTACAACACATAAGCTTTCTAGAAATGCAGTTCTCAAACAACCATCATGGCCTACTTGGGTTATACCATTGTTTGAAATAGGGGTGTTTTTTGTAAATATTTATTTCCTGAAATATAGCAATGTTCAACGAGCTGTAAACCCCAAAGTGGTGCTTTTTAAAAATTTATATTATCAATGTGGCTAGACTAGGTAGTACTTTACCTAAATAAACCAAAAAAAGTTTCGGTAATTTTGACAGAGGCAAACAGTGTTGCCTGAAAGTTTGACATTTTCCCATAAAATAACAGTGTTTTTGGGGGGGGAAATGAGCCCCTACGAATGTTTTAACAGGAAACCAAGCATCACAAAGTACCTTTAAACACTTATTCTCAAGCAATGACCCATTCTTAAGACTGCTCTGCAGCATATGTTTTGTAGTAATATCCAAAATGGCCCCCAGAAGCCATCTTGGAATTTAGAAAATCACATAACTTCTGGACACATTAACCCAGAGACAAGATTGAGGTATCTCTTTTGACTAATTTTATGACTAGGAATCTAATACGGTGGTTATTTTATGATTTGGAGGCTGTATTCAGCATGAAATACAAGATGGCTGCCAGCGGCCATCTTGGAATTGAAAAAAATCACAGTAACATTTGAACATCTTAACCAAAACACGTTATTTAGGTGTCTGTTTTGACAAACGCTATGCCTTGGAATCCTATATACAGTAGTTATTTTATTATTCTGAAACATAAGGTAGATGTTGCTCTCATCTTATTTATATGAAATTATTCTAAAACCTACTAGTATTTAATGACATGTATGGGTTAATTGTACTCATTATGAAAGATTCAAGATGGCTACTTGACGACTATTTTAGAAATGTTATGATGTTCTTAAATATGATAAAGGGGCATTTCTTCAATAATTCCACAATGCTGAATACATTCCAGAGGCAAGTTTTTCAATCATTTTCAGTATAAAAGCCCCAAAAGCATGGGTGGATTTCAGTTACAAAATCCTATACTGTTGCTGACCACGAATAATTGTTGCAAATGTTAAGGACAAATGAAAAGTATGATAAAACACGGTAGCTGCTTTAATTAACAAATTTTACTTTACAAATTTTAGTTTTTAACGATAAATTTTTTTAGAAGAATGCAATACAATGCATCACTCTAGTTTAGTTTTTGGTCTTTAACCCTTACCCCGGCGGAGATATTTTGGTGTGGATCAGGAGGAGGGGGAAACATTGAGGGATTTTGAACAAACAAACCACCGCGGTCCGACTCTGATTCGATCCGCGGACCTTCTGCACGCCCCACGCGCGCTCCTAACTGATAGGCCTACATGATATAAATGGCACATGAAATTCGCCAGTTACGCTCGATACTGTTACAATTCTTCCAGATATATCGAGCGATACTGGAACGTGTTTATGTATTTTGCGTAATAATTCGTAGTATTTAGGACTGTTAGGGTTAAGAATATAGTGTTTCAACCATCCAGAACATTGGTGTGTGTGCCAAATTAAACCAACGTTGCATAAAAAATGTGGTGATCTTCTACTGGTTCACGTAGTGATCCTCATTAATGATCCCAAAGTACATTCCCTCGTTGAATTGTCTTGTGATACTGAATAAGGATCGCATTCTGTCAGTGTTGGTATATTGAAAGCCAAACCATACAGACCAATAACAGTTTGCATCCACCCATCTTCTTTATAAGAAAGTGTGTGGTAGAATACTTAAAATAGCTACTATGTTTTAATAATAGTATAATAACAAGCATTTAAAAAGCGCTCTACAAAGAACACAATACAGCGCTTAACAAAATCAAACAACATTATATACAAGAAAAATGCAAAGAAAATAATATACACAAGTCATGCAAAGATAAAAAATCAGTACTTGGGAAACAAATTCGTTTTTAACCGGCGTTTGAAGATACAGACGGACGGGCCTCTCTGATGCTGACCGGGAGCTGATTCCAAAGTCGGGCCACATAATAATGATAATAATAAACAGGCATTTAAAAGACGCATTTCAAACCGTAAGGAAACTCAATGCGCCGCACAAAGATAAAATCAATAAATTAAAAATTAAAAATTAAGAAAACGCACAACCTTTACAACCATAAAATACCATAACAAATTAACAAACTATATAAATGAGTAAAAGGCAAAACACAATTGAAGCGCAAAAGTCAATATAAATACAGATTTGCCAAATTACGATCTAGTGAAAAGACATGAACGGAATTATCACCAGCTTGATGTTTAAATAGAGGCACAAAAATCCTGGTAGCATCAGAAGAGGGGCGAATTCGGGGTCTGCTATTTTCATTTAACACACATGATTTTTCTTTCTGTTTTGCCTTGCTACATTTTAAACTTGCCAAGACAATTCAAGTTTGCTAGCAACAGCTGACTTCTGTAACTTGAATCCACCCATGGATGCTTTTATACTAAACATGATCTCAAAATGATTGACACCCGTTTGCCTCTGTAATGGATTTCTCATAGTCCATTATGATACCCTTTCATCATCACTAAGTTAGTTTGGCTCAAAAGAAATGCACCATAAATGTTCTAAAATGGTTGTTGGTGGCTTTCTTTGATATCCATGCTGAGAATAATTAACTCTTACAGGGAATCCTAGACAGATTATTTCATGAACATTAAATTATTCAAGAGCAACATCTATTGTGTTTCTAGGTTGAATGGTTCGGCCGATATGGTCCCACACCACCAAATAAGTACCCTATTGCTTTGTGTGGTTTAGAGGTCAAGTTCGTGTTAATTTGTCTCACCTTAAAAAGCTAACTGGTTCATTCAAATCATTGTTTTTGTTGAAGATCAAGATGTCTTCTGCTTAAAAACAATCCCTTTTGTGGGGGTTAACCGGCATTCCCCCCCCCCCCCCCCCCCCCCCCCCCCCCCCCCCCCCCGCTACAGGCCAATGATATCTATCTTAGGTACGATAGGCTGCCTATATTCTAAGATCCGGGGTTTTTTTTGCTCTAAATTGGTGGAAACAGTGACATCATGTAAAATAATAACATTCATTCATGAACAAGCTAGAGATTTCGGGCCTAATATGGAAGAATTAACCTACAAATGCCAAATTATGAAACATTAAGGTACATTTACAGCAATTTTTACCTTTTCTAGGATGTTAAATTTAGACTTATGGTGGAGTCTTTCTTGATTTCAAACACTGCCGGATTTTGCCAGAACGCAAAATATGATTTGGTGGTGTGCACTCATATGAAAATCTAGATATACAAGTGTCAGTCTTCTTGGAATTATAATGTTGAAGGCATACCATAATAATACAATAATCACTGTTTTGGATTCCAGGGCATAAAGTTAGTCAAAAAGACACAGAAATTATAGAATTTCATCAATTCCAAAGATGGCTGCCAGCAGCCATCTTGGATTTCATGCTGAATTATAAAAATTATAAACTATCCACCGTAATAGATTCATAGGCATAATTAACATACACATATCATTATATCAATCATGTCTCCAGGTTTATGTCTAGAAGTCATAACATTTTCTACATTTCAAAATGGCCTCTGGCGGCCATTTTGGATACATTTTGGATAATGCTGTATCCCAGCTGTCTGCAGTTGCCCAAACTTTTGCGAGGGGGATAGGAGCTAATTTTGTTTCTGAATACCCTATAGTATCAAAACCCACCCTTAACCTACCTTTGCTTTCCCTGGATCACTGAATATGACCCTACTAATGGTTATGAGCAACAGCTTCATTGAGGGCGTTTAATCTGGCAACGCTGTTGTTTAAATACTATCAAATCATGTCCAACTTAATGCTGAATTGATACAAATATTATTTGAATGCATATCAATCCTTATCAGAATTTTCTATGAAAGTAAATCCTGAAAATCCCTATTTTTCACAATGAATTAAATGTCAATAAACCGAAAAAGTGCAAAGTTCCTGGCAACACTGCTCTCCGGTACAACAATTACCGAAACTTTTTTTTCTTGAAACATGTAGACCAACATCCTGTCTATTGACCCTGAACAGGCTAATTTAAAAAAAGCACCACTTTAGGGGTTATGTCATTTTTACAACCTTCACTTTTTGCAAAATTAAAATTAATCAAAACACCCCTATTCTACAAAATGGTTTAACCCACATTGAAAAATTGAAAGTTAATGTTGACATCATTTTTGGAAAGGACAAGGATGGCTACTTCACTGTATAAAAAAAGGGGACTGTAATGCATGTTCTTCATACAGAAATATGACCTAATACTTACGCTTTTTTAAAGTTGTGAAATGGGTAAAATAGTGAAAATTGGGTAATTTCATATATTGGCCGTTGCCATGGCAACCAAAGGTATATTGGTAATTTTTTCACCAAATATATACATGTTGACCAAAGGTCTAAACATGTGCAAAGTATTAAGGAAATTGATATTTTAAAGTCTGCCACCACTTCTTTGATTTTTACACACAAGGTCTCTTAAATGTATTCATTTTTGCATTTTAACTGGTTTAAAAAATCGGTGAAATCGGGACCTGATGCGATTATTTTAAATTCCCGCTCGGTGGATTTTGTTATATTCCCACGGCTTACCTTCGCCCGGCTCCCATGAGTTTCTTGTTGCTCTAAAAAGCAAAATGAAGTCTTTTGGTGATAGAGCTTTCTCCATCGCGGGCCCAAAATTAATATTTACCATTTTTATTCAACACAGAACTAAAATATCCAGGTCAAAGGTCAGGGAGCTATACCGCTAATGTGTGCTGACCTTTGACCTAATGAAACTAATAGATGCTTAACTTGTAGATATGGCAAACTATTCCTTTTATGGCTCGTGGCATCCATCTGAACAATTTGAGACCATGTTCATTAAAATCGGAGCAATGTGGGAATTTGATCCCTGTACAAAGAATTTGAGGCAACATTTAACCTTTGACCTATTTTGCCCTGCATCCCGGAAACTAAGCATTTGCTGGATATACAACCATCATTTTTTGTGCTCCTTATGGTCTCAGGAAGAGTTTGATATGCATATCAATATAATCAGACCATTTTTACATTTTGACCCTATATGACCTTTGACCTATAGCGGCCACCCGTACAGGCTGCGACTCGGCAGCAATATAAAATATTGACTCTTGGAACCCAACTAAACTAATCAGATCATCAAACTTTTTGTACCTTCTCAGCTGAGTAAACCTTCTGGGCTCCCGGCCTATTACAATGACTGAATAATTCGTCGCTGTTCTGACATACCGGCACATCACTTTACTTAATTCTGTTGTGATGTGCCAGAACAGCGACGAATTGATACTTCGCATTAAAAGGGTGAATTGAAAAGCACCTCTAGTGTTAGTTTATTTGTTGATTTGTTTTCAAGTTTAAAAAACATTGTGGTGATACGATGTAAATATTAACGTTTGTATAGCAACAGTCTACATTGAACTGTCACTATCGTGAGTTTTTGTTAGCGGGTTAATAATAATGACAGATTGTATTCTTACAGCCAGGTGACTGATCCCAATCCTAGAAAAGACAGAGGTTGGATGTCGGAGATCCCGTTATCTGATAGTGATCTACAATGAGAAACAAAATGATTATAACATGTCAGTATTTCAAAATATGTTGATGTGATCAATCAAAAGCTGGGTAAATCTAAATGTACAGTAAATGCAAAATGTCACAAATGTATCGTCGCTATTCTTTCAAAACCTCGTATCTCCTACTTTCCTCGAAATGGAGTTTGTTATGTTTATCATGATGTCAAAGACATTATACAAATGATGGTCATAATTGTATATGCCACAGGCAATCAGAAGGCAGAAAAGTTTTGCTTTTTCAAAACCTCGTAATTTTTTACATGCTACATACGAGGTTTTGAAACACAGGGGCTATGAGAACGGTATGGGACAGATGGTGCGATTGGGACGTTAAGGATGGCCGGGATAGGTGGGATGGAGGGGTTGTGAGGATTGTATGGGACATAATGTACGATTGGGACGTTAGGGATGCTTGTGATAGGTGTGATAGAGTTGGTTGTGAGGACAGTATGGGACAGATGGTACGATTGGGGCGTTAGAGATGGCTAATATAGGTGGGATGGAGGGGTTGTGAGGATTGTATGGGACATAATGTACGATTGGGACGTTAGGGATGCTTTTGATAGGTGTGATAGAGTTGGTTGTGAGGACGGTATGGGACAGATAGTACGATTGGGGCGTTAGAGATGGCTAAGATAGGTGGGATGGAGGGGTTGTGAGGATTGTATGGGACATAATGTACGATTGGGACGTTAGGGATGCTTTTGATAGGTGTGATAGAGTTGGTTGTGAGGACGGTACGGGACAGATGGTACGATTGGGGCGTTAGAGATGGCTAAGATAGGTGGGATGGAGGGGTTGTGAGGATTGTATGGGACATAATGTACGATCGGGACGTTAGGGATGCTTTTGATAGGTGTGATAGAGTTGGTTGTGAGGACGGTACGGGACAGATTGTATGATTGGGACGTTAGAGATGGTAGGGATTGGTGGGATGTAGGGTTGTTAGGACGGTATGGGACAGATGGTACGATTCGGACGTTAGGGATGGCTGGGATAGGTGGGATGGAGGGGTTGTGAGGATTGTATGGGACATAATGTACGGTTGGGACGTTAGGGATGGTTGTGATAGGTGTGATAGAGTTGGTTGTGAGGACGGTATGGGACAGATTGTATGATTAGGACGTTATAGATGGTAGGGATAGGTAGGATGGAGGGTTGTTAGGACGGTATGGGACAGATGGTACGATTCGGACGTTAGGGATGGGTGGGATAGGTGGGATGGAGGGGTTGTGAGGATAGTATGGGACACATGGTACGATTGGAACGATAGGGATGGTTGGGATAGGTGGAATAGAGGGGTTGTGAGGAAGGTATGGGACAGATGGTGCGATTGGAACGATAGGGATGGCTGGGGTAGGTGGAATAGAGGGGCTGTGAGGATAGTATGGGACATCAGGTACGGATTGGGACGTTATGGTTGGTTGGGATAGGTGGGATGGAGGGGTTGTGAGGACGTTATGGGACAGATGGTAAGATTGGGACGTTAGGGATGGTAGGGATAGGTGGGATGGAGGGGTTTTGAGGACGGTATAGGACAGATGGTACGATTGGGACAGTAGGATGGCTGGGATAGGTGGAATGGAGGGGCTGTGAGGATAGTATGGGACATGTGGTACGATTGGGACGTTAGAGTTGGTTGGGATAAGTGTGATGGAGGGGTTGTGAGGACGGTATGGGACAGATGGTACGATTGGGACACTAGATGGTACGATTGGGACACTAGGGAAAGGTGGGATGGTACGATTGGGACACTAGGGAAAGGTGGGATGGAGGGGTTGTGATGACGGTATGGGACAGATG
Source organism: Ophiura sarsii (assembly GCA_035610835.1). Classification (NCBI taxonomy): domain Eukaryota; kingdom Metazoa; phylum Echinodermata; class Ophiuroidea; order Amphilepidida; family Ophiuridae; genus Ophiura; species Ophiura sarsii. The sequence goes on from CM069446.1 coordinate 40,749,667, forward strand.
GTACGATTGAGACAGTAGGGATGGTAGGGATAGGTGGGATGGAGGGGCTGTGAGGATAGCATTGGGACATATAGTACGATTGGGCCGTTAGGGATGGTTGGGATAGGTGGGGTGGAGGAGTTGTGAGGACGGTATGTGACAGATTGTACGACTGGGACATTAGGAATGGTAGGGATAGGTGGGATGGAGGGTAGTGATGATGGTATGGGACAGGGAGGGATGATAGGGACGTATGGGATGCACGGGATATAGGCTGAGACGATTATTACTAGTTATAATCGTCTCAGGCTATAGGAAAGGGGAGTGAGTAGTATTGATAGTCATAACGATTCCTATGAATATAAATACAGATAATACTGAATATTTATAATAAAATGGCATATATGTGACTTCTTATATACAGACATAACCGAAACATGTGCATGAGTGTCAGTGTTCTCATTTCAATTTTATTTAATAAAAATGTATGTCAGTGTCCAGATCAGAAGTGAAAAGCATAACCTCGTATGTATGGTTTTTCCATAAAATAATTGAAAATAATTATTTTCGTTAATTTTAATGGAATTTGTGGTACTTTTGTCAATTTAATATACAATTACTAGCAAAAAAATACAATAAAAGTAAAAAAATAAGAAAGTTTATTCTTCCTCCTGTAAAATTATGTTCTTTGGAGATACGAGGTTTTGAAAGAATAGCGACGGTATAACTATCATAGAAGGAAACAGTATTTACTGTCACAAATTGCCCTATAATGTATTGAATTTGAAATGTTCTTACAAAAGCAAAGACTACTCAATATCGGTCGCTGATGTCTTTATAACTTCCACTCCAGCCATGGTTACGTACGATGGCCTAAGATACTCGGGTAATGTTTATGTCGACGTACTTGTACGAAATAAGCATTAAGCACCCGAATATCGGCAAACAAAACATAGATGTGTTGGTATAAGTACACTGTATCGAATCATACGTCTACACAGTTACTGCAATGCAATGTAACTCAATGGCTCTCTTATGCGACCATACAGGGTGTAACAAAAAAAAATTATACAATTTTGAAATATTATTAAAAATATTTCTAATGTCATTTCTGTTTCAAGGGTTCTTTGTTTGCAAAGGAAATGTCTTCAGCTTTAAAATAAACTTTGTTTCGTTCAAATCGGTGGTATAATTGCAGAGAAGTGACCAATTGTCTAAACTACTCTAAAAATGACTTGGGCCACTTAGAATCAAAGAAAAGCTGGGATGAATGAATCCTTAGTGAAGTGACTGTTTTTAGAGGTAAACAATGGCAAATTGTACGAAATTGGGTAATCAAGCGTGAAATATCTTAAGGAAACTTATATTTCATGCTTCATTACCCAGTTGTGTACGATGTGCCAATGTTTACCTCTAAAAAACAGTTATTTCATATGTTCACACTATGATTCATTCATTTCAGCTTCTCTGTGATTCTGCTATATTAAGACGCAAAGTGGCCCAAGTCATTTTACGACTAGCTTAGACAATTGGTCACTGATTTGCGATCATACCACCGATTTGAACGAAACAAAGTTTATGTTAAAGCTGAAGACATTTCCTTTGCAAGCAAAGAACCCTTGAAACAAAAATGACATTAGAAATATTTGTAATAATATTTTAGAAATTGTATAACTTTTTTTTGTTACACCCTGTATACCTTCATGCAATTGTGTTTCAAATTTGATGAATTGCAATAAAGTCGGTATGTGGGTTAAAATGTATGTGGTATTTCGCAGATATATATAAATATGACAAAAAACAATAAAAGGAAGGGCATTACAAAACTATTGGCTCTTTAGATAGGCACAAACATAATTGGACTAAACAAAATTCCAACGGACAAGACGGTCCCCTTAGGTATGTGATAAGTTGGGATTTTTTTCGGGGAGAGGGTGTAAAAAGCTACTGGTTAGCATGGGGTCATGTAATTTTCAGTTTCAGCTGTAGGGGTTAGTTAATTTTGACATACGAGTCTCGAGTCTCGGTGAGGGAGCCCTCATTTTCTTTTCAGAAGTTGGGCTTTTCGCATACGTAATGTTTACACGTGTTCTAACTACCACCAGAATTTATGGGGCTAAATTTCCAATAGTTCCTGTAAAATGCATGAGTTTTATAATTTTGCTTAATTTCACTGTAGATCATATCGAAATTAACAAAACTTATAAATGGTCCAGAAGATTTCTACCAAATGTGTTTCATGTTTAACATGAATAACCTTAAAGATCACGTGTGAAAAGCATCAGCGGCCTTCGGAAATGCTGAACACATGTATTTTATTTTGTTTTCACTGAATCAGTTATCTATGTAAACAAGGTAATTCAATGACATTTCAATGTTTTGGGAATCCATCGGCTCTCAATGCCCTTTTAACTTGTGTGCATTTTTGAAATGTAATATATTAGATGTTATTCAAAAAGTTTGTGCCGTCCAGCATGCTTAGCATCACTACAGTGCCAACATGGCGTGTCCCCAAAACAAACAGTACAACACATTATTAATTAAAAGCTGCAGGGCTTCCACTCTATAATACCGTTAAACTTCATCTATAAGCCCCCATTGACTAATAGTTAATAAGCTGAAAATAGATAAAAAGGTATGAGCGCCCTCTTTTGATCTAGAGAAATTAGCACGAATAAAATTAGTGTATTCGATATTCAATACTATAAAGTTGTATTACTATCTAAATAATTTCATGGACAGACGAATTGCTCAATTGGTAAAGCGTCAACTTCAGTATCACGGGGTTGGTGGTTCGATTCTCAAGTACACCCTTTGCAATTTCTTTTGAAATCCTAGTGATATAGAAATTAATGCAAACTTGAATGTAAAATTATTACTCAATTATACAAGCTTTATTTTTATTTTTTTTAAAACAAGCGCATAATTAATTTGATTGTAAAAAGTAATGATTAAAATAGTCCAACCTTTTTATAAGCTAAAACACATTTATACTACAAATTAACTACAGCAAAATGTATTCATTGGCTTATTTTAAATGTTTCACACAGTAATCTTAAACGTTTCCTTCATCATGATTTAAGGGAGAATTATGATGATGCATATTAGGTTGGTAGATCAAGTTAAGCAACAAAATGAAAGTAACTATGGAAACCACTATAATCCTGGTCTCACAGGATTATAATTGAATGGCTATTAAATCAATTTATTTCCAATAAGATAGAGGGCCGTCCATTTATACCGACCCATCAATCATACATGTAGTTATAAAACAGTATCTGACATAGCAGTCCCGTTTAGATCAATTGGTAAAGCCGACAGTTTGGGCTAGGGCAATTGTGATTGCAGGTTCCAGATGACAATTCCTGGTTCGAATCTCACTTCAAGACATTTAACACGCACCCACGATTTACAAATTGACTTCCTGGGGTGGTACAAGACCCTCGCCACCTCCATTCCCTCCCTCTATATACTCCACTGTTTACGGGTGATTGATGCCCTTACATAGATTTAGATATTGGTGGCATTTCAGTCAAATGTTCCATTGTCCATCCGTTCTTGCAGTCAACCCGCAAAGAGTCTACGTTTGTATACGTGCATTCACAATTATCCGGGCAACGTTTGGTGTCTGAAAATATACAATAGATTTTGTTTTTAATGACATATTGTATATCCGTGGTTGCACTTGACTCTAAAATAATCTGTGCTCGTATACTACATGCAATACAACTGTTATGGGCTATTTCTTCTTTGATTCTGATTTTTCTAGTTTTGGAGCATCGGATATTGATTTTCCTAGATTGACCATAATTTCAAATCAAATCCGTGATCTGTATCCCATCGCAGGACTTTTACCCTTCAAATAATAGTCTTGACATGGTTGCGAAGACGATAACGTGGGGTCTATGCAGACCCCATGCAGATCGTATTTAAGATTAGTAACTGAAGAAAATGTGCACATAACATAAGCTAACAACGTCAATAATCAAGATAGATAGTCAAATAGTAAGTAAGTAAACCCCGCGCGCGGAGTGCCCATCTCTCTTTCATTAGCGTTTGGGCCAGACTCCCCCATGTAATATTTGGCTGTAGGGGGTTCGCCACTCCTCCCGCACAGCGAATCTGTTTTACTTCCCAACATGAATTAATGCCGGTACCCAATTATACACCTGGGTGAAGCGTGGCAAGTGCGGTAAAGTGCCTTGCCCAAGGACACAACATGCTGGCACCAACGGAGCTCGAACCCACAAACTTTGCATTGTGGAGCGAGGGTGAATCCGCTGGACCACGCATGCCCGACTTAGTCAAATAGACATACCACAATTTGTTTCGTCATCCCCTTCAAGACAATCGGCTTTCCCATCACATACTCGATTCATCTCAACGCACATACTCACATTGGACGCATCTGATTCGTCGCACAGATATGCGGTTGGGCACGTCACATACGCTATAATAGAGAATAAAAAATAAGGTGATTATGCGAAATGAATTCACTGGGCTCCAGATTATGGCTACTATCATACTATAACTCAAAATATTTGCAATGACGCCAAGGTAATATTTTGCATCACTCATCAGGGCAAACCCTCTATATGAAGAGCTTTGTTGCAAAAGGGCCACCGTCCACTTCTAAATATTACTCATTTTGCATTATTGCATTTGCATTGACAAGTCCATGGAATAAAATCAAATGACTGTGTTCATTGCTGTTCATGACTTGGATTAGTGCATCCATGCACGCCAATTGAGGCACCAACAATCCAAGCCACATTCCACATAATGAAACGCCATCAATTCATTAATGCAAAATGAGTAACATGTAGAAGTGGATGTAGACCCTTGTGGAACACAGATCTTCATATTATATGTCTGCACATTCTTTATGTTAAAAGAACCATGTTACACCCTCAACTAGTATATACCAAACTTTTACACAACTTCTATTGCATCTGCCAGCAATTCTTCAAAAGGGCTTGTGAAACTTGACCTGAAACTTGACCTGATGCTACATGTAATTGAAATACGTAGGTCACTAGAAGACGTTTTCAGGACATCTACATCTAAGGGAGCACATCAAAACTCGCCCGGTTGGACCACATATCATTGTTTAGAACAATAGAAACCGGCTGCAACCGCGCGGAACCCCACGGAACCGGCGGTTGCCGGGCGGTCGAGTTTTGATGTGCTCCCTAAGCTTTATAAATAGTATTATCGCATTGACGTGTCAGAAAATATTCACATAACATAAATGATGCCAAATAAAATATTGGAACATAGGGCGTAATTAAAGGAGGCATGGGCAGAAGGACCCCTACCAGAAGGCTTACTCCCTCATGAAATGACACACTCCTTCTGATCAATCACAGACGTGCCCCCCCCCCCCCCCCCCCCCCCCCCCCCCCCCCTTCCCCGTTGAAAATCCTAGTTATTGGCGTGTCCGTAAAAGCCTAGAGTATAAGTTATTTTTACCGTGGAGTCTATTAATATCACAGCGCTTACAGATCAACATCAGTGATTATAACTCCAATTATTTCAGAACAATTACTGGGCAATGTCTTGCTAGTTTTGCTAGTAACTAATTTGCGCATGCTCATAAAAATTAAAATGCGTAATACTACCAAACGGTTTATTCCGTGCGGGACGTCTAGCAAGATATAGCTAATTTAATGAACAAGTTGCATTGTTACCTACCGCAGTGTCTCTCGTCAAATAAATTCAGGCAATCATTAAACCCATCGCATTTACCAATTGAGTCGACACAGATTCCATTACCGCAATTAACATCATTAAGATTGCAAAACTCTTCAAGAAGAAGTAACAGACAAAAAATGTGTCAATCTCGTGTTTTCGTCCCAGTACGAATATATGCGCATGCTCAAAACCAGTCAAATACATCGTAGAAGCAGAATTGGGCAATCCGTAACGGATTAACAATATTTTGTCATTTTAGGAAAATATCTTATAGATTATCAACCACTTAGGCTATTATAAATGTTATCATTTTGTACATTTTGATAGAATGAAAAATGGAAAAAGTGTACTTTTTAGGTCCCAGATTCTGGACTGTACTAGTACCATCCGATACTGGAACACCCGGAATCGTTCGATATTGGTACAAATCTAGTGTTCAGGTATCGTCCGATACTGGAAAAAATCAAATGTACCAGTATCGGGCGATACTGGAACAATATTATGTACTAGTATAGTTCAATGCTGGGACAAATTACATGGGTAGTATGTGTGTAGTATCGTCCGATACTGGAACAGTAAAATCGAACCAGTATCGAGCGATACTGCCAACGTTTATGTTCCAGTATTGAACGATACTGGTATACCAGTATCTGGGACCTAAAGTACACTTTTTCCCTTTCATCAAAATGTCAATAATTGGCATAGAAGATTGGTTCAAATAGAGGTCAGTTAAAGGAAAATTAGTCAAATATAACTGTACTCTGATCAACGATTTGTAATTGCTAATCCAGTACTTATTATTAATAAGGTAAATCGCACGTAGTTATGCGCCTTGTAGCTCCATTGCATTGGTGTGGGTAACATTGCGATCAAAGAGGAAAGTTTGGTGCGTCTATACTCTATTTGTCTTCATCTTGACAGTGACGTATTTTTACAGCCGCAGCATTTACGCACGCGTATGTATCTGCCGTATTTCCTCGATCGTGTGTATACGTCAGCGCAACGAGTAGGCACTCGCGTTTTTGTGTTGCATTTAGCATCAAACCATATACCCGACCTAAATTGATCAGAAATAGAATAGACTTTCCCCTCATGATTACCTTCATTATTGGCCGTAACTTGCCCTAGGCGAAATTCAAATCCACTCGCACTGCCCGATCGGTCTGTTATGATTTGGATCCACGCGTTTTCACTATGAGTTCGAATAACGCGTGTATTCACACGGCCGGAGAGCACGACCATTTTCGATTCTGCCGTTGCCTCCTCTCCTTTACCAATCGTAAGAGAATCGTAGCCGTCCTCCATGTTGAAATGTACGATGTTTACTTTGACCAGATTGGTTGCACTAGCATAGACGATCCATAGACAGTTGAGATCGTTTGGGTAGCTTGTCGGGTAACCGGGTGAAGACAGCTGGACAACTTCATCAATAGTACCAAGATTGAATTGTTTGGCACCGCAAACTCCTAATTAACGAAACACAATCATTGTCGTTACGAAAAGTATAACATTTCATAAACCATAAGTCTGATTGATGTCACCTTATGTGAATAATACCTCTGAAGTTGTTGTTTTTTACTTAAAACAAATTGAAAATATTTTGAAAGGGTTTTTCTAAAATAATTATTGAAATTCTTTTGAGCATTTTGGATATGTTTAACATAATGTTATCATAGTTGGGTTCTAATCGTACTGCCATGGTATCTTTCATCAACTACAGAGTGCACTGTCAATTATACCCGTTGATGTTTTTTAAATTAGGATAGACCCTCGTTAAGTCTAATTTAAATGTCCTACAAAGGTATTATATGCTGTAAATATATCTAAATTATATTTGTATACTAATATGCTCGATTCCCCCGAATTTGGCAGAACTTACAAATGATGGATTTTAAGCAAAAGACATCTTGATCTCCAATAAAACTAATGTTTTGAATGAACTAGTTTGCTCTACAACTGAGAAAAATAACATGAATTTGACCTCTTTACCACAAAAAGCAATGGGGATCTTAGTTGGTGGTGTGGGACCTACAGCAGAGCGATTGGAGTCCAACTAACGGTAGCAGTTATTGTTATTCCTGATGCGGGGTTTGAATTGGTGGAAAATGATTAACAACATTTACAAATAAATTTCTACTGACCACAATTAATTTCATCCGATCCATCAGGACACAGTTCTTTTGCGTCACAAATTTGAAAGGCATGAAGACAAATGAGGGCGGCAGACATATTATGGCAGGCGAATTCACCAAGTTGGCAGGTCACTAGAAGCATCAAACGACAGTCAAATGTAATGAAGCGAAAATTAATGTGTTAGGCATAACATTGGGCCGCGCTGCAAAACTAGTACGTGTTGTTTTTTGCAAATAAGTGACTAGTATGTAATACTTATACGATACGATAAGTATGTTATGCAACACCATACGTACAATCACCAATGGCAATTGAAGTAAACCAATGAAAATACTTCCATAATACTATTGAAATATTTGCATTGGTCTCAGTTTAATTTGTAATGTTGCGTGTACGTATGGTGATGCCAATTATTATTTTGACGCATATCACTTATAGGTATGAGCCATATTTTTCTGGCAGTGCTTCCTTATCATGTGCTAGTTATTGTTTTGTTTCATAAGGTTGTATATGTTGTTCTTATAGCGTAGATTTATATCAGCTAGACAGTTATATTTCTACCAGATCACCATAAGCCTTACACACCAGATTACGTATTCTCTGTATTTCCCGGGTTTTACCCAAACCCAAAGTACGCCCTCTCCTATTGCATATACCTAGTACTAATACTGTCCTCATTTTGTATCCACAATTCCTCATAAAAGTCTAATAGGAGATGCACCCTTATACAATATGTAAAACAGCCACGGATGAAGAAATCTAAAGCTTCAAAAAGTTTCAAAGATCAAATGATATTGATATGATTGTTTTTATTTAATAAGTTTATCCGCAAGAATGTGCTGGAATCGAATTAAGATTATTGTAATAAATAATATCTAAACACTCAAGTTTTGAATTAGTGTCGACATCTAAATCTTATATAAGCACGGTCAATTTTGGGTGTTCAAAGTCCAAAAGTGCAATTGTAACTCGATCCATTTCATTGTTACGAAACTTAAAGGTTACATTGGGGAATTCAGATGCAAAACTCGATCGATAACATTTTGATGTGTTTTAGTTGATATCGCTAACATAAAGTGCAAAATTTGACTTTAAACTTAGACTTCTTATTATACATATTAAAATTTATACTTTGGAAGTAATTAAAAACTAACGGTAAATATGAAAATGAAATACACCAGTTGCGCATACCATGCAGTGGTGTGTCCAGGATACCATGCAGTGGTGTGTCCGAATGACTTCACATCATTTCCCAATTATCTGTTCCTTGAAAATATTCGCGCAATATTAGCCATTCTTGTAATAATATATTCGATTACCCCTAATGAAGTCTTGAATTTGGATAGAAATGGAGTAAAACTACTTGAATTTAACCGACTTGGTGCATTTCAACCGAATGATAGTTACGCTGTTATTCTCATGTTTAAAAAACGTTGTGGACAAAGATTTTTAAACAACCATGTGCGATTATTAAACAAGGTTGTGTAAACAATCATGTGTGATTATTAAACAAGGTTGTGTAATCATATTCAATTGAATTGAATTGAATTGAATTGCTGCGACCAATTGAATTGCCGCGATAACGGAATTTTAAACAACAGTTGTGTAGACTTTGAAGCGCGTGATAAGAATTAACCAATCACATGACCCTTGTTGTGACCAAAATTATTGGAAACGAATTGGCGGACGTGTCGGTGTTGCTTGAGCGATTGGGGTTTTGGAGATTTGATTGAAGCTTTTTGGTAAATTTATAGTGCAAAATTATAATAACTAAACTTAAGCTTATAAGCTGACACACTTTACAGTTTACAGCTCACAGTTTCACGACGACGCGCACACACACACTAAATACTTTTTTACTGAAATATTTCAAGTGAAACATATACTTAATTTAAATTAACCAATTGTTAGGTAAACCATTAAAATGGCCATTTCACAACCCAATTGTGTAAATTAATGCTACACATTATTATTTAGAAATACTACATAACTGTTGTGTAGATATTACACAACTAGGTTGTGTAAATTGTTTACATAACAGTTGCTAGGTTCCTATTATAGTAAACAGCGGTTGTGTAAAATGTTACACAACTTGTGTAAAATTGTACACAACCGTAATAACAGTGTAGAAGTGGGGCCATGCCCACTCCCCCCTTGGACACGCCGCTGATAGCATGATAGCATGTAGCAGAGATGCGTAGCAATACACAGTTGTATACACCTACCGTTTTCAGGGGACCAGGTCAGATAGAACTCGAATCCTGTTAAACTGGAAACCCAATTATACGAATCGAAATAAACCATCATGCTTGTGCTATTCACAGTAACTGAACTTGGTATGCTATCGCTGCGACCAGTTAGAGAAATAATAAGGCCTTCATGGGTCTCGATAAAAACGAAGTCATATCCCTGGTCGGTTTCAAAGTCGATAATGGTAAGTGTGGGATGTCCTGCACCCGTTGCGGTGATCAACCATGCGCAGTATGTGTTGATGGAATAGGGTTGGGGGTACCCGGGTGACGTCAGAGAAACCTGCTCATCCGGCGTCAAGACATACAATGGTTCCCCACAGATATCTATAGATAAGCAGTATACAGCGTGAATAAAACACATACACACAAAAAAAAAATCAAAATATGTTGCATGAATTGCAACCGTTTTTGCACATTAAAGTCATTCCCATTGAAGGAGGATTATATTTGTTCGGTTCACAAAATGTTAAGTTCAAATTACATTGCCTCTTCTGCTTTTCTCTCTGGATTCGTAAGACATATCAGTCTCTTTATGTGTTGATATTTAGATTCTTAACGAGGCCACCATTCTCATTACAATTCATCTTGCTACAGGTTTCAGTGCTTTTCATAAAGCGTTAAAGTGAGAGAGCGCGCGCTTTGGTTTTTGTCCGTGAAGCATCCACGTTAAAAATGGACTAAGCAAATAGATCATAAGCAATACAAAAGTATCCTATAAACAAGTATAACTGTTCTTACTACATCCGTGTTCATCAGAACCATAAAGACACTGGACGTGGTTGTCGCACAACAATGACATGTCGAGACATCCATAGCCAGACTCGCAGAAAAATTGATCATCCGGGCATCCTACTGTAAAAATGAAGAAAAACCTGCTAAAATCACAGTGCATAACGAACAAATTACATTATATTTGTCCAAAGATTCCACTCAAATGAGTTATAATTTTTAAAGGCACACAGAGGTTTTTGAATCTAACATCAATTTTAAACAAAAACAGCAACCCGAGGTTCTAAAACATTGACGTTATGATATAATGTTATACTTGGCCATTGTAACCATTAGTAATACACGTAAATGAATGTTAAAATAACTCAAATAATATATCTATCACTGGATTGGTTTTCCATCCTACGTCTTTCTACGCGTGTATCTAAATGCCAGAAGGCGTTTATTCACTGCGAGCAGTGAATGATGCAGTAACGTCACTGTAAAATAAACCATTATAATACGTTTTGAGACAATTTTCAATTCTGTTCAATTCTGACACCATTAAACAAACTACAAAATGCAAACCTTGAGTATCAATAAAGAATTCAACTCTAATAGAAAATCCCCACCATCCCCACGACCCATCGTTAGCCGTTTCAAATTCCACCCAAGCTGTAGATGCGTTAATCGTCAAAGTCCTAGGGTTCACTTGTCCAGTGAGTTCCATGACCTTCGTACCGCGGGAGATGTTGTGCCCGATATCGAAACTGAGATAATCCTGGTTGGTGACGAGGTTGAATTTTAAATGAATGAATCTGAAGATGATGTGAAATCCATCGTCTGCGGAAATGTACCAAACGCGGTCTACGCTTGCGTAGTTGTATGGGTAGATTGGCAGAGTATAGATTAGTGTTGGTTGTTGTGGTAAGACGCTTATGTTGACTGGACCTGTGAAATCTGAACAACAAAAAATTGTAATATGATGTACGTGTATCAGTACCCTAACTATATTAGTAGCGTATATTAATAGTTTCCAGGAATATGGTTGCTAAGATAGGTCTACATAATAAAAAGTTCAGCCCCGGCGCTCTGGCAAAGAGATGATCATAATATGTAATAAATTCACGACAAGACAAGATATGTCAAGAAAAGACAATGCCAGTCAAGACAATACCAGAACGATCAGTTAATAACGAAGAATGTTTTTATAAACAAAAACAAAAACACTGCCTTGACAGTTTCGTGCTTCTTAGTGGAAGCATCATCTCAGAATATCTGACTTCCGCCCGCTTCCGCATATATAAATGGTCATAGACGTGACTAGGGAAATAGCGTCTCTATTCATGATCCAAATATAATCACTGACGTATCATGCACCGTCACATTTATTTTCCATAATGTGGGCGTTTTCCCAATCCATTATATGAGTAGTATGAAACGTAATGTTCAGTTTCGGATCGCTTCCTCTTTTTGAAGAGCAAAGTTCTTCTTTGCGCGTTTAGATTGTCCTATTTTTGATGTTCTTTTAAATGTCGCCTTCCAAACAGAAAACTCGTTCAAACCACAAACGTGTGTTTGCCATTATTGCAAGGGATCGCGTGGACATAATCCGTTGTCTGTTCAGCATCGATCTCGTCTTTCGGGTGAACCAGCATCTCTCCTGTTCGACAGGTGTCCTTGGAGCGGAAGTTAGATGAGAAAATCAACATCATATTTAAGAGTGTGCTTCGATTACGTAGCACGATACTGTCAAGGTCAATTTAATTTTGGTCGTTTAAATGAATACTATACAGTAATAATAATAATAATAATAAAACCATACTTATTGAGCGCATAACACAATTAAGTCCCTATGCGCTATCACAAACAAACAAACAAACAAACAAAACACATAGTAACATGAGTAACAAAAGACAAAACAAAAATAAATTAAACATTAACATTAAATAGGTAAGTTTTTAGCAATGATTTGAACTGTTCAAGAGTTTTGGCGGATTTAACATGATATGGTAAATTGTTCCAAAGTTCAGCAGAAGCATCTTGAAAAGAACGGCGACCATATGAAGTAGAAGGTGAAGACACATGCGCAAGAAGATATTTTGAGCCAGAACGAAGATTGCGAGTGGGCTCGTATTGTTGAATAAGATCTTGCAGATACATAGGAGCAAGAGCTCGAGTACATTTAAATGTTATCAGAAGAATCTTGTAGATAATGCGAGATCTGATCGGTAGCCAATGTAAGTCACGAAGGACAGGGGAAATGTGACAGCGAATCTTAGACAGCGTAACAAGTCGAGCAGCAGAGTTTTGTATCCGTTGAAGTTTTGAGATTTGCGTATCAGGGAGAGCATAAAGTAAACTATTGCAGTTATCGAGTCGGCAAGTCACAAAAGCATGAATAAGTCTTTCAGTTGTTGGCTGATCGAGATAACGCCGGATTTGACCTATCTTATAAAGAGCATGAGAAGCCGCACGACAAATGTTGTTAACATGAACATCCATCATAAGATCGTTTTGAAGGATAATGCCAAGGTTGCGGGCACTGGAAGCTGGCTCAATGTGAGAATCATTGATTTTTACTGATGAAATCGTAGAATTTTTCCTAAAGCGGGATGTAATATGGAGAACTTCAGTCTTGTCATCATTCAATTTAAGGTCATTAGCTGTGGACCAGGTTTTGATATCTGTCACACAAGCTTCCAGTCGCGAGATTGCACCTACTCTGTCATCATCATTTTTCAATACAATATATATCTGAGTGTCATCTGCATAAGTCATTTTGGAGATGCCATGAGAATCGATGATATCTTCTAATGGAGATGAATACATTGTGAAGCCTAAAGGGCCAAGTACTGACCCCTGAGGAACACCCTCATGCGGAACATGAACCGATGACTCGCGACCATTTATAATGACAGATTGTGAACGGTTGGTGAAATACGATTTAATCCATGAAAGTGCAGAACCTGTGAATCCATATTTATTTGAGAATCGCTCTAACAGTACTTGGTGATTTATGGTGTCAAAAGCAGCCGAGTAGTCCAATAGAATGAGAATGGCTTCATGACCCTTGTCAGCAGCGAGAAGTAGGTTATTATAGACACAAAGAAGCGCTGTTTCTGTGCTATGGTTACACCTATAGGCACTCTGCATTTTTCCATATAGGTTGTTCTCTGATAAATAATCTTGTATTTGGCCAGTACATGCACGCTCAACAGTCTTGGCAAGAAACTTAAGATTAGCAACAGGCCTGTAGTTTTTTAGAATTTCACGATCCAATTTAGGTTTCTTGATGAGCGGTGTGATGTGAGCATGTTTCAGTGCATCAGGGAAATGGCCTGCTTCTAACGAAGAGTTGACGATTCTAGTGATGATGGGAATGAGTTCTGGTAGACATTGTTTCAGAAGCCAAGTTGGTATTGGATCCAATCCACATGATGTAGATAGCGATTTCATGATGATTTTTGTGACTGATTCTTCTGAAAGCGTGGAAAATTTGGACAACACAGCACTGGTGGATTCAGAAAATTGCACAGAGAGATGATCTTTAGGAGAGTTGTGGAGCTCATCCGTAATACGTTTAATCTTGTCGGCAAAGAAACTAGAGAAGCGTTCAACAAGTGGGATGTCAGATTCAGATGGTAAAACTTTAGAAGATTTTGGTGAGGTAAGTTTATTCACTTTTTGGAAAAGTTGTCGTGAATTACAGCCATCAAATTGCTTCTTATGGTAGTCACATTTAGCCTCTTTAATTAATTGGTTATAGATGTGCGCTTGCTCCAAGAAGATAAGTTTGTGAATTTCAAGTCTTGAGGCGCACCATTTACGCTCACACCGACGGACCTCTTGCTTAACTTTGCGAATATCCTCCGTAAACCAAGGGGCATGGGGTCTACATGTAATTGTTCGCGTTGTAAGAGGAGCATGCTTGTCAAGTAATGTTGACAAGACAGATTCATACTTGGAGATCAACAAACCAATATCAGAGAAAGAAGCCAAAGATGCACACAAAGGAGAATTAGATATATCATCACGAAAAGCGTTGACATCAAGTTCACGAAATGAGCGTGTTTTTATTTCCATTTTGACCGGATCTGGTCGTCCAATGTACAGCGAACATTTGATGGCAGCGTGATCAGATGGCAAATAACTGGTCTTAGTAATATTTGACACTAAGTTGTCAGATGCGCGGGTAAGAATCAGATCAAGGGTGTGACCATCACGATGAGTTGGACCTACTACATGCTGTTTCATGTTAGCAGAATCAATGATGTCACGAAATATTGATGCCTCACGATCAGATATAATCTCCACATGAAAATTAAAATCACCGGCAATCATCACATTCTCAGGTGTACAAGAGATACATTCAAGAAATTGGGAGAATTCACGAAAAAACATTGGTGCAGTAATGAATGAATATCATACAGCAAACCTGATGTATTTGTTCAGAATAAGAAGAGAAAGCAAAATAACACAAGAATTCAGGGGCGTAACTAGAGTGGGGCAGGGGGAATTCTCCCCCCCCCCCCTGCCAAAATGCTTGCCCCCCCCCCCCCCCGGCCCTGATGTCCCCCAAATGAAATGACAAACTCTATGTTTGTTATATAGTTGGTTATGACCCCCCCCCCCCCCCCCCAATCGAAGACCCTAGTTAGCTACTGCATGATACCTAACATTACATTATTCAATCTCTTCTGGATACAAGAACATAGTTTTATGATTGTTCTGGTTCCTACCACAATCAACTTCGTCCGACCTATCCAAACAGTCATGCTGTGTATTACACACGAGATATTGGTCCAGACAGACGTCACTCAACTCACATTTGAAATCCCAATCATTACAGGTAACTGTATTAATTAAAATAAAGTGCTCAACAAAAGAAAGTCATACGATTTGTTTAGGTCCTTTTGAGTAACTTCCGATTATTTGACCAAACAGACTAGATAGACATTTGGATGAATTTTTCCGGCACAATTTGATACCAAAGTTGCTACCTAACAACAAAGATAAACTATGATTAGCACCATTTAAAGAAAATTGGTCACTTTTCAAAAGTCACATTTTCAACGCATGCAAGCCGCGAGAAAATGCTGTGCGTGGCACTTTGAATGGCCTGGAATGAAGGGATGTTGATCACACAGTGCAACTACGTTGGGTCGTGCCTGAGCGAGCGGGCTATTTGATTATGAACAGGCAACATGTGGTCTTTTCTTCCCACGTAGTGTATTGATAATGTGACTTTTGAAAAGTGACTGATTTTCTTTAAATGGTGCTAATCATGGCTTATCTTTGTTGTTAGGTGGCAATTTTGGTATCAAATTGTGCCGGAAAGATTCATCCAAATGTCTATTTAGTCTGTTTGGTTAAAAAATAATCGGAAGTTACTCTAAAGGACCTACACAAAGTGTATGACTTTCTTTTGTTGAGCACTTTATAAGTAGAAACTGGTGTTATTCGAGGGTCGTTCAATAAATTCTACAATTGTGGAATATTTCATACGACTGGCTTCTATAATAGTAAAGTTATGAGGTAGGAGGTAGAACTTATTGAATGACCCTCGTATGATGAACGGAATAAGCTTAATTGCGTTCTCAATATAAGATAATAAGTTCGTAGAATTTGATGCTGCAAAAGATACCATCACTCACCCTGGACGTTGATGACCTGAAGTGCCATGCTACTTATATTTAATTAGATTCAGGACGCTTTTTTATCAGACTTCGGCCACACTGTGAAACCAGTACGCATGGCTCATACGCATAAGTGATTTGTAGCAGGCCGGTGCCACTATACACAGACTTCTCATTGCCGAGATTGAAGTCTCTAGTGTTATAGCGCTCCCATTTTATGAGTCACATCGCGCGTCTCAATGTCCCTTATAAGGCCTTGCGTGCTGTCAATCATAGGCGTTGTCAAGATAACGCCCTCATTTCAAGAGGCACATTTCGCGTACTCGCGCCCATATGCCCATATATAGGAGGCTTCAGTTTTGAGATTCGAATTTCCTCTCCCATTATATACTTCCTGTTTTTACGTAATACGGAATAAAGTGCATCATACAATGACTATGAGGTTCTATTTTCTACCGTGTAGTTGATGCATGTCTGAGACATTAAGAACACTCCATCCTAAGTTACCATTATGTTGCGTTCTTTCGATCATCAGCAAAAATCCCGGACTGTAATTAGTCGTCTCTAAGTGTATCCACATCTTATGGTGGTGTACAATTACGGAATTTGGCGGGTAAAACTTATCCTTCTTCGTGACGGTTGTATTGAATGATACATCGTGAGTCTTTCCGATGGATAAATAAGCACCCGTTTTCAGATCAAAACTCAAATATTTGACATGATATGTGCCGTTGTGGTCCATTGCGGTGAATCGCCAGGTACACATGGTGTTTGGTTCGTAATTGCTGGGGTAGTGCAGAGAGGTTAGATACAGTACCTCGTCTGCTTCCATATCGACCCATTCTTCACCGCACCCATCTGAGAAGATAATGTGAAGAAGAATTTATCTAATATGATAGTTCATCTAGAAGTTAGACCTGAGATGACCTTTGACCTCATTACACCATAAATCGTCATTATTGCAAGCTTCGATATTTTGATCTGTAAAGCATTGAGTACTCTGCCAGTAGATTATTTTCTTACCCAGTAATATTTATGGACTTATGCTTCTGATATTTCGTTGAAAAAGTGTACAGTATCGCATTTTCATCCTTATGATTTTTTGTTATTTATCCAAATGATGATTCAATAAAAAAAGGTATTTACATACTAGGAAAAATATGGTTTTCTAAATTCCAACGGTTTAGCCAAATGCAGTCCTCCTGTAAAAGTGTAAGGCGGTTTTATCCGTAAGGAATACTCTTGATGTGTTTGAACACTTGTAAATTCGGCAGTCCTACCAAATACATATCATTTATTCGGTAACGATTGCCAAATTCGGAGGGTGTAAGTAGGCAAGGGTGTCGTGGTGTTACGAAACGGAAAAACGTGGCGAAAACACAAAACAACTTTCAATCCACACTTGCTACATAATGCATTGTACATTTAATCGCATGTTAACGAATTTAATCCTGATCGACGATAATCACCATGATCATATCAGAACATGTGCTATATTTATCAGCATTTCACATTTGATTTCATCATGTACGTTTCCCCTAATGAATTCTAGTGCAATGGTTGTTATTGGATAATAACATTGACACCACCGTCGTCAGGCCAATCAGGTGTAAGGTAATATTATACTTACAACATCCGAATTCATCCGATCCATCCAAACACTGTAGCCGACCGTCACAAACCATGGACATTTCCACGCAACCCAAACCTGACTCACACCAGAAATCGTCATTGCTGCAAACAGCTAGAGAATTCAACAGAGTAAAACATAAGGTTTTTTCTAACTTTGTAAACCATGAAAGCTATGTAATCATGATATTAGAAATGATAGTACGGTCAACAAAGAATTGTAATTTGTATAATCACTGTCATAATGATATGGATGAAGTTTAAACTATTTCACGCGCGAGTATGTTCGCGGAGCTGCCTTCAGATTCATGAAATGCGCGAACAACCATGCATGCATGCGGGTGACGATTTTACGATTGACCAATCAGGACGCATTTCCGTGTTTCCGCACGTACGCTCGTGCGCATGCACGCTCGCATGCATCGGTAGAATTATGTCCATATAATTATGACGCTGACTATAGTAAGATTAAAGTATTCACATGGAATTTAATGGAGGAGATAGTAATGAGGATATGGCATGGATAGCGCAAGTTTCACAATGATCAAATAAAACACTTACCACACGAATAGTTTATGACAGCTTGGTCACATTGCTCTGTGCAAAAGAAATTGCCGTTGACACAACTCTGCCCATTTGAGCATATCATATCGTGGTTGTCACACACTCCTGAAAATGAAATGTAAAATACCGTCACAGTTTATAGTGATTAACATAGAGACAATGTTTTGTCACTTGTATGCCACGGCTTAACTTTGCCCTGTGCAGTGATATATGTTTTTTATTCCACACTGATAAATTCAATCGTTTTTCGCGAGTGGGCGGGATTCGTTTTTGATTGCGCCGATTTATCGCAAACCCTACGCAGATGACTATGCCATTTTGCGCGTGATGACACCAATCCAGGTTCGAGTGCTGATACTACTTACAATTTTCAATAATTTGCACCAACTTATTAAATCTTAGTATCTTATTGGATTGAGGGAACCTTGCATGCATATTTATGAGCTTTCTCAGGCCCTTTTTAAAGGGCCTGAAAATGCTCATATATACTTACAACATGTTTAACATGTTTAAGGGATCTGTAAAGAAAATATCCTAATTATTTTCATAACCTTTGACCAGTGAGTCGAATAAAGGTAGTTGGCAGTCTCTTGTTTGGAGAACCATTGTATTAATAAAAGGCTTAAAATACTGTGAAGAAGTGCAACATTTATTCCGTCCTATGACGTCATGAAATACCACACAAGACGCTCTCCTTGGGTTTACCTTCGACTGGGCCAATCTCCACTTCCATCATAAAACCTCTCTGTCGCCATGCATGGTTGGAATGAAAAGTCATCCAAATAGTGCCATCATCTACGACTATCAGGGTACCCGGTGGGAGCAAATGCTGCATACGAAAAAGTGTACTGTCGCTGTCAGTCTCGTCTTCACCGTGTCCAATGCTGAAGTCGTCTGGACGTCTGTAAGTGTTCAGCAACATGTCGACAACGTTGAGTGCGATACTACCGTCATTGTCATCGCCCGACGTCAAGATCCAGGTACAGCGCTGGCTGTCAGGGTAGTAGGCGGGATAATTTGGCGAGGAGATGTTGACAACTTCACCCTCGGAAAGAGTGATGTGCTCCGTACCACAAACTATACCATGAGTAATAAAAATGATAGACATAGTACACATCCCTTAGAGAGGAATTATTTTCAAGACGCCCCCGTTTAACTTGTTTTGGTTTGCTCATTTAAATGCCGATTCAATTATTTTAAAAAGTTTGTGATTCTAACAGGATTCGAACCTGCAACCTTTGTATTAAAACACAACGCTCTTAACGATTGAGCTAATGGGGTAACTGCCAGATGAGTGCAAGATTATAATCTATAGCTATTATGTTCTGAAACATTGATTAAATGCTATAACTAATGTCACTGTACTAGACGTTTTAGTGAGCCGATTTGAATGATCTATATACAAAATTGTTCAGAAATTGATGAAGTTTAACGCTTCGTATAACAAATCTGATAAAAACAGTAAAAAAATCACCAGAAAAATTAAACGGCTCCTGTTTTAGCGTTTAATTTCAGTATTTTCTCTATACAGTGTGTGAATGATCCTAGCTCTACGAATAGTGAATTCTATCATTTAATGTCATTCCTGCATTGTTTCAATAGCGACCTATGGTTTATATTTATGTGGGCGGAGATTGCGTGTCATGCATGAATTACGCCACCATTCAAAGCTGAACTTTTAGGCGATCAAAAAACAACAGAGGGCAGTTGCTATTGTGTCCCGAATTTGAAATCTGTAAGGGATGTAAGTAATATCCATTGCAGAAGAAGAACTTCCCGCCAAAACGAGGCTTTACCTCTGAATTCCAGCAGGGGCTCACAACCCACCGTTCCTGCTCAGGCTGCTCAAAATGTATAATTTCTTCCATGGGCCTGCTCCTCCCGTATCATCACATCTAGGATAATTGATGTCAAAACCCTATTTCAAAATGGTGGACATCGTTACAGATATAGTTCAAATATAGCAAAGTTCCGTCAAAAAGAGTGCAGCTTATCAATGAAAACCTAAATATAACTATGTAATTACAATTACTGAGAAAAGGTCATTATAAGATCTTTGAAAAAACAAGAAAACAAGGACTTTTCATAACTTTTCTAATTGTATCATTAATTTTGACCTCCAAATCTCATTTATAGACCAACTACCTCGTTTTTATAATTTTTGTTGAAACTGTTAACGTATGACTTTGTCACATTTACATGATTTACGAGAAATGGCGTCATGGTTTTGGTAAGATTCGTCTTTCAGCAGTCTACTTACCACAATCATTGTCATCCGACCCATCATGACATTGTTCGAACCCGATATCAACCGGTTGTGTGCTGACATATTCACAATGTAAACTCCAATGGACACACTGATTGCCACTTTCGCAGGTGAACTCGCTGGCATGGCATATTCCTATCAATATCGTGAAAAGGGGAAAACAGTAGCTAATGAATGGTTCGTTCGGGTGATCGTTCATACTCCTAACTTTGGACGGTCGTCGATATCGACGGATATAAATTGACCTTGCTTCAACTCATGTGCCGATATCCGTCGACTGATGCCCAAATACAGGCCTAAATGAGCCAAGAAGCATTGAAAAAGACGCATACTTCTTAATATGTTAAAATGCAGATTTCCCAGTGAGTAAAAGGCACTTTCCTTTTCTTCCGTAGACATGCTAGAAAACAGTAGTTTTTTGTAGATAAAACATTGAAGATTTTCGTACAATTGCCCACATAATAAATAACATTGGCAAGACTAACGGTGCATTGATCCACATCGTGCAATACAAATGTTTAATAGAGAAGGATAAACATTTTAAGGGGTGTCTGGAAAATCGTTGACTGCCCCCCCCCCCCCCCCCCCCCCCCCCGGAGCTCATTGGTCGGTAAATAACGGCTAATATGAGCGTTCCTTTATTCCAATAGAGCTATCAGAAAGGTAAAGATATCAGGTCATGAAAGTTCGGTGCGCTAAATGGAGTCCACCTTGACCATCCATGACTAGTGTGTATTGTTTTTAATGTCATTAGTGGTAAGGATAAATGAACAGGCACATTTCCATCGCTTTAAATTGATTAACTCTGTCATTAGCCTATGCACTCTACCTACCCATTTCACCATTCTCTTGAGATACAGTACCGCCCACTGCTGTCAGGAGATGTAATAATGACAGTTGTAACCGCATTGGTAGCATAGCTTCAATTGTGATGTTTGGTGTCTACAGCGTTATGTGTTACACTTTCAACTGGTATATAAAAAAAGGAAATTAATAATATTAAAAAAGAACAATTCAAAGTATCATTATAATTAAGACAATCAGCGCAACTGTCTTTATTTGCCCGAGATCAGAATTTGTGTGTGCACCAGAGGCACAATTGATATCTCACGTAATGGTATAGGTCTATAATTATGTCGATGTCGGACATACAGGTTGTAGGCCTATCATACCTATATTAAACATTTGACCATGTTTTGTTAGTATTTATATTCAACTATACAAGATGGCTTCAGGAAAGTTTTCCATGACCATTTTAGTTTAACAACTGAAAATCTTTGTGCGCTTTGCGCTCAATCTTTCTACAGGTTTCAACATTATAATGGATCTCGAACCAAACCAAATATTATATGGGGGATGTTAAAAACGTCATACTGGACCATTTAAGTGTTAGAAATGCAAAATGTTGCGCGCTTCGCGCGTGTTAGTTTCAATGTTTCATTATTCAAGCTGAACAAGATGGCTTCAGGAAAGTTTTCCATGAACATTTTAGCTTAAAAACTGAAAATCTTTTTGCGCTTTGCGCGCATTCTTTCTACAGGTATCAACATTATAATGGTCTTGAACCAAACCAAATATTATGTGGGAGACGTTAAAAAGTTATACTGGACCCTTAAAGTGTTAGAAATTCAAAATTTTATTAGTCTCAATTTTTCATTATTTAAGCTTAATTTATAGTATCAGAAGGCTTCAACCAGTTTTCAATGACCATTTTAGTTCAAAAACTGGAGAAAAAAATTGCGCGCTCTTTGCGCATATTTTCTACAGGTTTTAACATTATAATGGCCCTCAAACCATTTGGGTTTGGATTTTAACTTGATGTAACTATGCAATATCAAACCGTCAAAAACGTCATACTTGACCATGTAAGTGTTAGAAATTCCAATGTTTGCGCGCTTCGCGCATATTAGTTTCAATGTTCCATTATGTAAGTTTAACAAGAAAGCTTCAGGACAGTTTTCCATGACAATTTAAGTTCAAAAACTGAAAATTGTTGTACCTTTGTAATTTTGTAACTTGTACCTTGTACCTTTAAAAATCACATTTTTTGCGCGCTTTGTATTAGTTTCATTCAACGTTTCAATATTTAAGATTAACAAGATGGTTTGAAGATTTTTGACCGCCCCCCCCCCCCCCCCCCCCCCCCATCAAAACAGTCCTGGATATGCCCTTACTACGTGCATTTTGATGTATTTGATTTTTAACTACGGTGTTTCAGCTGGGCCACTGCATAAATTTACCCTACGAGTTCCCTGGGGACGATATTTGCATAGTTTAAAAACGTGTTTTGTTAAACACGTACGTAGTTTAAAAGATAAACTTGCCTTTAACTTAAACGCGAATTTAGTTAACGACCGTTTTCAGCTAAAACCGTGTTTAGTACGAGAATATGGCCCATAAAGTATACTATAGTTATATTTGAAATATGGTAAGGTGATCAAACTTGATTTCAAACCAACA
Source organism: Ophiura sarsii (assembly GCA_035610835.1). NCBI lineage: Eukaryota > Metazoa > Echinodermata > Ophiuroidea > Amphilepidida > Ophiuridae > Ophiura > Ophiura sarsii. The sequence goes on from CM069446.1 coordinate 40,772,991, forward strand.
TTTCGAGTTAATTACGGCTAGTAAGAATAACGCTGTCCGCTAGACATCATTTTATAGTTATAATTGCAATGCATAAATAATGAAGGTATCGATGGCGAAGTACTTTCTATTTCTCTAATTAAATACGCGCAACACAAAAGCCCGTGTAGTCGTTTGCACTGTCATGAAACAACCTTTCACAATTCATAAATAAAACGTCACTCTCGTTCCTATATCCAGTCAACAACTTAGCCGTACATGCAATTAACACAAGCGTTCAAAACCCGATTGAATGACGCTGATAAAACTATCACCCCTTTCAGTGGCGTAGCGTCATAGCCCCCCCCCCCCACCCCCCCCCCCCCCCCCCCCCCACCATGATTGTTCGGAGAAAAAAAGAACGGAGAAGGGAAGGGGAAAAGAAAGGGGAAAAGAAAGGGAAATAGGAAGAAAAGAGAAAGGAAGGGGAAAGAAAGTGGAAAGCAAGAATCGTTCATCGTCAAGACGGTGTTTAATTCGGATCGGGAATCATTAGGCGCGGCCGGAGGGAGGGGGGTCTTTTAGCCGTACTTGCAATTCACACAAGCGTTCAAAACCCGATTGAATGACGCCGATAAAACTATCACCCCTTCCAGTGGCGTAGCGTCATAGCCCCCTCCCCCCCCCCCCCCCCCCCCCCCCATGATTTTTCGGAGAAAAAAGAACGGGGCAGGGAAGGGGAAAAGATAGAGATAACGAACGGGAATTAGGAAGAAAAGAGAAACGAAGGGGAAATTAGAGCTATATACATTGTGATCAGAGATCACGGATATTAGTCGAGGGCGTGTTGACCTTTGACATTTTGATCATATGGCAAATAGATCATATTGCAGACAATTGTCAAAAGAACATTATCTTACAATGTTTTAAATTGTACAATTTTGGATAATTATTTCTTAAATCCGGTCATCTAGTAGTGGACAATTAACATTTTGATCCCTAGTGACCCCTTCTTGAGCTTTGACCCTAAAATCATGATTGACTTTTTTTCTTGGCTTATCAATGCGCACAAAATGAGACAAGTCCGGTCAAAATCAGACGATGTCTTCAAGTTTATCGCTGTATAGGTCAATGACCCCTATTGACCTCATATGACATGTCACTTTTAATCGCTGAACAACCTATATGAACATCGATCTAAGGAATCTTTTGACCAATTCTGACAATCGGACAAGTAGTATTTTGAGTGTATGGAGTGAACATTTACATTTTAACCCCTAGTGACCCGAAATAATTTTTTATTTTAAAAACCGACTTATCGTACGGTCATAAGGAATATGTTGACCAATTCTGACGATTCTAGGTCATTTCACTAAATTGCAAGGGCGTTTTATGTAAAAATCACGTTTTGACCCCTAGTGACCCCTGTTTGACCTTTGACCCGAAGGTCATGATTGACTTTTTTTCGAAACCCATTTCCGGCAGCCTGGTGCTAAGCATTGGTTTCCAGTTCCAATACGATTTATTCCGTTAAATATATGCTACCGGGTTCCAAATTGTTGGTTCCTTTCATCTATGCTTAGCACCAGGCTGCTTGAAATGAGATTCCTTTTTTCTTGTCTTGTCAATGCGCATAAGATACAACAAATCCGAGCAAAATCGGAGCATGTTGAATCACGTTTTACCCCTAGTGACCTCTGTGTGACCTTTGACCCCTTATGCTTGAACATCTGAGTAGTGGTGCACATAAGGGTAACAAATATGGTAAAAATAGGTCCAATGGTTACGGAGCTATAGGTCTCATGACAGCAGAAGAAGAAGAAGAAGAAGAAGAAACAGGTAGAATACAGAATAGTCGTTTCTCGACTAATATAAGAAAGTGGAAAGCAAGAATCGTTTATCGTCAAGACGGTGTTTAATTCGGATCGGGAATCATTAGGCGCGGTCGGGGGGAGGGGAGTAACCAAGGCCGGATCCAGACGATGGCGCGGCGCGCGAAATCTTAGTTGCAAGACCGTGCCCTGGTATCTTTCGAACACATCGGCAACACGAAAATGCGAGTCCCGGGATCCGCCGCGGTGTTTCTTGAAAAAGCCGCATTATTTGCAATTATATTTCAGTGCCATATTTCAGAGAAAAAATATTTGTAAAGTATAAATACAATTCCAATGTTTAATTGAACAACGTAATTTGAGACAAAAAAGTGAAAGGGAGAAAGATAAAAAGAGGAAAGGAGAGGGGATATAGCCAGTGGCGTATCCGGCGCAAAGGGTGGGGGTTAAAGGTTCAAGTTCCCATGATTTTAATGTGGGTCGATAAAACATTATACTGGACCTTTTTAGTGTTAAAAATGCCAACTTTTACGTGCTTCGCGCGTATGAGTTTCAATGTTTCATTATATTCAAGGTGGCTTCTTGGAACACGCTGTAAATACTGGCAAAATAAGAAATGTCGCATATAATTGTTCTAACATCGTAGAAGTCAATGACGCAAGTGATTTATTTTTTCGCTAAACAGCAACCTTATCCTCTCTCCTCCCGGGAAAAAATAATTACTTCGAAATTGATCGGATAAATCATTGCATGTGGTTTGCAAGTTGCATTGATGCCGGGAGAAACATTATCGGGGGACGAGGGAATAAGAGCAGTAAAACCGTTTTTAGTGATTTGGAAAGCAGCGTTACATTAAAGTTCTATATACACAGATACAGGGCGTGTCAAAAAAAGTGCCCATGAGGGACAAAAATAATTTTAAATACATCCCGTATTCTTTATTTTCAAAACATTTTTTTACAATTTGTAAGCCCTATTTAGTCCTCTATTAAATACACTTCATGCCATAAAATTCCGACAACCAACTCTCGAGATATGATCAAAGAGTGCGAATCGCACTTCCAATAGGAATAGGATTTTCAATTGAAAAAAAAACTGTATTTGAGATTCAAATGATGATTTATAGGATACATGAATGTATTGTTTAAAATACATATAATATTCAAATATTCTGTGGTTTGTCATGGATAATATGGATGAAAATATGTTTTTCTGCTCAAATTGAACTAACTATCAACATGTAGTAGGTACATTAGTATTGATTTTATTGATTATGTTCAATTACATACTGAACAGTCCGGGCCGATTTCCCATTCAGGAAGCATTCCTGAACTGGAAGTATTACCCATAATGCAATATTTATGGTTAGTCCTCTTCAGGAACCCGCTTTTCATAAAGCTAAGACAACTGTAGCATTCAAATTAAACCTAGACCTATTTCAATATGGGTGAAACATTTTGTATAATATAATGATAGACTGTATTGTCGTTCTCAGCGTTCAGTGGCTCATTTTAAACTCGTTATTTTGATTTGAGGGTCTATGAAGTCACTACACATTAAAATGGTATCGATTCGTTATTTTAATGTGTGACCTGCTCAAACTTGTTAATATGAAAGATTATACAATCATCTAAAAAAATGTCTGAGGAAAAAAATAAGTTATTCTGTGCTTTTTCAAATAAACGAATTTGAATATTTAATGAGGTAATTAGCCTAATTTCTTAATTTAAAATTAGAAAAATCACCACAATAATATAAATCAATTATGACTAAAACAGTTTATCTTATATCTTGAATCATTTACTGATCGTCATTGATTCAAAGATCCATCATATTTGATTCAAATAAATAAATTGGTCTTTTTGGTATTACCACTACAAATACTTATATATTTGCAATATACAGGGTGAATCAAACAAAATTGCGCACGATTTGAAACGGCCATTTGACCTTGATGCGTGCATTGAACCATGGCATTTTTGTTGTTTGTATCTTTGTTAATTTAGTTTATCCTCATAAAGTATGAAAGTAATCGACTGAAAAATAAGCAAACTGTGGCGGTGAACTGACCGCGTTTTTCGCCATTCCAATGGGATTTACACACAGTAAAATTTGTTTTGCTAAAATGGTCATTATCATCACATTAATTGTCAAAATGTTCCTGAAAAATTATTCTTTCACTCTGGGATAAGTCATTAATACTCTGATACTGAGTTGTCAAATGAAAAGGCAAATCTGAATACAAGCATCACCTGTTACAGACCAAAAAGGCAAGAAGCCTTCAAGAAGTGGAGACACGTGTCAGAGCCGAAGTGACAGGATTCACTGCAACAGGGGAATGGTTAGACGAGCTGTTCGCAACATGTTGGACAGGGCACGCACATGTCTTCAGCAAAATGGTGGCCCTGTCGAAGGAAGGCTTCATTAAAACACCTTAATATCAGCAAACAACTAAATGATTTCTATTTTAAATTGCAAGGAAGCTAACATTTGATTGTTTGTCTTAAAAAACACCTTTAGCAAAAGACCGTAACTCACACCGTATAATGTGTGAACCTAAATGCTTATGTAAATGACTTTTCAGTGCAATTATCAAGAAACAAAGTGTCTTCAGAACATTTTATTTGTGTAATATTTTTAGTTTGTGAAATATTATTTATTTCTACAATGTTTTACCACCTTTGGCTCATTCGATATACCAGGATCCTGTAATAAATTACAGGTACAACAATGCCTTGCTTATAGACTCTCACTCCATATCATCATGTTGCTGTAATATTCATGTCTTAACTGTGTAAATCCCATTGGAATGGCGAAAATGCGGACAGTTTACAAAACGTGTCACAGTTTGCTTATTTTTTAGTCGATTACTTTCATTTTGGGGGAGGATACACTAGATTAACAACGCTTTATACAGACAACAATAATTCTATGGTTAAATGCACGCATCAAGGTCAAATGGCCGTTTCAAATCGTGCACAATTTTTTTTTTGATTCACCCTGTATACATTCGCAAGGGATTATGGGTAATACTTCACGTTCTGACGATTTTAATAAAATATGAGAAGTGGCCAAAGCTGAATATGAAAAAATTCGTATGACACATTAACAATTTCTAAATATGATTATTACTATTTCACGTACAATTCTCATAATTTTCATGGCCAAATAATCATGTTTCACATGGAACACTTTTTTGACACGCCCTGTACAATGCTATATGGAAGCCTTTCAACATTACCCTTTTAAAGTAGCTTTTGGCGTGCATACCTGCATTTAAGACAGTAATGTATGAACAATAAAGGCTGCTTATTCTTCTTATTCTCCCATTAATGAAGAGAGGATAAGAGGCACTGCGTATACCTGGAACCTGAGGAATACTTATGGAAATGTTGTGTACAGGTAACAGACCCGGGATGATCCCCTACTCTTTACGATGAGGTCTGCAACTATTTTAACGTGTTCAGGGTTAATACACGGGACCAACACGGCTTTACGTGACTCTCCGAACCACGGCGCACTGACATTCACTGTATAGACTTGCACGTTGTACACAATGAATGGGGTAGAGGGGAAATTCTACAATTAAATCTGATTCTCAGCATGAATCACGGTAAGAGGATCTGATAAGCTAACCTTACTGAATTAAGATGTGATTGTAGAATTTCCGACCTATATAGGAACTTTTGGGGGTAAGCAATGAATCTTGGTTTCAAGGATACTTGAACCCGAGGAATTCCAGTAAACAGATAACTTTTTGATTAAATACGGCAGCTATTAAACGTCCAACTTGTTTATGATTCTCCTGTTCAGGCATAACATTTTCTGATCAAGAACCCTAGTGAAACTTATTACCTTTATTTCTCGTAACACCATTTCTCTCTCTGATACAGGGGAAGTTATCTACCACTTTTTATTGGGATGAAGTATTTTAGAGACGTTATTTATCATTGACTTATTCCCATTTAGTTCTAGAGTACTTTGGTGAGTTTTAGTTTAATTATTCTATGTTGACAAACTACCTTACCGTAACAAAAAGGCGGATATAGCCGCGCTTATTATCTATTGATTACTAGATGCTATGTGCTTTTCAAATCAGCGTTGTTATGTTGTTTGTTTGGGAGATTTCCTTTCATGATAACTAACAAAGATTGCATTCACTGAATTAGATGCACTGTGCTCAAAATAGTAATTTAATAATACTAGATAATAGACATTCTGATATTCTTAATTAAACATTTCAATATTAAAGGTTGGTGTTCCGATTTCTACCCCGATTTTCAACTTGATGTTTTCTATCTACATGAAGGGTCATCATCTAATCTAAAGAGTCATATTCAGAAGTTTGAGTTGCATAACTCAAATGGTTCTTTTTTACAGTGTGACATGACGTTTGCCCATTGAGAAGTACACAAACTAGCCGGGTGGTTAATCACCTTTGGCGGTAATTCACTGCATTTTGCCCTATAATGTCTCAATGGAAAAATATTTTACAGAAATAATGATATAAAAAGATGTGTTGATGTCACAAAAAAAGTAATCAGAACATACACTTTTGATGTAAAATGATGGAGTAATTTCCCCCTCCTCAATTCTTCGATAGTGCACATGAACAATGATTTACTTTTCAGAAAGCTACAAGAAAAAGAACGAGGCAAAGTATGGATTTTCAATAATGGGGTGATGTGAGAGGTATGAATTTTGGAGTGATGAGCATAATTTTAGTATTATATTTTTCATTAGTAGATTTGACAGTATAGTCAGGGAGATTATGTGGTCCCGTGGGATGTAAATGATTAGAAGGCGCCACCTATCTATATACGAGGGTCATTCAATAAGTTCTACCTCCTACCTCATAACTTTGCTATTATACAAGCCAGTCGTATGAACTATTTCACAATTGAAGCTTTGAATCTCAGCTACAAAATCATAGTAGATTGGTCTGAATACTCATTGTACTTAATTCTTTGCCACCATAATCGGGAACTGTCACTGTGGCCGAGTGGTCTAAGGCGGTGGTGTAATGACTTGTATTAACTATGAACACTTTTACGAGTTCGAATCTCACTGGGGTCACTTTTTCTTTTGTCTTTATTTTTGTAACAAATTGGTTTTTTATCAGTTTAAACATTGGACATCTAATTTATACTATACAAATGCTTTTTTCATTAACTGTACGGCTTTTCAAGAAGCACGGCGCGGAGTGAAAATAAACTGTCCTGCTAGCAAGACAGTTTCACTCTAAATTCTTTTTCACTCTAAATTCACTCTAAAACCATGATTTTGAAGTTATTAAAAATCGTATCGCTCTGTAAACTCAGAATAATGATTTATGATCAGAAATGTAAATCTGCAAGAAAATCTAATTTCCAAAAAAAAAATGAATAGAGGGCGCTTCTGGAAAATATCACATAATATCCCTTTAACTCAAGGAGCATTGAGCAGCATTGACGTATAATGATTTACACCTAACATCAACAGTTCCTGATCAGGTGCTTTTATGTTCACATAATATCTCAAAGAAAAAGAAATAATTTGCTAAACCATCATGACTTTAAAAGTATCCAATCAATTTGTATGGATGAGGTATATAATTAACCCAAAAATATGAATTTCATCAGGCACTGTAACTTTTGAACGTGTATAGAAAAAGTCTGGAGATCAATTCGCAATAAACAGAGATTTTGCATGTTTTCACCTCGAATTTGACCACCTAAACACATACAAATTTCACAGAATTTTGAAGGAAAAAATGCCTTCCCGTGACAAAAAAAATAACCTTATTACATCAAATAATGCTACAACATCGGACCTTTAGGTTCTGAAACCTACCCGTCTAAACTCTATCTGGCTTCCTCTTGACAGTGACGTAACTTAACAGGCGCAGCTTTTACGCACGCGTATGTATCTTCCGTCTTTCAACGCTCGTGTGTATACGCCAGCGACTCGAATAGGCGCGCGCGTTATGTGCTGCGATTGGTAGAATACGCAGTTACGTCACTGTCTCGTGATGGCCAAATATACTATAAGCACTATACCAACGAGGAGTAAGCTGACAAGGTTATGGTTTTTAATTTGATATAAGCTTTTGCAAAATATGTTGTGTATAATAATAGAAACACTATTCAGAAGTAGACTGTACGGTTTTTTGTAAAGACAAATTGGTTCCAATAATTGGGCACTGCTCTATGGTGGAGGCAATCGGCTGACGTCACAACGGCCATCTTTATGGCCGTTGTAAACTCCGTTCTAAATTTTCAGGATATATATTACAACTGAAATCGTCAGCGATTTCGAGTTTGGGTCCATTCAGTATGCTGGGGTAAAATATAGCTGTGCCGTGAATGCGGATTTTTATGGTTCTAATCATTTTACAAATACTTTTGTTATGAGTTACGCATGCGAAGCCCAACGACTTGTATACAAATTAAATTTATTATTTCTAGACAAAGCCAGTCACATAGCCAGACATATTCTACTATAGTGAATTCATCGAAGAGCAATCTTTGGTGCTGGGATGTGTAATTACAGGGGTGATGACAGGCGAGTGAAACTGTGTATCTGCGCATTATTGAGATTTGGTTCATAGCAGAGCGCCCTCTGTAACTAACACTCATCATATGCGACTAGGCATGTGTATTATTTGTATTATTTATTTTGGACATACAACCCTGGATAGCCCAAAAAATATCGATTGAAGCTTATTTCCATTGTGGTCCGATAGGTGTGTTAACAGATACAGACCGGGATAATCCCCTACTCTTTACAAAAGTGTCTGTAACCTTTAATCGGGTATTGCTCTTCCGAAGCACGGGACCATAATTTCTACGTGACTTCCGAACCACGAGGTAATTGAGACTAAGGACCTTGCCCAAGAATACAAACATGTTGGCCGTAGTGGGGCTAGAACTCACAACCTTTGTATTGTGAGTCTTGAGTGCTATCCACTAGACCACACATGCTCCGCAAGCAGTGAAGCGAAACCAATCAATCATTCGTTGGCAATATCAGGACATAGAGGTATCAAGGAGTATATTAAGAGGGGACAGATCCTCATTTGCATATTTATGTTCATTAATATAATTATGAGATGACTACCAGGCTCGAATACTGTGTTTGATAGCATGATTCTGATAGATCCATTTATAGATCCATTTTTAGTTGGTTTTGTCCGTATGTGTTGTGTAATGACGAACCAGTTACTGCTTTATAGCGTGGTTTCATTGTGCGTCCCATATTTGGAAAAATAAGGGTGTTGGTTAAGCGAAAGTGGGATATAATGTGTATTAGATTTCAACCTACTGCATGAGCATATTTTTTTGAAAAAAAAACATTAAAAAAGAAGGCGTTGCTAAGGTATTTTGGGCTCGTTACTATGGAACGTTTCTGACCCACATTAAATCTCACGCTAAGCCATGGCGGTATTGAAATGTAGGCCCTATGTTACGCTCCTAGGGCTATAATTATTATATGCCGTTTGATATAGTATAATTGGTGGCCAGATTGTTGTGCTTACTCCATGTTTCTCATTCACATTTGGTCTCACGCTAATAATCTCGAAGCCACCTGATTCTGCGTACATGTTCACCCACGGGTGCCGCCATTTCGCCATTACCATGCTAAAGTGGACGCCCTCTATGATTTTTTTTAATTGAGCGTGGTATACATATTTAAATTAGCATTCAAATTTTGACCGTTTTCAATATCCCGAAGTGCTTTGCGTCAATGGAACAAATATGCCGCAAATGTAAACTACTGCGCAATCGCGTAAATCAGTTGCAGCAATATTTCACAATGGCGATTTTCTTGTATACAATAGCCACCGTTCGGGCTGAAATTGTAGCTTTAGTAAGCTTCGACATATGGTCGTCGCCAAAATATTTTCCTTAGAGATATACCTACATTTCTGTATACGTGACTATTTCCTATCTTCCAAGGTAATATAGTTACAAGCATTTATATGTCCGGAAAATGGACAGTATGATGTGATCATTTTTATCGTACACAATAATCTCTTACACAGCGGCTAGAGTATCACTATTACGTGTTTACGAATGTGCATCGTGAACTCCGATGTGTCAGAGATTGCCTAAAAGTGACGCATGCTGGGATTTTATTTTCAGGCCCAATTAGCTCGAATAATAAATTGCCGGCAATTTAGCCTTTCAAATGCCGAACACCATAAAATGTGTCCCGATTTGATTTTTGATATGATTTCACATTTTGAGCTACATATAAAGCCTGTGTAGCTAAACGGTCAAACCGCAACACATTTGACGGAGAAAATAATTGCCAGCAATTTAGCCTAAAAAATGACGGACACCATAAAATGTGTCCCAATTTGATTTTTTGGATTTGATTTCACATTTTGAGCTATGTATAAAGTCTGGGTAGCTAACCGATCGAAACCGCAACACAATTGACGGAGAAAAAAATTGCCGGCAATTTAGCCTTTCAAATGCCGAACACCATAAAATGTGTCCCGATTTGATTTTTGATATGATTTCACATTTTGAGCTGCATATAGAGCTAAACGGTGTGTAGCTAAACGGTCAAACCGAAAATAATTGCCAGCAATTTAGCCTAAAAAATGACGGACACCATAAAATGTGTCCCAATTTGATTTTTTGGATTTGATTTCACATTTTGAGCTATGTATAAAGTCTGTGCAGCTAACCGGTCAAACCGCAACATATTTAACGGAGAAAAAAATGTCCGGCCATTTAGCCTAAAAATGACGGACACATTTGTCACAGAAAAAAAATGCAGGCAATTTAGCCTAAAAAATAACGGACACAATCAAAATGTGTCCCGATTTGATTTTTTGGATATGATTTCATATTTTGATCTACGTATGAAGTTTGTGTAGCTAGGTCAAACTGGGACACATTTGACAGAGAAACTAAATTGCCGGCAATTTAGCCTGAAAATGACAGACGCCATAACATGTGTCCCGATTTTATTTTGGATTTTATTTCCCATTTTGAGCTATGTATAAAGTCTGTGTAGCTAGCCGGTCATACTGCAACACATTTGATGGAGAACGCCCCCAGTGCCACACTGTTGCTGCGCACTCGCGTATAAACATGGCGCACGCGATTTGCGCACGCTTAATGGCGCAGACCCAGCGAGGTTACATTTACCGTAAGGTGCGTACGCGTCGTGGTGCAAGCTGTATTTGTCTTTGTTACTGGGCGGGTAAAAGGCCAGTCCGTGGCTCCGCAGTGCAAACCGTACAATAGGCCTACAAGATAACGGGGCACGAGGAGCACGAGACAAAAGTCAATCATATAGAGCCAGGATATAGAAAGAGGACTCCAATTAACTTTAACTCCCGGGCGTATTTTTGTATGAGTTAAGGGATCACGTCAAAACTCGACCGCCCGGCAACCGCCGGTTACGGCCGGTTCCGTTCGGTTCTCACAAAACGTGTCGTCTGTTATAATATACACACATAATGAGGTCAAATAGTAACACTCTGGTGAACACGACCGGTTGAAAGTGCCTCGTCACACACGTGAGCAATAACATCTTGAAGTAATGGGCTCTTTTAAGACTTAAAAGTCCCAGTTGACAACCAGTACAATACAGCTATTGATTTTCGCTGGGGTTGGCTTTTTCAATCTGTTTATAGCTCAATTAACTTTTTAAAATCAATACCGAAAGTCTATGAATGTTGTTTTTTTATAGAACGATTATAGAGAGAGATATTATGACCGCAAAGTAACAGATTGATAGTGTAAATTGGTCAGATTACAGCATTAAGTCAACCGGCGGTTGTTCAGTGTTGCATGCGCGAATATTCATACACCAGTAAAACATTTGACCTGAAAGAACCGGGCGGAACCGCCCGTAACCGGCAGTCAACGGGCGGTCGAGTTTTGACGTCTCCCCTAAACTATATGATCAGGATAGATAGATGGGTCAGTCTCTGCATGTGCCGGGAATCAAACGTGCCTGAGTTACTATATAACAATTCGGATAGGCCCTTTTTATCATGGGATGCCTTTTATATAAATGTTACATGGACATGTTAAAATGGACGGTGTGAGGAAACATGCGTGATTGAAATACACTTTCGTTTAGGCATAGGCCTACATGCCTACTGGAGGAATAATTAATGTCAATAGACTGAAAAAATAAACGTATATTGCACACAAAGTTCTCAAGACTGGGTACAGATGATCATGACAATAGACCCTCCTTCCACCAACTATAAAACTAAAAGACCAACTCTGAACTAAGACCCCACTATAAAAAACCCGACCCTATATGCGATGAAGTTGTCCACATAACCACAAAATCGCAAATCTACCGACGGAGGGTCGTTTTTACCGACGGGGATATTTCAGGGGGGCCTGGACCCCCTGGACCCCCTGGACCCCCTGGACCCCCTGGATATCCCCCCCCCCCCCCCCCCCCCCCCCCCCCCCCCCCCCCCCCCCTGGGTACGCCACTGTACAAACTATCAAACTATCTATTATAACAACACATCCTTAACAATGTAACAGTCATCGAATCTGGTTCCCCTGGGATCCTAAAGTACCAACCACAAACCAGTGTCTACTGAAACCGCTCAACCAAAAACCATGCAACCCGATAACCGCAAAACCCGCGAATGTTTTCAAACCGGTGTAGCAGAAGTCTAAACTTATACAGTGATGTTTAAATTTACTAATATAAACTTACCGGTGTTCATGTATTTACCATACGTGATATGAGCACAATATCCAGGCGTAGCATGAGATACGTCAATGGTTATATCAGTCTAGAAAACATGTATCCTTAATTATAGCTTCACTTTGTTACCCACGTTACTGTGCTGTCCACACCTCTCTCCCTCTCAAGAATTTAGGAGCTATAGTTCAAAGCCGTCGCGTCGCACATCCATGTACATACACACCCCTTTCGCGTCTGCGAGTGTTATACGATTCACTCGCATATGCATCCGCGTCCACAGCTATAAAAATCATACTGCATAGATACCGTACTTAATTAATCAAAGAGGGCGCATGAACCTGGAATATATATGAACACTGCATGTGCAAGTACTTTAGGCAATACATTTAAAATGCGTACGCTTAATCAGTCGTTGCAGACTATCGCAAATAATTATTGCAAAAGAGTTGCACTATCTAGTAATCATATTCTTTCGTTTACACTAGGCCATGCGTTTTGAACTGGGCCTGCAAAAAGGTGGAGTTGTGACATCGGCACATCAAAAATGACATTGTCTATTCAATTTCTTGTATAAAGATACCACCTACATAGCTAAATTTGGTATCAAAATAAAGCTCTTATGCAGGGCAAGAAGATAAAAGTATTAGCATGTGTTAAAAGTTTGTCATTTTTTGTTAATTAATGGCTAATTAACCAACATCAGGGGTGGAGGAGAGTCCGGCGCAGGAGAGTCTGGCGCAGCAAATTTGGCATATCTACAGTACAGTTCAGTGCAATTGAGTTAAATAATAATAATAATAATAATATAATAACAAGACATTTCTTAGGCGCTTAATACAAAAAGCCTCTGAGCGCCGTACAACTAACAAATATGATAAAAGAGAGCAGCAATAAAAATTTACAAAATTAAAAATTATGCACAGTATGAAATATAAGAAATTGCAATAAAATACGGAAGAAATATACACTCAAAAATACCATACAGTTTAATAAAGTACTAAAAATCAGTTGTAGTATTGGTTAAACAAATAAGTTTTCACAGATGTCTTAAAACGATTGATCAACTTGATGCTTCGGATTGTTTCTGGTAGATTGTTCCATAGCGCTGGAGCTTGTACCGCGAAGGCCCGAGCCCCATATGTCTTTGTCCTTGGTGATTTGGGGACAGCGAGGAGTGTCAAAGTAGACGAACGTAGAGTGCGCGTTGGTTTGTACGGTGATATCAGCTCACACAGATATTTAGGCGCCATACCGTGGAGGCATTTGAATGTTAGAAGAAGAGTCTTGTATGTGAGCCTTTGACGTACAGGGAGCCAGTGGAGCTTGAGGAGAACCGGGGTGATGTGTTCGGATCGTTTAGTGCGACAGATGAGGCGAGCAGTGGCATTTTGCAGTCGTTGAAGTTGCATTATGAGTTTATCCGGAAGACCTAGAAGAAGACTATTACAGCAGTCAATTCTTGAAGTAATAAAGGCGTGTGCGAGCTTCTCTGTAGCAGCCTCATCAAGATATTTTCTGAGCTTTCCTAAGCGGCGAATACACGCCCATCCGGCACGACAAATAGTTGAGATGTGCTTTTCCATTACTAGGGTATCATCAAATAGAATGCCCAGGTTTCTAGCTTCATGAGATAGATCAACCGAAGAGTCTCCAATTGTGAGGGAGGTCGGGGGATTGCAAGCAGAGAATTTGGAGTGAAAGTGTAGAATTTCAGTTTTAGCATCATTGAACTTCATCTTATTCTGAACTGCCCAGGCTTTGATGTCTTTGATACAACCTTCAAGGCGGTCTATCTTGGAGTCGCGATCACAGGGGTCAAAACACAGATACAGTTGTGTGTCGTCCGCGTAGATGGTGTGGTCTAATCCATGTAAGTTGATTATGTCACTGAGCGGAGCAGAGTAGTAGGTGAATCCAGGTGCACCTGCAACTGAACCCTGAGGGACTCCAAATTGAAGATGATGCGGAGTTGAGACTGCCTTTCCTACAGAGACTGATTGGGATCGTTCATGCAGGTAAGACTTGAACCAGTTAAGGGCAGTGCCTCCGATACCATAACGCTGTGATAGTCTGTGAAGGAAAATGTCATGGTCAATCGTATCGAAGGCAGCGCTGAAGTCTAACAGAACAAGGATGGCTTCCTGTTTACCATCAATAGCACGGAGTAGGTCATTTTGCACTCTGAGCAATGCCGTTTCACAGCTGTGGTTGGGGCGGTAAGCCGACTGAGCACTTATAAGCAAGTTGTTGGAGTCCATATAGCTTTGGATTTGTTGCAAGCAGCATCTCTCAATGAGTTTTGCAACAAACTTAAGCTGTGATACAGGTCTATAGTTCTTGAGTGTCTCCTTATCAAGTCGAGGCTTCTTGAGAGTGGGACATACATGAGCGATTTTAAGGCATGATGGAATTGTACCCGTAGAGAGCGACATGTTCACCATTGAGGTTATTACTGGCAGGAGACTATCAAGACATTTCTTGAGGAGCCATGTTGGAATAGAGTCAAGGGGGCAGCTCTTAGTTGGGGAGTCAATGATGATCTTCCTGACTTCTTCTGCAGTTAGCTCCTTGAATCCATTTAAGGAGGTAGTACAAGATTCATTTAGTGTCACTGATAGAACAGGTGGATCACAGGAGTCTATATCAGAGCGAATGATGTTAATCTTCTCTTCAAAGTAGTCAGCGAAACGTTCAGCAAGTTCCTGTTCAGATTTATGAGATGGAAGAGTGCGTTCTGAGTTAGGATTGCTGAGCTGCTTTACCGTCCTGAAAAGATCTTTTGTACTGCTGTCAAGGATGTGTGACCTATGATAGTCAGTCTTTGCGTTGTCCAGCAGTTTCTTATAGGACTTGCAGTGATCTTTGTAGACCTGTTTATCTACCTCCAGTTGTGTTTTGATGCATCTCCGTTCAGCTCTGCGTTTTTCCTGTTTTGCTTGCCTCAGCTCATCAGTATACCAGGGGGCACTTGATCGCACAGTAACAGTTTTCGTTACAAGTGGAGCGTGACTGACCAAGCAGCTCAAGTAACACAGTGTCAAATTGAACAGCAAGATCGTTTAGGTTGTTAGCAGGATCACGATAAAGGGAAGATTGTTTGATGTCAGCTTTCAGATCTTCAATGTTTATTTCTCGAAATTTGCGATAAGTCAGTGTTTTCTTGAGAGCAGCAGGTGGTTGTAGATTCAGTAGACAAGTAACTGCCTTGTGATCTGATGGTAGCCCGCCAACAACTTTAACAACCGAGACGAGCGTTGAGTCCTGACGTGAGATAAATCATGTTTATGGAATGAAATTGTTGCATCTAAGTACATAAACTCTGGTAAATAAACTGATTTGAATAATTTAGATGTTTAATAATGGGTAATCACCTTAATTAATAAAGAATTAATCAATAATTACAGACCCGCAATGCATTGAAGAACTACATGTGTATGACTGGATGGATATGTACCGACTTAGCGTCTTTTACCAGCACATACGGTTAGGCAAAGTGATCATGGTATGGGATGCATGAGTGATTCTATTGAGGGGATAATGTAATCAATACAAAGTATGAACCTTTGTCTTTCAAACAATACACTTTTGGATTGTTAGATACCTTTGGTTATGTAACGTCATTAACATAAACACAATAGGTTTCAGACACTGACTGAAATCTGTCAATTATTTGGCTGGATATGTAATATGTTGAATATGGGTTGATTGATACATTTGCGTATATCTCGGCAGTGCAAGCATAAAAACAGATAACACTTGGCACATAGTTAGAATACACACTTATCTCTGTTTTACACTCTTTTTTAGATCTGAATGCCTTAATACGAACAAGAAGGGACCATCTCAAATACGCTTTTATTTAGCAAAATCCACAATAATATACCTTAGAAAACAACAAAAGATAAAGAACAATAGAGGGATTATAATTTAATAAATTGTTGTGGGATGTAAAGCAATAATAGTGGGGATTTCAAAAGGAGCTGTTCATAAAATTTCCTCAAACCATTGAAATTATATGACGATTACTTACACAATACATATCTAGTAGCTCTAAAGATAACAGTAATAAGAGAGGTTGTGGCAGCCATCTTTGATTGATACATTCCTGTATATCTTCATTTTGACTATCACAATATGTTTACACATTGATTTAAACATTTTTCATTATTTCTGATTAGAATTTGAAGGCACAGTAAGCTTTTATCTGGTAAATTTCATGATTTTGGCCATTTTGGGCCCGTTTCAAAATTATCTGCCGTCTGCGCATGCGCATTTTTTCTGCAGGTTTCATGCGAATAAAGTTCAGATAATTAGTTAACTATCATATGGAATCATCCAAACTGGTTAATTGCTTGAATTTTTCCTAAATTGTTTGATTTTCCGCCATATTAGTGATTCACTGACTGGGCATTTTAAAATAAAAAATAGCTATTTGAAATACTGATATTTGTATACCTTTTATTCAATTGCTTCTCCTTACTTTTTCCTCTAATACTACACATTCCAAATTACACAGGGATTAAGGTTATTGTCTTTAGTATCATATTTATGCGAGAAAAAAAATTGGGATGTACCTGCTTCTAATGTCATGTTATGCAATCTTCTTACCACGTGTTTCATAAAAACAATTCAAATTTCCCGCCAAATAACTGATTTAGCAGTGTCCCAAGTGTACTTACTTTGAGACAGTGCTATGACGTCATAGTTCACATTTAAAAATCCAAAAGTGTATTGTTTGAAAGACAAAGGTTCATACTTTGTATTGATCACATTATCCCCTCAATAGAATCACTCATGCATCCCATACCATGATCACTTTCATTATTTGTTGACTGCCCCTCGTATGTCAGATTTTTTTCTTCGCAAAATGACATTTTTTTCAGCCCGGTGCAAAATACTGTAAACATTACCTAGATATAGAAAGTTATATATGCTTGGAAAGCTTTAACTGTCAGGAATTCAAATCTGCAATAATTAACCTTGTAGGGTATGCACAAAAAAAATCATATTTTTTTTTTCTCAGCAGATTTTTTTCATAAATTGTTGACCTTTTCAAATTCATAACCTTCTAGGGGTTCATCCTATGTTAATTTTAAGTGCATTTTTGAACTCCTAAGACAATTTTAATCAAGAAAATGTATACTTTTGTGGGGGTATTGCCTAGTATAGAAAAGTTATCGCTATTCAAATGAAAATACACGCGATATTCACCAATTTTAAGTTCGTCACACGAGACCGGCCCAACTTAAAACGCATGGCCACTAGCCTCGTGTCACTTAAGATGCACGCGAGATCTTTCTAGCTAGATTGTTATCGAATACCATAGAATGTAGTGTAAAAGAACAAACCTATGCACTATAATCATAGAGAAATTGGTTTTACGCGCAGTTAATCTTCAAATCTTTATATTTTATAGTCATACGTTTTATACACTTCTAGGTTTGTCCTATCGTTTATCATTCTTCACGTCGATTACATATACGGTATGCTATCAACATCATCGATGACCGTTCTTTTGTTTGTGCATTAATCTGTGGTAGATAATGCACGTTGCTGGCAATGCATTCGAAGAAGCGTTATGAGTGCACTACACTAAACAGGGTATCCCCTACCCTTAAAGGTGTTGCTAAACTAGAATCGGAAAGTATGCATGACAAAATCCTAAATTTAAAGGAATTGACAGTAAGAACAATTGCGTAAATGCCTAGGATTTGTTGATCAATTATGATTAATGGGACATTACCTACATGCACACTGGCTATAAAATGTGAATATCATCTAGGTAAATTTTGAGAGACCTTTCAAATGTGTGTTTTTTTACGGGAAACATTGGCGATTACGGTGACATTTTCAAGCTCGTCAGAGATGTAGTCTCTTCATGGCCGTCTTTTGGAAAATCAAGCGAGCTACCCTTCCTATTTTGTGCACTTTTTGGTGAGAAAGAGTGATCAAAGGAAAAATCACTCTACAGTACAAGGTCCAATTTCAAAATTTAGTTGTCTAAAACAGAGTTTGATATCAGGTTTTTTTGTACATATCCCTATGGAGCACTCTAATAAGTAGTGTGAACCCTTAAGGGTCACTTAATTGATCATCTCGAATATTAAACAACACAAATTGATTTTATTATTTGTTTAACACAATTAGAAATAAACTGGGTGACTCATCCACCGACTGATATGGATATATAATCGCTTTGTAAAAATAATATTTTGATGATTACAGACATTTATCTGCATATTAAAATCTGTCTTGGAAAAGAACGCGTTCGAACGAACTTGCCCTTTGAACAATGGGAAGTATGTAGACTGCCCCTTGTGTGCAGAATTTATTTTTACAAATCAAGGATCGTTTGAGCATTGTTGACGCTGTTATGAACCTGGCAAGGGTTGATTATGGCAGTAATGGTTCATTACGAACCTGGTAGGGGGTAACATACTATGTTCTGAGCCACCAATTTCCGACGTGGAAAAGGGCCCTATTTTACCTCATATCGGGCAAGCTGTAACCAAAGACCAGGAGTCTTCTACTGGCTTAGGCATGGCATCCAGATTCGTACGGATTGAAAACGGTAGATCGGAGAGGGTAAACGCACTGGGATAAATGGACAGTTTTGTGTAGATAAACGGAACGCGGTTAAATAATTAACAATCAATACGTGTTTAGCCATGCTTAGCAAACGCATTGACCAACTCCTGGGAACGGTCAGCCAGTGCGTTTACCCTCTCCGATCTACGGTTTTCAATCCGTATGAATTCTGGATGCCATCCCTTACTATATGTTTTGCTTTTAACATGTTTAATATTGTGGTCGTGAAGAAGTCAGAGATCACCCTTACAAAAGCTTAACAGTTTCTAACTTGGCTGACGACGAACCCGATAAACTCCTAACCTGTTTGCTCTATCTTACCATTTCCTTTATGGCGCGTTCATACTTCCGTTATTGGGCATCGGGCGATGTCGGCTAAATCGGTGTGCGCGAGTTGAAACTATGTAAACTTTAATCCGCTAAAGTTGACCGATGTGCAACGACGGGAGTGTGAACCTTTAGTATTTTGCATAACATATTGTGAAAGTGGTCGAGAATTTTCTGGAGACTGGCGATACGTTCAGATATCTACCCGGACCTTCAGTAGATTGCTCTTTCTCCTTCGGAAGAACAGATGTATTGGTTCGCTTCCCGCATTATCAATGCATGCATTTAACTTTATTTACCGTCCATTCGGGATATCCGCAACAGTAGATACTCTTCTTTAATCATGGTAATATTTGACTAACCTCAAGCTAACAAACTCCTACCCAAAGTGTTTGCAGAGCTGTCCACTTCTTTGTTAGAAAGGGAATCATATGTTACCCGAAGGGTCATTTTGGTAGAGGTGCTCTGTTGAATTGTCCTCTAAACCTTTACCTAAGATCTGGCAACAGGAAATCCAACGTTCCTTTTTAAACACATCGTAAGACCTATATCATAAACGACGATGGTACCCATGTAACAGGAATTCCGAATTCCGAAATCCTGTACCCCATCCCCCATGATGAGACTTATCCCAGTCTGGCAAAGGTGCTAGCATAGAAGTGAAACGTAACTACATAGGATTATATACTACGAGTCTAGATACTAGAACAGCCAGTATCGTTCGGATACTGGTACAAAGTCGGTGTTCCAGTATCGGCCGATACTGGCATATATAAAATGTTCCAGTATCGGGGGATACTGGAACATATTTATGTATCGTTCAATACTGACTCATTCTTGTACTTTTGTTTGGAAATGCTATCGTATGTATACGAGAACGTCTTTTTAAAGATGGGACGGAAGTTTTTACTAGGCCGCAGTCATGTGATGTGTTTAAATTATAGGCCTTTATAATTTACATGTTATATGTACGGAGTGGCGTAGGTTTTTCATATTGGGGGGTGCAAGAAATGAAAGTTAACCGACAATATTGTTCTGACTAAAGAAATGTAAGTGTAAAGGCGAACATTTTCGACTATGCCACTCTATGTATGATCTTTGGAATTGAGATGCTCTCTGAAGATGTCACAAGCCATTTCAAACCACACCAACTCAAATTTGAAACGGTGAAACACGTTCCTGAAGCCATAAGTTTGAATCATGAAACATTTAAGCTAATTCGCGCGCAAACATTGGCAATGTTAACACTCACGATGTCTAGAAAAACTGTTTAAGGAGGCTGTCAAGTTTCATTTCGTATTTTTCAGGAATTTCACTTTTCTTCATTTTTCAAAACTTCAGAGTGTTATCTATCAGTACATGAAAAGAAATGGAATGGAATGTAAAAGTCTGCCCGCAGGGGATCAGTGAAATTCCCATGCGCCGCATATCCCGTGTTTTGTTTTTCACGCAAATTAGTACGCGCCAGTAACAATTATAGTTAAAGGCCTATAATATATAGTAGAGTACATTCGGCGAAATTCCGGTCACCAAAGCAGGTTAAGGGGAAGTAGGGGTTGAGAGCACATTTTCCTAAAACTAATTTTTCTCCAATATTTAAGGTACTGTTAATGTTAATTAAATACATGCGTTAATATACGAAATTTTCGACTTCGCGACGGACTTGGATGCGCAAAATGTATCATGTTCGTTTTTGAAGCAAAACAAAGCTAATTCTCTGGGCTGTGATGAAAAGCCAAAAAACGTGAGACATTTTTGGAAGCCCTTTGGCTGATTCCCGTTAGAATCACAGTTACATATCTACGTGCTAATGTTTTTGAATATTTGTTTCTATAACATATTATAGAAAGTACGTGTATAAAGCTCAACTATCTGAACAGAATAAAAGGGGGAAAATGACGCAAGAAGGGCCAGAGTAACAATCGGTGAGAGGAATTTTGACAAAAATGATACAGTCGGCCACGAATAGAAGGCTTCTTTTGATACAATACATATTTATTGTGATGACATGATAACAAACTAGATATTATATATACACACAAAATATTAAATGACGGTATTATATATAATAGCTTACCACTTTATCCTTATCGAGTATTGACCCGAGAGGTGAATTTTGAGTAATTACACGTGTCCTAACACAACCCATCCGTAATTTCAAAATCAAGACTAGTTAGTCATGGTCCTAGCTCAAAATTATCCAACAACAATAATACATACAATGTACAATTGTTTGCGAGAGGCATATAATCCACGCGGCTATTGTGTTACCATTATATATAAAACAGGGGTTTTTTCAGAAACTTTTCCCAATTTTCAGGGATTATCTCAAGGATTACTGAACCCATTCTAAGCATGTCTGTACTGATGTCAATGCAATTCTCATGGTGAATCCAAATAATGAAATTCAATAATTGGGACATTTTTGAAACATTTTGTGACATTTTGGAATGTCGTCTGTAGACGCCTGCCGCGTGGAAAGTGTTAAAGGCATAATATGCGATCTTTGTCATGAACGTTCTCTAACTTTTAAAATTCCACCAGTTTTGTGTGTCTGTGTCAAATTATAATTTAAATTTGAAAGAATGTATTCAAAATTAGGCTTCATGGTTTTGTAGCCCTCTACATGCTTAACAACTGTGCCAATTTCCATGGTCAAATAACTTTTTGTTTTTGAGTTACGTTTGTTACGGTTTCGCACGTTTGCACGTTATCTTGTTTTGAGATATCAAGCGAAACGTATTCAAAAATATTAAAATTGCTGAAAAAAATATAAATTGACATTGAGATGAGAATAATTGTTCATATATTGAGTATTAAAAATTGAGTCCATTTTGGTGAAAATCGCATGTAAATTAGGATTTTTATCGTATTTTTAAAGATAAGGAGCTTAAATATAGCCGGGTGAGAAAAAATAAAGAAATACATTAGAGATGCCGTTGACCTAAAAATTTGATAAATAATTATGAGCAATAAATTAATTTAATATTATTACCCAAATAAATTATATAATTTATATATAATTTTAAAGTGAATTTGCTAAAAAATCACTGGGTGAGCGTTTTCTACACAAACGAATACAAAACGCCTCCGATTTTCGAAATTCCGTCAATTAAATTAACCATAACATCAGAACCGAATGTCCGATTTGACTCAAATAAAAGCATTAAGCTATAAGACTTTGCAGTTTTCCACTATGCTCTTATCTCATTTTTTGTAAAGTAACTAAATTTTGAAATCCGGCCATCCTATACCCCCCCCCTTAATTCGCAATCAATCATGTATATAATATCACAATTTGATAATTATCAGCAGAAGTAGGCATATATGTCTTCACCCGATTTTTTTTTCTAGCGTAATAACTTCAACCATTTTCCATGAATTCTTACGTTTCAGGGTCTCTACGTATATATCTATTGAAACAAAACAAAAATTCTCACCAATCCTACATTAAGTTGTTCGCATTGATATATTATTTAGTTAATTTACAGTCACATTATCTTGAAATAAATAGAAATGTGCCAAATATTCCCAGGTGATGTGGGAAAGTACAAAGAATATGGATCGTTTCCATTTTTTTCTCTCAAATATATCATTTTCAAGATGAATAAAGCAATCAAGTGTCAATATCTGTGAGAGATGAAAGAATAGGAACAATTAGGATTAGTTTTACTTGATTGAATCCATTGACAAACAATTGAGAAGGTGGGTAAGTCAACATTGTCAGACTACCCATCATAGAATTACATTGGCTATAATGCGGCTATTTCCAATGGGAAGTATAGGGGGTTTGAATTAATTGAATCAGCAGATGTTGTAGGAAACATGAATGTATTAATTAGAGGAGATTCAGCAACACATTTGTCTAACTCGTAGTGAAATATTCCACTCCAGATTTAATGTATGGGATTATTTTGATACCATAACCAAGTGTCCTAATACTTTTGGTTACTAGTGTACATGTAGTAGGAATGAGCTTAATGATGAAACGATGTGGTCGAATTCCACAAAATGGAAGCATTTCCTTTTTGATTTAGAACATTTCTGTGTTTTTTGTGTGTTTTTAAATACGGTCAATATAGATGTATGAGGCCAGGAAGTCATTCCTGATCAGTCAAACGATGCAGGTATGAAGTGAAAACCGATTGTCCATTTAGTGTAACAGAAATGAACGAAATCGCTAAAAATGTCGAGATATATCTTTCACATACTTATCAGGACAACAAAGAAACAACTGGGATAATTCCCATTTGATTGTCATAGGAAACGAAATGTCTTCAATATTTAGGTCTAAATGAAGGGATTTCAAATCAAGAGATGATTTTCTAGTATTGACATTGACTATTCTGAAGGGTGCATATAAGAACATTTGTAAGATTTAACGTACGATGAAGCATACTGTGGCACAACATTATAACAATTAATTTGACTGATTATCAGTAATACAATATGCCAAAGCCATAGCAATACGAGCTGATAAAATACTAGTTTTGTTGACATATGATAAACGTTGCTTTCCATTTCCAGTTATATGGTACACTGTAATACAATCGTGTTATCATCTCCAAAAAACATGATTTTACAGGAGGAAGAAAAACAAAATGTCGAGGAAAGTTGGCGATACGAGGTTTTGAAAGAATAATTACGATATCTCTGTCATTTAACCAGTCTGTACATCCATTCAAGCCATTTGCCATAAAATATCACCTATAGTCCACACATTTGCTGCGAAATACCAAGAATGTTGGAAGTATCCCCTCAGGTTTTGAAAAAGCACATTTGTTCTGCCTTCTGATTGGCTGTGGCAAATAAGAACATTACCATCATTTGCATAATGTCCCTGACATCATGATAAACACACAAAAATCAATTTCGAGCAAAGTTGAAGTTTTGAAAGAATAGCGACGTTATTATGTGTAAGCATAAAAAACAGAGAAAACAACGAAAAAGATGTCTTTATTTGGAGGGCATTTCTCCGTATCGGTCGTACAAAATCTCTCTCTGGCTTTGACCACATCAGAACAAAAGTGATACAAGCATGACAAGTATCAATTAACATTTACTATATACCATAAACTTGTAGCTAAGATTCAAAGCTAAAATAATGACAAACTTCATGGGCTGACATTAATATTTGCGAAGTTATAAATGAGGACGTAGAACTTGTTGATTAATCTCTGACATATATACGAGGGTCATTCAATAAATTCTACCTCCTCACTCGTAACATCGCTAATACGAATGTCAGCCTTATGACATTTGTCATGATTATGGCTCTGAATCATAGCTACACATTTATAGTAAATGCTAATTGATACCTATTTCACTTTTGTCATGATGCAATCAAAGCCAGAGAGAGATTTGGGAAAACGGACACGGAAAATTACCCCAATGATAAATACCTGTTTTTTCGTTTTCTCTCCGTATTGTATTATTAGGTTTAACCACCCGATTTAAATACTGAAAATAGAAAACAATGGATGATTCTGAATGTAATGCTATACTATCATGTATAAATCAGATTGTGGGCAATAAAATAGTACAATATCGACTCAAATGTATTGACACGCCTTTAGCATACTGGAAAACTGATATTCAGTCAAATGTTCGTTGTTACAAGTCAAGCCACAGTGATGCCTCGAATGTTAAATCTTAACATGATAGTAACTTTATCAGTTGTCCTTATATGCAACATTTAGAATAGTTAATCAGGTAGTCAGTGATAGAAAAATATATCATCGAGAGACTTGAAATACATCCATTTAGTCCTTTATAATGAAGATCTCTTAGTTCCTATGAAAAGCACATATGACTTTTGCAGCGGTTCTCTAGGGTAGGGTTGAAATTGATGGCTGTCCTGGTCTGGTTCTGGCTAATTAGAGGGCATTTGACGCCAATAAATCAGTCACTTTTATTGTTGAAAGTCTTTTAAAGAGATATTTGTAACTTAGAACGATTGTGATTGACCGATAGGTACATTTTGTCTCTTAGAATTGGCCAAATGAATAACACTTAGGAGACATTTGGCTGAATTTTACCCGTTTCCGTCGCACTAAATGTATGTAAGTTTGGATTTTACTGCGTATCCAGAAAAGTACATTGAGTATTCAGAACAATTTACTATGATTTTGTAGCTGAGATTCAAAGGATAGGTCAGAAGTTGGTAATTACAGACCTGTGAGTATACTCAGTGTCGCTTCAAAGATTCTTGAAAGGGCAGTCTATACCCAGCTTGAGAGCTATCTAAGAGAGAATAATATCCTTTATAGCTTTCAATCTGGATTTAGACGATCCTTCTCAACAGACACATGTTTAACTCACTTAACCGACTACATTCATAATCAGACCTCTCGTGGTAATTTCACTGGTATGGTTTTAATTGATCTTCAAAAGGCTTTCGACACTGTTGACCATGTCATTCTGTTAAACAAATTAGAGACCATGGGTGTGTCCTCAGTTGAGTGGTTTAGATCGTATTTGAGCGGTAGGAGGCAAATTGTCAATGTTAACCAGGTTGATTCTGCCCCACTGGGAATCACCTGCGGGGTTCCGCAAGGCAGCATCCTTGGTCCTCTCCTATTTCTCTGCTATGTGAATGACATGCCCATCAGTGTCGACTGTAAAGTGTCTTTATATGCTGATGACAGTGGCTTGCTGGTTTCTGGCAAAGATCCCACAATTATTGCGGATAAACTAAGTCAAGAGTTAGAAAATTGCAGACAATGGCTGATTGATAACAAGCTCTCCCTTCATCTTGGTAAGACAGAGGCTATTTTATTTGGTACAAAGAGGAAGCTTAATTCTGTTGATAATTTTTCTGTCATTTGTAATGGTAATATGATTAATACCTCTTCATCTGTCAAGTATTTAGGTGTCACCCTTGACAATATTCTTTCAGGGGAGTCGATTGCTTTAAATGTTATCAAAAAGGCCAGCGGGAGACTCAAATTTTTATACAGGCACGCTGATTGTTTGAATTTAAAAACCCGCAAGACACTGTGTTCAGCATTGATTATGTGTTATTTTGATTATGCATGCTCTTCCTGGTATTCAGCTATTTCCCAAAAATTCAAAAATCGTTTTCAAACCATGCAAAACAAAATTGTCCGTTTTATTTTGGGTGTGGGACCGCGTACCCATATTGGTCAAAAAGAGTTGGACATGGTAGGGATGTTATCAAGCCGGGATAGGGTTGTGCAACTTAAACTTAACCATGTTTTTAAGATTTGTCATGATTTGTCTCCTGATTATATGAAATTGTATTTTACTAGAGTGTCATCTTTGCATAAATATAGTACCAGGGGTAGCCCGTTCAACTTTGTTGTTCCTTCTTCTAAGGGTCAAGCTAGATTTACTTTTTATAATACTGCTATTCATCACTGGAACTCATTGCCGAGCGAGATCAAGAACACCAATCATTTTAGTTTATTCAAACAATTAGTTAAAAGACACTTGGCGAGTTATGATTCAATTGATTTATGAGCTGGTCTCCCACCTTGTGCTCGTGCCCTGTTTTTATTTGTTTTGTCCTTGTTTTCGTTTGGCGTTTGTGCTTCTTTCGTGATTTTCATTTGTTTTGTTGTTTTTTCTTCTGCCTTTCTATGCTTGTTAAAGGACCCCAATGGAAATAAGCTTTGTGCTCAAAGCTTTTTGGGCTATCCTTGGTACTTTTGCTCATATTTTATTATGTCTATATGTTTTTAAAATAGGTTTGTGCAATCTTTTACATGTTTGTATGCTTAAATGTTTCTCTATATGATGTTTTGAGTACCTAATAAAATCAAATCAAATCAAATCAAATCAATTGTGTAATGTTTCATACGACTGGCTTGTATAATAGCAAAGTTATGAGGTAGGAGGTAGAACTTATTGAATGACCCTCGTAGATACCGTCTGTCACGAAGCTAGTGCAAATTATTTTGGTCTAGCTCTATTTTCAAATTTCCATATTTGTTTACATTCTAGAAACCTTACAATTTCCATCGCATAGACTACAGTATTGGTCCGCTTGTGCCTCTACGGTTGGTAACGTTATTATTACGAGGAATATGAACTAATAATTAATTTAGTAATTTTGTTCAGGTTTTGTTTAGTCTAAAAATAAATGGATATTTAGAGCACTTCACACTTAATAAGACACACCATTGGATACACTAATGTAAACAACCTATTATTATGTGGACTGCTTGACTTTAAATACAAATAAAATCAAGGTAAAACTTAAAGAAAAAATCCAGATGTTAGCGCTTCATCTATATAATAATACGCTACTCTCTGTCTGTCTGTCTGTCTGTCTGTCTGTGCGCGATGGGTGGGTGCAGCTCGGTCCCCGCAAGAGCAAGTTTGCATTCGCTAGAGCGTACGAGGTCAAAGGTCATCTAAGGGTCAACTTTTTGAAGTTGGTCGGATCGTGCTTAAACTCGGTGATCACAATGCTCGATGCGAGGCGAGCGTGGCAAAAATAAAACGGGTTAGCGTTTGTCGGGTCTTCCTGGGTCAAAGGTCGTCTAGGGGTCGAATTTTCAAAGTTTGTCCGATCGGGCTTAAACTCGGTGACGGGAAGCCCGAATACGAGTCGAGCGTGGAAAAAATAAAACGGCTTTGCTTTTCTTGGGTCGTCCGGGGTCAAAGGTCGTCTAAGGGTCGAATTTTCAAAGTTTGTCCGATCGGGCTTAAACTCGGGGACGGACAGCCCGAATGCGAGTCGAACGTGGAAAAAATAAAACGCCTTTGCTTTTCTTGGGTCGTCCGGGGTCAAAGGTCATCTAGGGGTCGAATTTTTAAGTTCTGTCGATTGTAAGTGTGGTGGAACAGCAAAAGTGCAGTAATTAATCATCCACAATCCCCATCCATCCAGGGAAGTAGCTACAAACCCGAGAACCGCCAAACCGGGGTGACCGCCTAGTTACTTAAAATTGGTTTAGATTTCTTTTCTTGCACCTCATATTAACCTATTAACGTTTTTACTCAGGTTAAACGTAGGGTTTTTGCCTTATTCTTGTAAGAAAATGGGAATATCAATCATTATACTTGTCACAAAAAAATAGAAAGTGAGCCTTAATAGGTCGAATATTTCAAAATTTAAAGTTTACTTGATAACACAGTCCTAAATAGCAACGATACATAAATACATCCAGTTGTACAACATTTATTTTCCCTATCCCTACACTGAAAACATTATTTAGTCATTTGACAAATTTAACAAATTTGTCATGCAGACTGTCTTATATGACAAATTAAATATTTGTCTTTCCAACTAAATAATTTGTCATGCAGCATGAAATGACAAATTATAATTTTTCATGAAAAGTTGTCTTATTTGACAAATTAAAAAAATAATTTGTAATGCAACAAAATTAATTTGTATTGCAACAATTGCAACAAAATGTAATTTGTCATGTGACAAACATCAATTTGTTATGCTAGCAGTGTAATTTGTTATGTGACAAACATTAATTTGTCATGTGACAAACATTAATTTGTCATGATAGCAGTAATTTGTCACGTGACAAACATTAATTTGTCACATTATTTACATCGTATTTAAGGTAATTGTAACTGATTATTGTAACTTGTATTTAAAATAGAGTGCATGAAAGATAAATCATTCAGGGCACCCGGCCGAGGTTTTATGTTACATGGTTGTATGTGTGCTGTGCTTTACCTAGTCTGCTGAGATAGTCTGCCAGGACATACCGTAACTACAACTTCAAGCATCCCGGGTAGCTTATACATTGCAGACTACGGTATCTCAGCAGACAAGGTAAACAGCACACCACAACATACATCATCTCGGCCGGGCGCCCTGAATGATTAATCTTTCATGCGCTATATTTTACATACCACAAGAAAAATTACAATAATCAGTTATATATAATACCTTAAAATACGATGTAAATAATGTGACTTCTGCCTGCTGGCCACCGGCTCACAATTACAATGGCGGCCGCGAGGAAAGAAACGCGAATTCTGCAACACATCGCAGGAAACCCCGCAAACCGTGGTTGTATTGCAAACTTGTATCGTTTATTGCATTTTAATTCGTACTGCTCTAATTAAGTTGTCATACCTCGGCACTTCTTGTCTATCTGACGTTGTTTATTTGTCAAATAAGCAATGGTAGGGTTGTCAAATCAATCGAATTAGTTTTGCATTGTTTTTAATTTGTATCGCAGTTCCAATGATTCGCATCATATCTTGTTTGATTCGTAGGCCACAGTAACAGAATCGTATCATGACAAGTTTCCTGCATTACAATCTTTATTTATCCGTTTGACGAATTGTAACAACATTACAAATCATCAAATACATTAATAAACAATGCAACATCCAGGCAGCAGCTAAATCAGCGCCAAGTTGCGACATAAACCAACATGAACAAACATACATAACCCCTATATATAGTAACCCCCAATAGGCAATGTAGACTAAGTGCCTTGCCCAAGGACACAAACACATTGGCACCAGCGGGGCTAGAACTCACGACCTTATGATTATGAGACCGGCAACTACTCCACTGGACCACACGTGCTCTACATCGTCGCTGAATGACTCTTTGATCCCAAATTCTTAAACTTCTCTTTCTTCTCGGATATCATTGATGCCAATGTGTACATATAGGGATTAATTGACGAGTTAATCGGCAGTATAAAAACTACTGACCAGATATAAGCTTGAAGAGGAATAACAACTGCGCCCGTCTGGGAAAGAACTCCCATAATCATAATCGGCATCCAGCAAAGAAAGTCCGTCCCAACAACCACAGACATTCGGATAGCCAATTCGATCTCTTCATTTTGCCGTCCACTACGCTGTACCGCTTGACCAGATCGTTTAACTTGAATAAAAATTATTACATAGAAAACTGAGATCAAAAGAAAACATAACATGTTGACGCCAAGGAAAAGTATGATAGAAAAGAACCAAGCTGGCTTAGTATCTTTGGCAACTGGCAGGTCAAACAAAACATTTTCGCCCACACCGCTGGCTTCAAATATGAAACTAGAGGGTCTTGTAATCAAAGGTAGTCCGATACATACGTCGGAAAGATCATACCAATCAGAATCTGGACCTGCTGTCAATATTGGAACCACACTTACAGCTATGGTTAAAAACCAAATAATACATCCGGTTATTTTCGCAGATCGTGGGGAAAATTTCACGGTACTAAGCGGAAACCCTGCACCTAACAACCTGTCAAAGCTTATAACAGTAAGAAATACGACAGAGGCTTCACTTGAAAGTAAACATATAAAACCTGCAAATTTACACATGAGACCAGATCTCCATTCATCAGAGTAAATGAAATATTCATCAGCATAATACAGATCAGCACTACCAAGAATCAACATATAAACACCCATCATAAGATCTGAAATTGCCAAATTGGCAATGAAAAAGTTTTGAATAGACTGAATGCGGTTCTTTGATTTGATCGAAAATCGTGTGAATACTACTAAAATGTTACCGACGAGGGCACTGATACCTAAAATCCACATAGATACTCTCAGTACGGTGTTCTCCATTAAGCTGCCGCAGTTAAACAGTGGTGGTTGAGGAGACAGAACGGTACATTCCTTTAGGTCTGGAAAGCTACAGCACAGGCGGTGATCGTCCACATACCTATTAGACAGGGATTGTTATCAAACAATAAAATATCGGATTAATGTACAATATCATTCTTTTATATTATAGACCATAATTATTTAAGAAGAATACATAATAGGCCTATCGTATACTGAACCACTTCGCATATAAACATGATAAATACTCTCCAGTAACTCGACATGAATCGAGAATACTTTGAGCCGACAATAGTATACATTACATTAGAAACCCCGTTATGCCTGTATTCATGATTTAACACAATATGATTAGAAGATAACAATGCAATGCGTAATACAGTTACCCCCTTCAAATGTTGTCGAATCTAATATAAATACGAGCTTATAATTTTAAAATTATAAACGTTTTTCTGCAAAATGCACCCACCCCTACATCATGGACCCTTACATGTTATATTGGAAGTCTTTACAACGCATAATAAATGTATTAATAAATTGAATACACTACACTTTATGGGGCCTAATTGTGAACCTAGGAAAAACTTTCCCCGGCCTATGGCAAAGTAAAAACTCATTTTTAAAAACTCATTTGACAAAGGATGCTTTTTATTAAAAGTGTGTTTCTGGTTATATATGTACACTTCTCTAAATTTCAAATAGTATTACATGTATTTGTAGTTTAATTTTGTTTGTGTAAGTCTAAATTATGATATTATTATTGACATCATTATTATACTATTAAGTTGTATTTAGTTAAATTATTGTAGATTAAGTTGTACATTAAAATGTATGTTGTAATGTAAGTTATTTTTTGTATCGCGCCTCGAGCACCATTTTGGTGGATTAGTGCGCATTATAAATCCACATTATTATTATTATTATTATGGACAAGTTCGCCTTTGCCGACTTAATCTCCTATTGTGCTATTCCTCAATTGATACTTTACTATTTGAACCAAAACCAGACTTCTAATAGCAACAATGCCACCTAAATACTTACAGTAATTCTAATGATGATAATCCTTCAAAGGCGTTATTTTCGAATACGAGTTTAGATTTGGTTTCCGTCGTATCTCTCACAATGACACTGGAAATACACATTTGAATATTAAATGAATGTATTAAATATTAAGAGTGATTAAACAAGAGTGATTAAACAAAATTTATTAACAGCAATTATTTAGAAAGAAAAATTAAATATCAAATCTAAAAGAAAGAAAGAAAGAAAGAAAGAAAGAAAGCAAGAAAGAAAGAAAGAAAGAAAGAAAGCAAGAAAGAAAGAAAGAAAGAAAGAAAGAAAGAAAGAAAGAAAGAAAGAAAGAAAGAAAGAAAGAAAGAAAGAAAGAAAGAAAGAAAGAAAGAAAGAAAGAAAGAAAGAAAGAAAGAAAGAAAGAAAGAAAGAAAGAAAGAAAGAAAGAAAGAAAGAAAGAAAGAAAGAAAGAAAGAAAGAAAGAAAGAAAGAAAGAAAGAAAGAAGAGGTGAATGAATAAATAAATAAATAAATAAATAAATAAATAAATATACTAATAAATAAATAAATATTTATTTAATTGGCAATAATAAGAGCATAAATAAATGTTAGTCGTATTTGTATAATGACCTTACAGTGTAAATAGACGTGATAGTCCAAAGAACGCTCCATTCTGAATACTCTTCAGCGGCAGGTTTGATAGAAAGCTGTATTAAAATATATACAACTACAAATGGTAATATATCCTGAATGTTTCCTTTTTGTATAATAATATAATATAATCGATAAGGTATTACTGAATTTGATACTGATCAATACAATAACCATCCCCAAGGTGCTATTAGTTGTTTTCGGACAATTTGTGAAAGTTTGTGAATATTTGCACTACGTTAATATACGAAAATTCTTTTAAAATATGAAAAAAATATCACAACATCAGTACACTTTATTTTAATATTCGAAATGCTGGTTGATGCTTTCAATGAACAGCCTTCTAGTGCATCGTTAACGTGAAGAAAACATATCAACTTACAGCTCTTGAAGATTCTGCAGTTCTTTAAATGTTTTCTCGATGATAGTGGTCAAAGGGTTAGTTGAAAGATCGCTGTGTACAATATAAATCAGTCATATTAAAAACAAAAAATTGTTTAACGTATGTGTTCAAATTCAATGTTAGCTCATGCACAATATTTAGTTCCGTTTGTCGTGTTTGATCATTTTCAGATCACCCCCACGAGGCTTTCAACTGGCAATATTTGTTTTTCATTATATCTAGGTGGGTTTTTGTTCAACTGATCGGCGTTTCGTTTGCCATTTAACATACAGGCCTGTATTTTTCGTACTTATTTATACCGGTTTTAAGCTAAATTGACTTCAAACACATCGTTTAACTAAACATAATTCTCGAAAATGTGTTGAACTCAAACACGCGTCTAACTCACTGAAAAGTGTCTAACTTTAAACATGGGTTTACGGGTAGTTTAACGCGCGCGCGTTTAAATGAGAACAGTCCTATCCATGAAACTAAATATTATACAGGGTGAGTCAAAATAGTCAGGTCCCGTTTTCAAAAGATCATACTTCTTGCACAACATTGGTAAATTTGTTTATGAGAGTAGACATACTTCTTCATACATATTCCACACCAGATTTACAACATATTTACGAAAAGACGCGTTATCCAAAGAGTTCTAAGTTTAGTGGTGGATATTAACACTACTGTAATATCAGTTATTCATACAACACAACACACTATATAACTGTTGCAATTTATACCATATTAACATATTTTTTGTTGAATTTCTGATAAATAAAACGATATTGCATGCATGGACTATGGACTATGCACTTGGCCTGGGAAGTTGTCAAAGCACAAACTGTTTAGAGATATGAGATCTGTTTTTCTCTCAGACTTCTCTCATATCAGTTCGATTAAAATAACATGTTTCAAAATACTTTGGTCAACATTTTGTTAACACTCAATAATGTTTGTTATAAGCTATCTCTGATTGCACGAAAACTATTTAAAAACAAAACCGCAAAGAAAATAGAATCTCTATTGTAAGTGCTGTGAATACCAACACGCCTTTGATTGACTTATTCAAAAGGCGCGCTTTTTAAAGCGCGCCTTTTACATCCATAGGGTCCCTTAGATGGAAGTAAAGTTGGAACAGATTTTATTTCACAGAATTATGAAAAAATGCACATATCTCCCGTTTCGAAAAACTAATTTAAATGAAATAAAATTTAGGTTATAGCTAGTAATACCACTTTGCTAGGCAAATCATTAAATGTATTCATTTTTGCATTTTACTGGTTTAAACAATCGGTGAAATCGGGACCTGATGCGATTGTTTTAAATTCCCGCTCGGTGAATTGTGTTATATTCCCACGGCTTACCTTCGCCCGGCTCCCATGAGTTTCTTGTTGCTCTAAAAAGCAAAATGAAGCCTTTCGGTGATAGAGCTTTCTCCATCGCGGGCCCTAAATTAATATTTACCATTTTTATTCAACACAGAACTAAAATATCGAGGTCAAAGGTCAAGGAGCTATACCGCTAATGTGTGCTGACCTTTGACCTAATGAAACTGATAGATGCTTAACTTATAGATATGGCAAACTATTCCTTTTATGGCTCGTGGCATCCATCCGAACAATTTGAGACCATGTTCATTAAAATCGGAGCAATGTGGGAATTTGATCCCTGTACAAAGAATTTGAGGCAACATTTAACCTTTTACCTATTTTGCCCTGCATCTCGGAAACTAAGCATATGCTGGATTTACAACCACATTTTTTGTGCTCCTTATGGTCTTAGGAAGAGTTTGATATGCATATCAATATAATCAGACCATTTTTACATTTTGACCCTATATGACCTTTGACCTATAGCGGCCACCCGTACAGGCTGCGACGCGGCAGCAATATAAAATATTGACTCTTGGCACCCAACTAAACTAATCAGATCATCAAACCTTTTGTACCTTCTCAGCTGATTAAACCTTCTGGGCTCCCGGCTTATTACAATGACTGAATAATTGATACTTCGCATTAAAAGGGTGAATTGAAAAGCACCTCTAGTGTTAGTTGATTTGTTGATTTGTTTTCAAGTTTAAAAAACATTGCGGTGATACGATGTAAAAATTAACGTTTGTATAGCAACAGTCTACATTGAACTGTCACTATCGTCAGTTTTTGTTAGCGGGTTAATAATAATGACAGATTGTATTCTTACAGCCAGGTGACCGATCCCAATCCTAGAAAAGACAGAGGTTGGATGTCGGAGATACCGTTATCTAATAGTGATCTACAATGAGAAACAAAATGATTATAACATGTCAGTATTTCAAAAAATGTTGATGTGATCAATCAAAAGCTAGATAAATCTGTACGGTACATGCAAAATGTCACAAATGTATCGTCGCTATTCTTTCAAAACCTCGTATCTCCTACTTTCCTCGAAATGGAGTTTTTTTGTGTTTATCATGATGTCAAAGATATTATGCAAATGATGGTCATAATTTTATATGCCACAGGCAATCAGAAGGCAGAAAAGTTTTGCTTTTTCACAACCTCGTAATGTTTTACATGCTACATACGAGGTTTTGAAACACAGGGGCTGTGAGGACGGTATAGGACAGATTGTTACGATTGGGACGTTAAGGATGGCCGGGATAGGTGGGATGGAGGGGTTGTGAGGACGGTATGGGACAGATGGTACGATTGGGACGTTAGGGATGGCTAAGATAGGTGGGATGGAGGGGTTGTGAGGATTGTATGGGACATAATGTACGATTGGGACGTTAGGGATGGTTGTGATAGGTGTGATAGAGTTGGTTGTGAGGACGGTATGGGACAGATTGTATGATTGGTACGTTAGAGATGGTAGGGATAGGTGGGATGGAGGGTTGTTAGGACGGTATGGGACAGATGGCACGATTCGGACGTTAGGGATGGCTGGGATAGGTGGGATGGAGAGGTTGTGAGGATTGTATGGGACATAAGGTACGGTTGGGACGTTAGGGATGATTGTGATAGGTGTGATAGAGTTGGTTGTGAGGACGGTATGGGACAGATTGTATGATTGGTACGTTAGAGATGGTAGGGATAGGTGGGATGGAGGGTTGTTAGGACGGTATGGGACAGATGGTACGATTCGGACGTTAGGGATGGCTGGGATAGGTGGGATGGAGGGGTTGTGAGGATAGTATAGGACATATGGTACGATTGGAACGATAGGGATGGTTGGGATAGGTGGAATGGAGGGGTTGTGAGGACGGTATGGGACAGATGGTATGATTGGGACAGTAGGAATGGCTGGAATAGGTGGAATAGAGGGGCTGTGAGGATAGTATGGGACATCAGGTACGGATTGGGACGTTATGGTTGGTTGGGATAGGTGGGATGGAGGGGTTGTCAGGACGGTATGGGACAGATGGTAAGATTGGGACGTTATGGATGGTAGGGATGGTAGGGATAGGTGGGATGGAGGGGTTGTGAGGACGGTATAGGACAGATGATACGATTGGGACAGTAGGGATGGCTGGGATAGGTGGAATGTAGGGGCTGTGAGGATAGTATGGGACATGTGGTACGATTGGGACGTTAGGGTTGGTTGGGAAAAGTGGGACGTATGGGATGCACGGGATATAAGCTGAGACGATTATTACTAGTTATAATCGTCTCAGGCTATAGGAATGGGGGTGAGTAGTATTGATATTCATAACGATTCCTATGAATATAAATACAGATAATACTGAATATTTATAATAAAATGGCGCATATACATTTGCATATATGTGACTTCTTATATACATACATAACCGGAAAATGTGCATGAGTGTCAGTGTTCTCATTTCAATGTTATTTAATTAAAAAAATGTTGATTCAAAACCACGTATGTCAGTGTCCAGATCAGAAGTGAAAAAGCATAACCTCGTATGTATGTTTTTCCATGAAATAATTCAAAATAATTATTTTCGTTCATTTTAATGGAACTTGTGGTACTTTTGTCAATTTAATATACAATTACTACCAAAAAAACACAATAAAAGTTAAAAAATAAGAAAGTTTATTCTTCCTCCTGTAAAATTATGTTCTTTGGAGATACGAGGTTTTGAAAGAATAGCGACGGTATAACTATCATAGAAGGAAATAGTATTTACTGTCACAAATTGCCCTATAATGTATTGAATTTGAAATGTTCTTACAAAAGCAAAGACTACTCAATATCGGTCGCTGATGTCACTCCAGCCATGGTTACGTACGATAGCCTAATTAACTCGGTTAATGTTTATGTCGACGTACTTGTACACGAAATAAGCATAAAGCACCCGAATATCGGCAAACAAAACATTTATGTGTTGGTATAAGTTCACTGTATCGAATCATACGTCTACACAGTTACTGCAATGCAATGTAACTCAATGGCTCTCTTATGTAACAAAAAAGTTATACAATTTTGAAAATATTATTAAAAATATTTCTAATGTCATTTCTGTTTCAAGGGTTCTTTGTTTGCAAAGGAAATGTCTTCAGCTTTCAAATAAACTTTGTTTCGTTCAAATCGGTGGTATAATTGCAGAGAAGTGACCAATTGTCTAAACTACTCTTAAAATGACTTGGGCCACTTAGAATCAAAGAGAAGCTGGGATGAATGAATCCTTAGTGAAGTGACTGTTTTTAGAGGTAAACAATGGCAAATTGTACGAAATTGGGTAATCAAGCATGAAATATCTTAAGGAAACTTATATTTCATGCTTCGTTACCCAGTTGTGTACGATTCATTCATTTCAGCCCTGCTGTGATTCTGCTATTTTAAGACGCAAAGTGGCCCAAGTCATTTTACGACTAGTTTAGACAATTGGTCACTGATTTGCGATCATACCACCGATTTGAACAAAAAACAAATTTTATTTTAAAGCTGAAGACATTTCCTTTGAAAGCAAAGAACCCTTGAACAAAAATGACATTAGAAATATTTGTAATAATATTTTAGAAATTGTATAACTTTTTTGTTACACCCTGTATACCTTCATGTACTTGTGTTTCAAATTTGATGAATTGCAATAAAGTCGGTATGTGGGTTAAAATGTATGTGGTATTTCGCTGATATATATAAATATGACAAATTGTCCGGGTCGCTACGATCGCCAATACTAATTTCAAACAATAAAAGGAAGGGCATTACAAAACTATTGGCTCTTTGGCACAAACATAATTGGACTAAACAAAATTCCAACGGACAAGACGGTGCCCTTAGGTATGTGATAAGTTGGGATTTTTTTCGGGGAGAGGGTGTAAAAAGCTACTGGTTAGCATGGGGTCATGTAATTTTCAGTTTCAGCTGTAGGGGTTAGTTAATTTTGACATACGAGTCTCGAGTCTCGGTGAGGGAGCCCTCATTTTCTTTTCAGAAGTTGGGCTTTTCGCATACGTAATGTTTACACGTGTTCTAACTACCACCAGAATTTATGGGGCTAAATTTCCAATAGTTCCTGTAAAATTCATGAGTTTTATAATTTTGCTTAATTTCACTGTAGATCATATCGAAATTAACAAAACTTATAAATGGTCCAGAAGATTTCTTCCAAATGTGTTTCATGTTTAACATGAATAACCTTAAAGATCACGTGTGAAAGGCATCAGCGGCCTTCGGAAATGCTGAACACATGTATTTTATTTTGTTTTCACTGAATCAGTCATCTATGTAAACAAGGTAATTGAATGACATTTCAATGTTTTAGGAATCCATCGGCTCTCAATGCCCCTTTAACTCGTATGCATTTTTGAAATGTAATATATTAGATGTTATTCAAAAAGTGTGTGCCGTCCAGCATGCTTAGCATCACTACAGTGCCAACAGGGCGTGTCCCCAAAACAAACAGTACAACACATAATTAATTAAAAGCTGCAGGACTTCCACTTTATTATAATATCATACAGACAGCATTTGAAAACAGAAGTTGAATCCCAACTAAAAAGTGCATATCGTGTTTTTTCCAAAAATAAAGTGTCTTTAAGAAAATCTAAAAAAGGAAAATTTGATATCACATCAATTGTACTACTAGCATCAGGATTGTATTTAAAGACTCTTATTTAACGACAGAGTATGCATATCACTGCAAGACAAGTTGAGAGTTTAACGGGTTTGCCGTCGGACAAGTTTTAAACTGTCAAACTATCACTGCAATGTTATACTAATGAGAACTAGACACCAGTGATGAAAGTGCAGAATGTTGGACTTCACATTAAGAAATGTTGGGTGTTATTATGCTTACAAAGCTTTCAAGCGACTGAATGATTTAAATTCTCCCATACCAAGTGTAGTCACATTGCCTCCAGACAAATATCTAAAATGGACAGAAAGAAGAAATAAAATATCACCTTTAGGAAAGCAGCAATGCTTGTATATGGTCAGAGTTAATTGTGCATTGCACATGAAATCTTTATTGAAATCCATTAGTAATGACATATAGCGCGTATTTAGACAGTCTTGTTGGAGTTGTTTACCACATTGCATTGTTTTCAGTTGCAATCAATCTAGACAAATTTGACGCTACGAGGGCGCCACCATGAATATCAGTCAATATCAACAGTATAATGTTTTTCTATCCCCCCCCCCCCCCCCCGGGCACAATCGATTTGATACGCACCCACGATTTACAAATTGAATCCCTGGGATGGTACAAGACCCTCCCCACCTCCATTTCCTCCCTCTATATACTCCACTGTTTACGGGTGATTGATGCCCTTACATAGATTTAGATATTGGTGGCATTTCAGTCAAATGTTCCATTATCCATCCGTTTTTGCAGTCAACCCGCAAAGAGTCTACGTTTGTATACGTGCATGCACAATTATCCGGGCAACGTTTGGTGTCTGAAAATATACAACAGTTTTGGGTTTTTTAATAACATATTGTAAATCCGTGGTTGCACTTGACCTTAAAATAATCTATGCTCGTATACTACATGCAATACAACTGTTATGGGCTATTTCTTCTTTGATTCTGATTTTTCTAGTTTTGGGGCATCGGATATTGATTTTCCTAGATTTACCATTATTTCAAATCAAATCCGTGATCTGTATCCCATCGCAGGACTTTTACCCTTCAAATAATAGACTTGACATGGTTGCGAAGACGATAACGTGGGGTCTATGCAGACCCCATGCAGATCGTATTTAAGATTAGTAACTGAAGAAAATGTGCACATAACATAAGCTAACAACGTCAATATTCAAGATAGATAATAAAATAGACATACCACAATTTGTTTCGTCATCCCCTTCAAGACAATCGGCTTTCCCATCACATACTCGATTCATCTCAACGCACATACTCACATTGGACGCATCTGATTCGTCGCACAGATATGCGGTTGGGCACGTCACATACGCTATAATAGAGAATACAAAATAAGGTGATTATGCGAAATGAATTCACTGGGCTCCATGGCTACTATAACTCAAGATATTTGCAATGACGCCAAGGTAATATATTGCATCAGTCATCATGGCAAACCCTCTATATGAAGAGCTTTTTTGCAAAAGGGCCACCGTCCACTTCTAAATGTTACTCATTTTGCATTATTGCATTTGCATTGACAAGTCCATGGAATAAAATCAAATGAGTGTGTGCATTGCTGTTTATGACTTGGATTAGTGCATCCGGCCATGCACGCCGATTGAGGCACCAACAATCCAAGCCACATTCCACATTGAAAAGCCATCAATCAATAATGCAAAATGAGTAAAATAGAAGTGGATGTAGGCCCTTTTGGAACACAGCTCTTCATGACTGCACATTCTTTGTGATACCAGAACCATGTTACACCCTCAACTAGTATATGGCCATGTGCTTTGAACTCGCCACCTTACCGTTGCATGTACAGATTTTTACATTTTACACCAGCTAAGATTCGAATTAGCATATCGCAATAACTATTTTTCTACCCCATAAAAAGTATATATTTTCTGAACGGTAATCTCACAAGGAATCCTAAAATGCTATTGGAATTTAGATAGAATCTAATAATAACATGTTTTGATTAAGAATGTTTAAAAAATATCGAATTTTTTTTTCTTCTTCATATTTTGATTTAAGATCAACAATATTTTTATACCTATCCCAATCATAATATTACTGTGCATATTAGTTCGTCATGCAATTACCCATCAGAACATAATGGTTGTCAAAGGTAACAAATGTTTAAATGTCATATTTATTAGAGTTTATAAGTATATTTTTGGGGTACGCACCCTCTTCTGATTTAAAGGCATTTTTGAATTCCCCTATGGTCACGCGTTATGAACTCGCCTCCAAATAGGGTGGTGCCGTTACATTTTTTAGCTTCATGCTGTCATTTTCCTCAAATATTTTTAAAACCACAAAAGCTATGTCAACAAATTTGGTATCATTTTAAAGCCCTAATAACAAGCTATCTGCCTGCCAAATGGCATTGGTATAGCTAATACAGAAAGGGAGATACAGCTGTTTGATGTTTGGGGACCAGGGGTGGTGCTGGAAGGGGTGCCGCTGGAAGGGGTGCCGCCTGTACAAACTCAATGGGGATAATCCCATGCTTTGTTCTTTTTACAATAACTAGTCATCCCCTAATGTTAAAAACACAATTTTGGTCCCATTTCAAAGGATATTTAGTAGTCTTTAAGTATGTGGTTCAACAGACTTGTCAACTATTATTAACAACTAATTAATTATGGATAAGACAATGATCATCAGCTTTCTTCCTATTCGCTACACAGTAAACATGAATAATCAGCCTCAATTTACCGGATTTATAAAAATGACTATAACAGAAAAGGTTTTCAACCTATGATAGCAAAAGTATACATTTTTGGAAAGCTTGTAACTAGAGGAATTCAGAAATGCAGTTTATATCAGGGAAGGGTTCATCCTTAAACAGATATTTCTGAACATTCTAAAAATATATAAAATAAAAATTTGAGATATTCACTAGCCGGTATAATTACCATACCGACGTAGTAACTTTGACAAATATATATTACCTAATAGGTAATTTCATGAAAAATTCAAATATGTAAAAAAAATAATGATAGGGGTAGGTATAAAAAATATATGGATCTCAAATTAAAAATTAAAAAACTCTGATATTTTCCGAACATTTCCGATCATACCATTTTAGTTCTTGGTCGTACTATAATTTTAATGGCATATTTGGTTTCCTCATGCAATTTCCCTTCAGAAAATGTATACTTTTACTACCTCAGGGGGGTATACAAGCAAATATAAATGTGTAAAGTTAAAATCATGTCGCGAAAGCCAAAATCCGTGTGTAACGCGAAAGGAGGCGAGCTTAAAACACATGACCCTATATGAGAGCTTTCCAAAAATGTATAATTTTGCTATCATCGGTTGAATACTTTTTTGCTATAGTCATGTATGTAAAACTGATGAATTAGGGCAAGATCAATGTGTAGCGAATGAGGAAATAGCCAAGGTTAATGCAATCGAGTCATGATTACAATTGTTACATAATAGCTGTCACGTTTGTTGAAACAGAATATAGAATACTCTATAAAATGATAGCAAAATCATGTTTGTACCATACAGGGCTGAGGAGTTATTGTAAATTGAACGTAGAATTGAGAACATTTTCTATATTTCCCATAGAGATTGTACACAGCGCCGCCGCCACCACCGCCACCACCCCTAAATTTCACGATATAATCAATCATATCTCAGCCAAACAGTTATAGAAATACCTGATTTATTCACACAATGTAGCTAGATAAATACGCTTACACATGACACCTCAACCATAGCTCCACCACACTTAGTTGTTGAGTTAATAGAGCGAGATGGACGATTCGTTACCAAAAATGCCACCACCCTTTTTTGGATGGTGTGTTCAAAACACATGGCCATATACCAAACTTTTACACAACTTCTATTGTATCTGCCAGCAATTCTTCAAAAGGTCTTGTGAAACTTGACCTGAAACCGATGCTACCTGTAATTGAAATACGTAGGTCACTAGAAGACGTTTTCAGGACATCTACATCTTAAGCTTTATAAA
Organism: Ophiura sarsii; assembly: GCA_035610835.1. Classification (NCBI taxonomy): domain Eukaryota; kingdom Metazoa; phylum Echinodermata; class Ophiuroidea; order Amphilepidida; family Ophiuridae; genus Ophiura; species Ophiura sarsii. The sequence goes on from CM069446.1 coordinate 40,815,969, forward strand.
TAGTATTATCACATTGCCGTGTCAGAAAATATTCACTGTACCCATTTTTCATGAGGATTGGTACGGTAACATAATATAAATGATGCCAAATAAAATATTGGAAGATGGGGCGTAATTAAAGGAGGCATGGGCAGGAGGACCCCTACCAGAAGGCTTGCTCCCTCATGAAATGATACACTCCCTCTGATCCATCACTATCACTGACCAGCCCCCCCCCCCCCCTCCCCCCCCCCCCCCCCCCCCCCCCCCCCCATATATCACAGAGCTTACAGATCAACATCAGTGATTATAACTCCAACTATTTCAGAACAATTACTGGGCAATGTTTGCTAGACGGCCCGTAACTAATTTGCGCATGCCCATAACAATTAAAACGCGTAATACTACCACACGGTTTATTCCGTGCGGGACGTCTAGCAAGATATAGCTAATTTAATGAATAAGTTGCATTGTTACCTACCGCAGTGTCTCTCGTCAAACAAATTCAGGCAGTCATTAAACCCATCGCATTTACCAATTAGGTCGACGCAGATTCCATTACCGCAATTAACATCATTAAGATTGCAAAACTCTTCAAGAAGAAGTAACAGACAAAAAATGTGGCAATCTCGTGTTTTCGTCCCAGTACGGATATATACGCATGCTCAAAACCAGTAAAATACATCGTAGTAGCAGAATGTGGCAACGTCTTTCCGTAACGGATTAACAATATTTAGGCATTTTAGGAAAATATCTTATAGATTATCAACCACTTAGGCTAATACTAATGTCATCATTTTGTACACAATAATAGAATGAAAAATGGAAAAAGTGTACTTGTTTAGGTCCCAGATTCTGGACTGTACTAGTACTAGTATTATCCGATACTGGAACACCCAGAATCGTTCGATATTGGTACAAATCCAGTGTTCAGGTATCGTCCGATACTGGAAAATCTCAAGTGTACCAGTATCGGGCGATACTGGAACAAAATTATGTACAAGTATAGTTCAATGCTGGGACAAATTACATGGGTAGTATATGTGTAGTATCACCCGATACTGGAACAGTAAAATCGAACCAGTATCGAGCGATACTGCCAACTTTTATGTTCCAGTATTGAACGATACTGGTATACCAGTATATGGGACCTAAAGTACACTTTTTCCCTTTCATTAAAATGTCAATAACTGGTACAGAAGATTGGTTTAAATAGAGGTCAGTTGAAATAAAATAAGTCAAATATAACTGTACCCTGATCAACGATTTGTAATTGCTAATCCAGTACTTATTATTAATAAGGTAGTCGCACGTAGTTATGCGCCCTGTAACTCCGTTGCATTGGTGTGGGTAACATTGCGATCAAAGAAGAAAGTTTGCTGCGTCTATACTCTATTTGTCTTCCTCTGGACAGCGACGTATTTTCACAGCCGCAGCATTTACGCACGCGTATGTATCTGCCGTCTTTCCTCGATCGTGTGTATACGAAACGCGCAACTCGCGTTTATGTGTTGCATTTAGCAGAGTACGCAGTTACGCACCTCTCGTGATGGATAATAGACTATATTGCTAGAATAGCCCATGTACCCGACCTAAATTGATCAGAAATGGAATAGACTTTCCCTTAATGATTACCTTCATTATTGGCCGTAACTTGCCCTAGGCGAAATTCAAATCCACTCGCACTGCCCGATCGGTCTGTTATGATTTGGATCCACGCGTTTTCACTATGAGTTCGAATAACGCGTGTATTCACACGGCCGGAGAGCACGAGCATTTTCGATTCTGCCGTTGCCTCCTCTCCATTACCGACCGTAAGAAAATCGTAGCCGTCTTCCATGTTGAAATGTACGATGTTTACTTTGACCAGATTGGTTGCACTAGCATAAACGATCCATAGACAGTTGAGATCGTTTGGGTAGCTCGTCGGGTAACCGGGTGAAGAAAGCTGGACAACTTCATCAATAGTACCAAGATTGAGGTGTTTGGCACCGCAAACTCCTAATTAACGAAACACAATCATTGTCGTTACGAAAAGTATAACATTTGATAAACCATAAGTCTGATTGATGTCACCTTATGTGAATAATACCTCTAAAGTTGTTTTTTACTTGAAACAAATTGAAAATATTTTGAAAGGGTTTTTCTAAAATAATTATTGAAATTCTGTTGAGCATTTTGGATATGTTTAACATAATGTTATCATAGTTGGGTTCTAATCGTACTGCCATGGTATCTTTCATCAACTACAGAGTGCACTGTCAATTATACCCGTTGATGTTTTTAAATTAGGATAGACCCTCGTTACGTCTAATTTATATGTCCTACAAAAGGTATTATATGCTGTAAATATATCTAAATGATATTTGTATACTAATATTTTCGATTCCCCCGAATTTGGCAGAACTTACAAATGATGGATTTTAAGCAAAAGAAATCTTGATCTCCAATAAAACTAATGTTTTGAATAAACTAGTTTGCTCTAAACTGAGAAAAATTAACATGCAGTTGATCTCTTAACCACAAAAAGCAATGGGGATCTTAGTTGGTGGTGTGGGACCTACAGCAGAGCGATTGGAGTCCAACTAACGGTAGCAATGATTGCTATTCTTGATGCGGGGTTTGAATTGGTGGAGAATGATTGACAACATTTACAAATAAATGTCTACTGACCACAATTAATTTCATCCGATCCATCAGGACACAGTTCTTTTGCGTCACAAATTTGAAAGGCATGTAGACAAATGAGGGCGGCAGACATGTTACGGCAGGCGAATTCACCAAGTTGGCAGGTCACTAGAAGCATCAATCGAAAGTCAAATTAATGTAATGAAGCGACAATTCATGTGTTAGACATAACATTGGGCAACACTGCAAACCTAGTACGTGTAGTTTTTGCAAAATAAGTGACTAGAACGTAATACTTATACGATACGATAAGTATGTTAGGGAAGACGTCAAAACTCGACCGCCCGTTGACCGCCGGTTACGGGCGGATCCGCCCTGTTCTTTCAGGTCAAATGTTTTACTGGTATATGAATATTCGCGCATGCAACACTGAACAACCGCCGGTTGACTTAATGCTGTAACCGGACCAATGTACACTATCAATCTGTTACTTTGCGGTCATAATAGCTCTCTCTATAATCGTTCTATAAAAAAACCATTCATAGACTTTCAGTATTGATTTTAAAAAGTTAATTGAGCTATAAACAGATTGAAAAAGCCAACCCCAGCGAAAATCAGAAGCTCTCCAAGATGGCGGTGAAGCTTTGGTCAATTTTGTCCATGGATTTTGCATGGAAGTCTACACTACTCTTAAACCACCCAACCAATGGACCACCAGCGTTATTGTACCTCTACCAGAGAAGGGAGACCTATCTCAAATGACGAATTATAGAGGAATATCGCTACTGTCAATTGCAGCCAAGGTGTATAACAAGATCCTGCTAAACAGAATTAGAGATCATGTCGACCCCATCTTGAGAAACAACCAGGCTGGCTTTCGTCCTGGAAGAAGCTGTGCACAGCAAATCCATATCCTCAGGAGGATTATAGAAGGGTTCAAGGACCATCAGTTACCTCTCACAGTCACATTCATAGACTTCAAGAAAGCTTTCGACTCAATAAACAGGGAAGTCATGTTTGCAGTGCTGCGACATTATGGAATACCAAAACCTCTTGTAGATGCCATAGGTGTGATGTACAACAACTCTAAAAGTGCTGTGATGGTAGATGGCAGCATCTCAGATCCTTTTGCTGTCTCCACTGGAGTGCTACAAGGTGATGTCCTAGCTCCATTCCTATTTGTGATACTGGTAGACTATCTATTGAAGAAAGCCACATCTGACCTTGACTCGGGAGTTGTGACACATCAGCGTCGCTCTAGACGTCATCCCGCCGTTGTTCTAAACGACCTTGACTTTGCTGATGATATTGCCTTACTTGAGACCACAATTCCACGAGCTCAGACCCAGCTGACAAAAACTGCTGCAGCAGCAAAAGACCTTGGCCTCATCATTAGCGTTCCCAAAACGGAGTATATGACGGCCAACTGCAATCCTCACCCAACACTACAGGTCTATGGGGAAACCATCAGCCATGTGACGGATTTCAGATACCTGGGCTCTATGATGGCATCGGGTGCAAGTGACCTTAAAAGACGCAGGGCATTGGCATGGTGCGCATTCTGGAAGTTGGAACACCTGTGGAGGTGTCCTCAAGTAGCTATCGCGACAAAAGTGAAATTATTTAGCACCACCTGTGTGACGATTTTGCTGTATGGCTGTGAATCCTGGGTGATATCTCAAGATATGGAGTGTAAAATAAATGCCTATGCTACCTCTTGCTACAGGATAATGCTTAACATCAAACGCATGGATCATGTCCCGAACACCACCATTTATGACATGACCAAGACCGAGCCTCTTATCAACCGAGTAAAAAGTCGCCAGCTGAGATTTCTTGGACATATTCTCCGTCTCCCTGATGAAGAGCCTGCTAGAATGTATGCCACTTACATACCAACACATGGCCGAAGGAGACCTGGTCGTCCAAGCACATCATACTTGAAGTACATACAACGCTTACTTGGTGACAATGAAGGCATGTTTGAAGAACGTCAGATAGCCACTCTTGCTACAGATCGCCGTGCTTGGAGAAAACTTGTGGTCGCCTGCTCCGCAGCCGAAAGATGATGATGATGGACAACATTCTACCTGAACTCCTGACAAGATGCAATCTTGATGATTTAATACTGGACATCTGTAATAAGGCCCTCCTAGAAAAGCAAAAACCTGACCAGTTCAATATTGAACCTGATTCCAGTCCCAAAATCTGGTGACCTAAGTCTAGCAGGAAACTATAGAGGCATATGTCTGAACTCCATTGTAGCCAAGACATACAACAGAATGATTCTCAACAGAATAAGACCTCACTTAGATGAATAACTTCGAACTAACCAGCATGGATTTCGCGAGGAAAGAGGCACTTCCTCACACATTCTTGGGCTCAGAAGAATCATCGAAGGTATACATTCCAATAATCTCTATGCAGTCATAACATTCTTTGACTTCAAAAAGGCATTCGACACCATACATCGTGGGAAAATGATCAAGATACTCAAAGCATACGGTATCCCACAAGTTATAATAGATGCAATTGATGAAACTTACAGAAACACAAGAGCCAAAGTTATATCACCTGATGGCGACACGGAACTGTTCGACATCCTAGCAGAAATACTCCAAGGTGATACCCTTGTCCCCTACCTATTCATAATCTTCCTTGATTATTGCTTAAGAATAGCTATCGGTGGGAGAGAAGAGGAACTAGGATTCACCATCAAGTCTAGACAAAGTCGAAGAATAGGGCCAAAGAAAGTCACGCATCTTGACTTTGCAGATAAACATAGCGTTACTTTCTGACACTAAGGAGCAGGCACAGAAGCTGCTGAAATATAGCAGCACTCAAAACTGGGCTCCACGTGAATGCCAAGAAAACCAAATGCATGGTATTTCACCAAACACAAGCGGTACAGCTAAAAAACCTCTAATGGAAGTAACCTAGACAACGTAGAAGACTTTAAATACCTGGGAGCTTGGGTAGGTAGTAGCCAGCATGACATAAAAATACGTGAAGCACTTGCTTGGAAAGCCTGCAATGCTCTGAACAAAGTGTGGAAATCCAGCCTCTGTGCTACTGTTAAAAGTGTTCTACTGTATGGAGCTGAAACATGGACCATCACCAACAGATTGAAGTAATCTCTAGATGGATGCTGCACTAGAATGCTGAGAAGTGCACTCAACATCAGTTGGAAAGACATGGTACCGAACAAAGACCTGTATGGAAACTTACAAAAGGTATCAGAAAACATCACAGATCGAAGGATGAGATTTGCCGGGCATTGCATGAGAAGAGAAAATGAGATAGTATCTGACCTTCTGCTATGGAGACCCAAACACGGACACACATCTGTCGGCCGCCCAGCCTTAACATACTTGGACGCCTTGGCGAAAAACACAGGACTGAATGATGAGATGAAAGCATGTATGAGGGACAGAGGAATATGGCGAGCCATCACATAATACTTTTTATACAACTGTGGTGCTTTGCTGTAATGCATCTTTTATATCATATTTTTAAAGTTGTTTATGTTATTTTGTTGTTATATAATTGTATGCCATTTTTTTTATGTCTGTTATTTGTACAGCGCATTGATCTTTTGGAAATGCGCTCTATAAGCACCGGTAAATAAAGACCGATCGAGATCGACATAAGTAGTAGTAAGTAAGTAATAAACAATCATTTGTGATTATTAAACAAGGTTGTGTATTCATATCCAATTGAATTTAATTTAATTGAATTGCTGCGACCAATTGAATTGCAGCGATAGCGGAATGTTAAACAACAGTTGCGTAGACTTTGAAGCGCGTGATAAGAATGATTGGAAACGAAATGGCGGACGTGTCGGTGTTACTTGAGCGAGTGGGGTTTTGGAGAGTTGATTGAAGGTTTTTTGGTAAATTAGTGCAAAATTATAATAACTAAACTTAAGCTTATAAGCTGACACACTTTACAGTTTACAGCTCACAGTTACACGACGACGCCAACTGATAGAATCACACACACTGTATACTTTTTACTGAAATATTTCAAGAGAAACATATGCTTACAGTCAAATATTTCAATCAACTTTCCAAAACCCCATGCACAACTATTGTGTAGAAAATTAACCAATTGCTGTGTAAACCATTACTTTGGCCATTTCACAACCCAATTGTGTAACTTAATGCTACACATTATTTTTTAGAAATACTACATAACTGTTGTGTAGATATTACACAACTAGGTTGTGTAAACTGTTTACACAACAGTTGCTAGGTTCCTATAGTAAACAGCGGTTGTGTTATTTTTTAGAAATACTAGTAAACAGCGGTTGTGTAAAATGTTACACAACTTGAGTAAAATTGTACACAACCATAATAACAGTGTAGAAGTGGGGGCCGTGGCCGTGCCCCCTCCCCCCCCCCCCCCCCCCCCCCCCCCCCCCCCCCCCCCTTTGGACACGCCACTGATAGCATGTAGCAGAGATGCGTAGCAATACACAGTTGTATACACCTACCGTTTTCAGGGGACCAGGTCAGATAGAACTCGAATCCTCTTAAATTGGAAACCCAATTTTCCGAATCGAAATAAACCATCATGCTTGTGCTATTCACAGTAACTGAACTTGGTATGTTTTCGCTGCGACCAGTTAGAGAAATAATGAGGCCTTCATGGTTCTCGATAAAAACGAAGTCATATCCCTCGGCGGTTTCAAAGTCGATAATGGTAAGTGCGGGATGTCCTGCACCCGTTGCGGTGATCAACCATGCGCAGTATGTGTTGGTGGAATAGGGTTGGGGGTACCCGGGTGACGTCAGAGAGACCTGCTCATCCGGCGTCAAGACATACAATGGTTCCCCACAGATATCTATAAATAATCAGTATACAGCGTGAATAAAACTCATACACAAAAACAATACAAATCAAAACATGTTGCACGAATTGCAACCGTTTTCGCACATTAAAGTCATTCCAATTGAAGAAAAATTATATTTGCTCGGTTCACAAAATGTTAAGTTCAGATTACATTGCCTCTTCTGCTTTTCTCTCTGGATTCGTAAGACATAGCTTTCTTGCCATTTACAATAGAAATATCAGTCTCTTTATGTGTTGATATTTAGATTCTTAACGAGGCCTTCCTTCTACATGACCACCATTTCTCATTACAATTCATCTTGCTGCAGGTTTCAGTGCTTTTCATGAAGCGCTAAAGTGAGAGAGCGCGCGCTTTGGTTTTTGCCCGTGAAGCATCCACGTTAAAAATGGACTGAGCAAATAGTTATATATTTTGATTAAAATGAAACGGAATTAATCATAACCAATACAAAAGTATCTCATAAACAAGTATAACTGTTCTTACTACATCCGTGTTCATCAGAACCATAAAGACACTGGACGCGGTTGTCGCACAACAATGACATGTCGAGACATCCATAGCCAGACTCGCAGAAAAATTGATCATCCGGGCATCCTACTGTAAAAATGAAGAAAAACCTGCTTAAATCACAGTGCATTACTAACAAATAAATTTATTTTTTCCAAAGATTGCACTCAAATGAGTTACAATTTTTAAAGGCACATAGAAGTTTTTGAATCCAACATCAATTTCAAAAACAAAACAGTAACCCGAGGCTCTTAAACATTGACGTTATGATATAATGTTATACTTGGCCATTGTAACCATTAGTTATACACTGACTGTTAATCCCTACCCCGCAAAAATTCAAATATTATATCTATCACTGGAGTTGGTTTTCCATCCTACGTCTTTCTACGCGTGTATCTAAATACCAGTGAATGATGCAGTAACGTCGCTGTAAAATAAACCATTATAATACGTTTTGAGACAATTTTCAATTCTGTTCACCATTGAACCATTCTGACACCATTGAACAAACTACAAAATGCAAACCTTGAGTATCAATAAACACTTCAACTCTAATAGAAAATCCCCACCATCCCGACGACCCATCTATAGCCGTTTCAAATTCCACCCAAGCTGTAGATGCGTTAATCGTCAAAGTCCTTGGGCCCACTTGTCCTGTGAGTTCCATGACCTTCGTATCGCGGGAGATGTTGTGCCCGATACCGAAACTGAGATAATCCTGGTTGGTGATAAGGGAGAATTTGTAAAGATCGAAGCTGAAAATGATGTGAAACCCATCGTCCGCGGAAATGTACCAAACGCGGTCTACGCTTGCGTAGTGGTATGGGTAGATTGGCAGAGTATAGATTAGTGTTGGTTGTTGTGGTAATGCGCTTATGTTGACTGGACCTGTGAAATCTGAACAACAACAATTTGAAATATGATGTACATGTATCAGTACCCTAACTATATTAGTAGCGTATATTAATAGTTTCCAGGAATATGGTTGCTAAGGAAATATGGTTGCTAAGATCTACATAATAAACAAGTTCAGCCCCGTCGCTCTGGCAAAGAGATGATCAAAATATGTAATAAATTCACGACAAGACAAGATATGTCAAGAAAAGACAATGCCAGTCAAGACAATACAGGGTGTATCAAAAAAATTAGGACTCTGTTTCATGACGGTGTAATTCTTATTATAATCATTGGACCATAACCAATTTAGTCTCAATGTAAAGCCCAATTAATTATCATGATATCCTGTAAATATAAGATCAATCCGAATGCAAAATAAGAAAACTAGCGCACTTTGCGTAAACCATGTCATTTACTGGTTTGTACAATGGGATCTACATGTACAGACCAGCAAATAACGTGGTTTACGTTTCAATACGTTATAATAATTGTCAACATAGTAAATAATCTATCAGTCAATAGCAAAGTTTAGTATGGTAATCCAGTTAATTCTGGCACAAATCAACAAATCAATACTGGCTAAAAAAATCCGCAAAACAGAATCATGCACATTCTGCGCAAATTATAACAGTTTTGTTAAACAGTTCTCGAACCCACTGTGGATGGTTCATTGAGTTACAAATCGAGCACTTTCATGTTACTCGACTGTTACTGTGTGAATTCCCATTGTACAAACTGTTACTGTGTGAATTCCCATTGTACAAACCAGTAAATGACATGGTTTACACAAAGTACGCTAATTTTCTTATTTTTCATCGGATTGATGTCATATTTCCAGGATATCATAATAATTAATTGGGCTTTACATTGAGACTAAATAGGTCATGGTCCAATGATTATAATAAGAATGACACCGTCATGAAACAGAGTCCTATTTTTTTTGATACACCCTGTACAAGAAATATCAGTTACAAGTCAATAACGAAGATTTTTTTACAAACAAAAACAAAAACACTGCCTTGACAGTTTCGTGCTTCTTAGTACCATCTCAGAATGATGGTGATTTCTATATCTGACTTCCGCCCGCTTCCGCATATATGTGGCGTCCTGTCGACATCGAAATGGTCATAGACGTGACTAGGGAAATAGCTTCTCTATTCATGATCCAAATAGAATCACTGACGTATCATGCACCTCTGCCACACTCATTATCCATAATGTGGGCGTTTTCCCAATCCATTATATGAAGAGTTTGGTTCAAATAGAAGCTAACTCACTATAAGTGAAATAGGAGCAACGGGGTTTTTTAAAATGAGGATGTTGCACTTCTTTGATTATGCGTATTTTCTGCCCTATGAAAGATACCATACGTGGAAGCTTAAACACTGGTTTGATTTTATTCTTTGATTTTCACTGTATTTCCTATGTCTTTCTTTAATTTCGGAAACGAGTGGAGTTAGCTCCTTTTGGAACAAAAATGTTTCGACCAATTTTCAAAAAACACTTTACCAAACAATCTTTATTTCAAAATAAGGTGCACCTGAAAGACAATGTCAAATCCCATTGAAAACAGAAAACCGCATTCAAAAACTTGTTAAATTATGATTTATTTTTTGTTATTTCTTGAGAAAACTGTAAATTTAGACAATTTTGCACATTTTTTGAAATAACAACAATTTCGTTCGTGTGCAATTTTCAAAACAATACTCCATACATCTTACGTTTTCTTCATTGCATTTCATTAAGGACATTTCTATCAATGTTTAACCACGAAACATTCCACCATTTTGGCTTTAAAAATGTTGAATTATATTCAATAACCAGAAACTTCCGGAAATTACCGAGGGCCATAACTTTGGACCCGATCATGCTACAGATGTAGAACAAAGTTTAAAAGATGTATTTTGTAACTCTCTTTCATGTTCTGCACCTAACTCAATTCCGACAAAAAGTGAGTTAGCTCCGTTTGGAACTAAGCTCTTCATATGAGTAGTATGAAACATAATGTTCAGTTTCGAATCGCTTCCTCTTTTTGAAGAGCAAAGTTTTTGGTTTTTTCGCGTTTTGCTTGTCCTTCTATTTTTGATGTTCGTTTACGTCGCGTTCCAAACAGACAACTCGTTCAAACCACATCGTTCAAACAACATACGTGTGTTTGCCATTATTGCAAGGGATCGCGTTTCGACGTAGTCCGTTGTCTGCTCAGCATCGATATCGTCTTTCTGGTGCAACCAGCATTACCCCCTGTCGACAGGAGTCCTTGGCATGCTTGGAGCGGAAGTCAGATGAGAACATCACCACCATTTTGACAGGATGTGCTTCGATTACGAAGCACGATACTGTCATAGTCAATTTGTTGTTGTTTTTTAAATGAATCTATATTTATACAGCAAACCTGATGTATTTGCTCAGGATAAGACGATACAAGATAGCAAGATAACATAAGATTTGACTTGGTGTAGATTTATCCGGATTGTTCATAGAAATAGTATGAAGGATGATTTTCTTCTTACAAATCCATGGTGTAAAGTATAATAAGCTTAAACTTATACATTTACGCGTAACGTACTTCATCAGACTATTTGAATTCTGACCTCTTCACTGTCTTTTTATAGTGATTACCGCCGGAAGTAGAGGGCGGTATAGCGATCAGCTTACTAACATAAGATCTAGCATTAAACAGTCAGTAAGATCGAATTAAAATATGCGAATTTTTAAATTCGTGTCCGACTATGGGGGCCGCCATTTTGTTCTAAAAGTATATTAGTGTCCCGGATGTACACAGTTAAGAATATAGCAATTAAAGTTTTTTGGTTGCGGGGTAATTTTATTAATTCGGGGGTAGGTTTAAACTTGTGAATCCGATAGTTAAATGTATTTACTAACTTTTCACCGACGACAAGGAAAATCTATAGACGGGAAAAGGAGTAAAAAGTGATTTTAAACCCAAAAAAATGGAACAAATTCGTTCGTGTAAGAGGTGGTTTTGTCATTAAAAATGACGTCATTTGTTTTTCGGGGTCAATTGAACGCACAAAATATCATCTGGAATCGAGTTTAAGTCAAATTTAGTTTATTTAATGATAAACTGGGCACTCCATTCAAGAAAAGCCATTATTAGCAGCAACTTTAATGACGTAATTTTAAAAATGGCGGCCTCCATGAATCCGCCGCACGAATTTAAAAATTCGTATTTTTTTATTCGATCTTACTAAATATATAATATTCTATGGATACAGGAAAATAGATTTTTTATTATCTTAAGCTTACCACAACCAACTTCGTCCGACCCATCCAAACAGTCATTCAGACTATTACACACGAGATATTGGTCTAGACAGACGTCACTCAACTCACATTTGAAATCCCAATCATTACAGGTAACTGTATTAATTAAAATATAAGTAGAAACTGGTATTATATGATAAACGGAATAAGCTTGTGTTCTCAATATAAGATACTAAATACGTGGAATTTGAAGTTCCAAAAGATACCGTTTTTCATACAAAAAGTCATACACTTTGTTTACATGTATGTCCTATATAAAGTAACTTCCAATTATGCTTTGACCAAACATACCAGATATTTGGATGATTTTTTTAGGCACAATTTGGTACCAAACTTACTACAAAAACAATGATAAGCCATGATTATCCCCCATTTAAAGAAAATTCCGTGACAATTCCAAAATTCGCATTTTCAATACACTACACGCGAGAAAAGAAAAGGTTACCAAGCACATATCCCGCATTTGTCCCGTATTGATCAATGCACATTTCCCCTGCGCGGGCTAATTCAAATATAAAAATGTCACGAATGGGTAGTGTAGCGTGTGTGATAGATGTCCCCAGCGGTCATCCAAACCTTGCAATGCATACACAGCATTTTCTCTCCGCGTAGTGTGTTGAAAAATCGAATTTGGAATCGTCACGGATTATAAATGGGGCTAATCCTGGCTTATCATTTTCACTTTATATGACTCACCCTGGTTGATCACCTGAAGTGCCATGCTGCAAAACCAGTACGCCTGGCTCATTACGTATAAGTAATTTGTACGTAAGACGGAATAACGTGCATCTTACATTTACTATGATGTTCTATTTTCTACCGTGTAGTTGATGCATGCCTGAGACCTAAAGTACACTTGAACTTAATTTACCATTATTTTGCGTTCTTTCGATGAGCAGCAAAAATCCCGGACTGTAATTAGTCGTCTCTAAGTGTATCCACATCTTCTGGTGGTGTACAATTACGGAATTTGGCGGGAAATACTTATCCTTCTTCGTGACGGTTGTATTGAATGATACGTCGTGAGTCTTTCCGATGGATAAATAAGCACCCCTAAATTTCAGATCCAAACTCAAATATTTGACATGATATGTGGCGCTGTGGTCCATTGCGGTGAATCGCCAGGTACAAATGGTGTTTGATTCGTAATTGCTGGGGTAGTGCGGAGAGGTTAGATACAGTACCTCGTCTGCTTCCATATCGACCCATTCTTCACCGCACCCATCTGAGAAGATAATGTTAAGAAGAGTTGATCTAATATATATAACAATTCATCTAGAAGTTAGACCTGAGATGACCTTTGACCTCATTAAACCATAAATCGTCATTATTGCAAGCTTTGATATTTCGCTCTGTATAGCATTGATTATTCTGCCAGAAGATTTATTTATGAATGTTGTCAGTCATCCAGGTAGTGAAAATCAATCAAAAATGTCTATAATCTAGTCAACTGGACTTACTTTTATTGTTTGGCGACAGTTTCACATCCTATCCCGGATGTATTGTCAGGCCGACTGATGTTCTAGTGGCTTTGTTTGACCCGTGACGGGATCAATGAGTCCAAACGTCGAGGGATCTTGTTGACCGCTGGAGTGTAGGCCCCCGCTAGGTTGTGACGTAGGCCCCCCTCCTCTGTTGAGAGTTGGCTCCTCTCGCTTCACATACACCGCTTCCTTAACCCCTCTTTCGAACCACCGCTATTCTCGGTCCAAGATCAGAACCTCCTTATTGTCAAATGTGTGATGGGTGCTGTTGGGGTGAGTGTACACGGCCGAATCTCCGCAGCCAGAGCTTGGTCGTCTGTGCTGGTACATGCGTTTAGCCAGAGTTTGTTTTGTTTCGCCTATGTACACATCCTCACAGTCCTTGTCCTTACATTGAATGCCATACACAATATTGCTCAGTTGATCTTAAGGTGGTTTGTCTTTAGGGTGGACAAGCTTCTGCCTCAGTGTGTTGGTGGGCTTGAAGGCAACAGGTATCTGGTAGTCTCTGAAAATTCTACGAATTTTCTCAGAGAGGCCAGACACATAAGGGATGGTAACGTTGTGTCTCTTTAAAGTGTCTTTGTTACCATCAGAGTTTGCTGTGTTGCTCTTTGATGAAGCGTTGGTCTTGCGAAGTGCCTTCTCAAAGGTCCACTTGCGGTACCCGCAAGCACCCAGTGCTGTTTTTAGGTGCGAGTGTTCTTTGTTTTTCGTGTCCTCATCTGTGCTGATGGAATCCGCCCGATGGAACAGCATTTTGATTACCCCCAGTTTATAGACTAAGGGGTGGTGCGAATCAAACAGGAGATATTGATCCGTGTGAGTGTCTTTTCGGTAGACGGATGTTGTGAGTTTGCCGTTGTCCCGGACGTAAACCAAACAATCCAGAAACGCGAGTTTGTTGTCCTTAATTCCCTCCTGCGTGAACTTGATGTACGTGGTGTACCAGCATAGGATACCAAAGCCTGCCGTTCAAAGCGTTCGAGGAAACCGGAGAACCCATGGCACAGCCATGACGAGTGTCTGTAGAACTTCTCATTGTAAACAAAAAGTGTGGTGTTTAGACAGTTCTAGTAGGGAGCACACTTGGCCAGAAGATTGTTTTCTTACCCAGTAGTAATTATGGATTTATGTTTCTGATATTCCGTTGAAAAGTGTACAGTATCGTATTTTCATACTTATGTTCTTCTGTCATTTCTCCAATTAATGATTCATAAAAAGTATTTGCATACTAAGAAAAATATTGGTTTCTAAATTACAACGGTTTGGACAAAGTGCAAGGCGGTTGTATCCGTAAGGAATACTCTTGATGTGTATTCCTACGAACTACATATCGTTTATTCGGTAACGATTGCAAAATTCGGAGAGTGTAAGTAGGTAAGAGTGTTGTGGTGTTACGAAACGGAAAACGTGGCGAAAACACAAAACAACTTTCAATTCACACTTGCTACATAATGCATTGTACAGTTGATCACATGTTATCTAATTTAATCCTGATCGACGATAATCACCATGATCATAGCAGAACATGAAGGTGTGCTCTATTTATTAGCATTTCACATTTGATTTCATCATGTACGTTTTCCCCTAATAGAAAATTGTAGTGCAATGTTCGCGATTGGCTAATAACATTGACACGACCGTCGTCTGGCCAATCAGGATGTAAGGTAATATTATACTTACAACATCCGAATTCATCCGATCCATCCAAACACTGTAGCCGACCGTCACAAACCATCGACATTTCCACGCAACCCAAACCTGACTTACACCAGAAATCGTCATTGCTGCAAACAGCTAGATAATTCAATAAAGTAAAACATAAGCTTTTTTCTAACTTTGGAAACCATGAAAGCTATTTACTCATGATATTGGAAATGATAATACGGTCAACAAAGAATTGTCAATTTCAAGGTCACCAGGTGTTTGTATATTCACTGTCATATAATGACATGGACGAAGTTCAAACTAGTTCACGCGAGAGTGTTTTGCTGTTGTTCGCGGAGCTGCGTCCAGAGGCATGAAATGCTCAAACAACTATGCGTGCATGCGGCTGACGATTTCACGATTGACCAATCAGACTCGCGGTCATTTTTTTGAAAACATCCGGTACGTGCACTTGTGTTTCCGCACGTACGCTCGTAGGCATGCACGCCCGCACGCATCGGTGGAATTATGTCCATAGCATTATGACACTGACTTTAATAAGATTAACGTATTCACATTGAATGTAATGGAGGAGATAATGAGGATATGGCATGGATAGCGCAAGTTTCAAAATGATCAAGTAAAACACTTACCACACGAATAGTTTATGACATCTTGGTCACATTGCTCTGTACAAAAGAAATTGCCGTCGACACAACTCTGTCCATTTGAGCATATCATATCTTGGTTACACACTCCTAGAAATGAAATATCAAATACCGTCACAGGTTATAGACAATAATTTGTCACTTTTATGCCATGGCTTAACTTTGCCTTCCTTCCCCTGTGCAGTGATTTCTGTTTGTATTCCACACTGACACATTCAATCAATTTTCGCGAGTGGGCGGGATTCGTTTTTGATTGCGCCGATTAAATCGCAAACACTACGCAGATGACTATGGCTATTTTACGCGTGGTGACACCAATCCAGGTCCGTGTGTAGCAGTGTATTGTATACACCTTTATTTAGTTATTTATTCTGGCAACACCGACTCCCCTAATGTATTCATTTATTCAGATCATATATGCCTGTTTACTATTTGCAATTCTAAAGGCCTTAGTTCGATTCCTTTGTTTGCCGCCTGTGTTGGTGTTCATTGAAGCACGCCCTAGCTTGGTTTGCAAAAAGCCCAAGCTATGTCTAGGGTCATGTGTTTTAAGCTCGCCTCCTTTCGCGTTACACACGGATTTTGGCTTTCACGACATGATTTTAACTTTACACATTTATATTTGCTTGTATACCCCCTGAGGTAGTAAAAGTATACATTTTCTGAAGGGAAATTGCATGAGGAAACCAAATATGCCATTGAAATTATAGTACGACCAAGAACTAAAATGGTATGATCGGAAATGTTCGGGAAAATATCAGAGTTTTTAATTTTTAATTCGAGATCCATATATTTACATATTTGAATTCCTCATGAAATTACCCATTAGATGATATATAATTGTCAAAGTTACTACATCGGTATGGTAATTATACCGGCTAGTGAATATCGTCAATTTTTATTTTATATATTTTTAGAATTTTCAAAAATATTTGTTTAAGGATGAACCCTTCCCTGATATAAACTGCATTTCTGAATTCCTCTAGTTACAAGCTTTCCAAAAATGTATACTTTTGCTATCATAGGTTGAAAACCTTTTCTGTTATAGTCATTTTTATAAATCCGGTAAATTGAGGCTGATTATTCATGTTTACTGTGTAGCGAATAGGAAGAAAGCTGATGTTCATGGTCTTATCCATAATTAATTAGTTGTTACAAATAGTTGACAAGTCTGTTGAACCACATACTTAAAGACTACTAATTATCCTTTAAAATGGGACCAGAATGGTGTTTGTAACATTAGGAGATGACTAGTTATTGTAAAAAGAACAAAACATTGGATTATCCCCATTGAGTTTGTACAGGCGGCACCCCTTCCAGCGGCACCCCTTCCAGCACCACCCCTGGTCCCCAAACATCAAACAGCTGTATCTCCCATTCTGTATTAGCTATACCAATGCCATTTTGCAGGCAGATAGCTTGTTATTTATTAGGGCTTTAAAATGATACCAAATTTGTTGAGATAGCTTTTGTGGTTTTAAAAATATTTGAGGAAAATGACAGCATGAAACTAAAAAATGTAACGGCACCACCCTATTGGGAGGCGAGTTCATAACGCGTGACCCTATGTGGAATTGCCACATAGACAGTTCATTCTGTTCCCTGGTTTGGTTGATGCAATAGGCGTGTTTGTTGCACAACCAGGACTATCATTTTATTATTTCATATTTTAGTTGGCATGATTTATATTTCTGTTCGTGAATTATCAGAAATAAAATAGAAGTAAAAGTATATCATTTCGCCACGTCTCCAGTATACCAGTTGTCAATCCCTCGTATGTAGTCAGTGAGTACTAATGAACAAAAACCGTCTCACACGTGTGCTGATCATACTTACAATTTTCAATAATTTGCACCAACTTATTAAATCTAATCTGATTGGGTGCACCTTGCATGCATATTTATGAGCCGAAGAATTAGGTTTCTAATTACAGATGGCAGGTTTTTGTAAAAATCTTCTTAACATTTTGAGGCCATTTGACATGTTAAGGGATATAGAGTCCCTGTAAAGAAAATGTCCTTATTCATTATTATAAACTTGGACCACTCCAATATTTTCAGATATAAGTGAGTCGAATGAATATAGTTGGCAGTCTCTTGTTTGGTGAACCATTGTATTGATAAAAGGCCTAATACTGTGAAAAGGTAAAACGTTTATTCCGTCCTATGACGTCATGGAATACCACACAAGACGCTCTCCTTGGGTTTACCTTCAACTGGGCCAATCTCCACCTCCAGCATAAAACCTCTCTGTCGCCATCCATGGTTGGAAAGAAAAGTCATCCAAATAGTGCTATCATCTACGACCATCAGGGTACCCGATGGGAGCAAATGTTGCGTACGAAAAAGTGTACTGTCGCTGTCAGTCTCGTCTACACCGTGTCCAATGCTGAAGTCGTCAGGACGTCTGTAAGTATTCAGCAACATGTCGACAACGTTGAGTGCGATACTACCGTCACTGTCATCGCCCGATGTCAAGATCCAGGTACAGCGCTGGTTGTCGGCGTAGTAGGCAGGATAATTTGGCGAGGAGATGTTGACAACTTCACCCTCGGAAAGAGTGATGTGCTCCGTGCCACAAACTATTTCGTGAAAAACAAATATGATAGACATAGTAATATCCATTGCAGAAGAAGAACTTTCCGCCAAAACGAGGCTTTGGCCCTGAATTCCAGCAGGGGCTCACAACCCACCCGTTCCTGCTCAAGCTTCGCACTCGAAATGTCCCCTTTTGAAAAGATTCCGCATCCCCCTCAACAACAAAAAATCTGCTACGCGCTTGCTCCTCCCGTATCATCACATCTAGGATAATTTATGTCACCACCATATTTCAAAATGGTGGACATCGTTACAGATATAGTTCAAATATAGCAAAGTTCCGTCCAAAAGAGTGCAGCTTATCAATGAAACCCTAAATATAACTATGTAATTACTCAGAAAAGGTTACTGACAAAATTACTGAAAAATAGACCAAATACCTCGTTGTTAAAAAACTGATATAATTTTTTGTTGAAACTGTTAACATATGACTTTGTCACATTTACATGATTTTCGAGAAATGACGTCATGGTTTTGGTCAGATTCGTCTTTCAGCAGTCTACTTACCACAATCCTTGTCATCCGACCCATCATGACATTGTTCGAACCTGAGATCACCCGGTCGTGTGCTGGCAAATTCACACTGTAAACTCCAATTGACACACTGATTGCCACTTTCGCAGGCGAAATCGCTGGCATGGCATAATCCTATCAATATCGTGAAAGGGGAAAACAGTATGCTAATTTATCGTTTAGTAAGTGTAAATACTTCAATCTCATTGGTTAACACGTATAAAATCTGATCCATATCGTGTAAACAAGAAAGTCAAACCACACGATATATTCCGTATCGTCGATTAACCGCGTTCCCAGGACCGCGTTACCAGTTAACCGTGTAAAGCGATTGCTTTGTGTCTGTGAAAGAGTTGCTTAAAATATGAGACGTAAATAATAAACAAATAAAATGGCGAATGATTTAAACGCAAGTGACTCGATTTCTGTTACATTCTGAGGCCGAAATAGACCGCGAAAAGGTATAATCCACGCCAAAAAATAAATGATCTGCATATAACATAACCAGACATATTTTTCGCGATGATTCTATGGACAGAGGTGCGGCGCAGAGCCTGTTAAAGGGTGGTTTACTTCGGGGGATTTTACGGAGGAAGGAAGGGAAGAGAATTCAGCGCCTTGTTTGTTGAAGGGAGTTTCGTTTTCCGCGAGTGCTTTGAAAATACTTTTTTGTGGGCCTTTGGACTAAACGATGAATTCGTTATCCCCTGCATGTTCACACAATACGGACAAATACCTATGGTTTGTGCCATATCACATTCGGCGATATGACATGCCAAACCATAGGTATTTTTCCGTATTGTGTGAACATGCAGGGGATAACTAATAGAATGGTTCGTTCGGGTGATCGTTCATACTCCCAACATTGGACGGTCGTCGATATCGACGGATATAAATTGACATTGCTTCAACTCACGTGCCGATATCCGTCGATTGATGCCCAAATACAGGTCTAAATGAGCCAAGAAGCATTGAAAAAACGCATACTTCTTATGTTAAAATGCAGATTTCCCAATGAATAACAGGCACTTTCCTTTTCCTCCCTAGACATGCTAGAAAACAGTAGTTTTCCGTAGATAAACATTGAAGATTCTCTTCCAATTGCCCATATAATAAATAACATTGGCAAGACTAACGTTACATTGATGCACACCGTGCAATAAAAATGTTTAATAGAGGAGCATCAACATTTTAATAAATAAAATGCAACAAAATAAATTTATAATCAAGAAAAAGTACCCAAAGACAGGGGTATAAATGAGCCAATAATCATGAAAAAAGACGCATACTTCTTATGTTAAAATGCAGATTTCTCCGTGAATAATAACAGGCACTTTCATTTTTCACAACATGTATATCAGGTCATGAAAGTTCGGTGCGCTAAATGGAGTCCACCTTGACCATACATGACTACAGTGTGTATTGTTTTTAGTGTCATTAGTGGTAAGGATAAATGAACAGGCACATTTCTATCACTTTGAATTGATTAACTCTGTCGTTGGCCTATGCGCTATACCTACTCTTTTCACCATTCTCTTGAGATACCGTACCACCCACTGCTGTCAGGAGATGTAATAATAACAGTTGTAACCGCATTGGTAACATAGCTTCAATTGTGATGTTTGGTGTCCACAGCGTTATGTGTTACACTTTCAACTGGTATATAAAAAAAAGGAAATGAATAATATTAAAAAATATGGTCTATAATTTATGGAGATCATGATTAGAGAGTTCTGCAAAAGGTACTTACTTGTATGCACGATTTGACTTGTTTGACATCTTTTGTCAATTATAAAGAGCAGGGGGAAAAGTTGTAGCACGCGGGAAAGTATCCCAATAAAACGAGGGTTTTTGGTAAGGTTCTTACTATTTTGGTGATTACAGATTAACCCTAACGCTACTACGTCTCACAGTCACCTCACAGCCAGCACCACGTGGCTTGCGCGCGCACAAGTTCTATCTCCTGTAGCACTAAACTACGGGTATATATGTGACCATCTAGCACGAAGGGGCCGTAAAGTCGGCAGAAAATGTACTGAGATATGGCTCAATGAACATTTCGATAAACAGTAGTAAACAAAGGAATTCTCAATTGATTTATTGATTTGTACTGCCTATTTAACATGCAATATGGACATGTGATACATCATTGTAAAGCTGATTTTAAGAAGAATTCCCACGTTCAATATCTCAAAAAATGTTCTGGCCGACTTTACATCCCATTTGTGGTGGATGGTCACATATGGTCTCCGATTTCTTAGCCTGTGAAGCCCTCCCCCCGTGGCTGAGTGTTAGTATATCTCGCCTGTCACGCGGCCGACCCGGGTTCAACTCCCGGCGCCGGCAGACATAATTTTTCCCATTTTCTATTTAACCCCCTTCCCCTGTTCTTCGTTCCATCCCCACTGCCACGTTCTAGGGTTAGGGTTAATACGACACCACACAGTGCATTTCTATAATACGACACCACACAGTGCATTTCTATAACCCTAACGCTACTACGTCTCACAGTCACCTCACAGCCAGCACCACGTGGCTTGCGCGCGCACAAGTTCTATCTCCTGTAGCACTAAACTACGGGTATATATGGTCTCCGATTTCTTAGCCTGTGAAGCCCTCCCCCCGTGGCTGAGTGTTAGTATATCTCGCCTGTCACGCGGCCGACCCGGGTTCAACTCCCGGCGCCGGCGGACATAATTTTTCCCATTTTCTATTTAACCCCCTCCCCCTGTTCTTCGTTCCATCCCCACTGCCACGTTCTAGGGTTAGGGTTAATAGGCAAAGCAGAAAATGTCTTTCGGAATGCATGTGTGTAATGTAGCCTATGATGCTTTGTGCATGAATACGATTTGTGTCATGTAGTATATGATGCTTTTTACGTGTATACGATTTGTGTCATCCCAGCAAACACAAAACGTTTTAAAAACGTTTTCGGTAGGTGCTATTTAGGTCCTGTAGGTCTTCGTCTTTATAGACGTTTTGAAAACGTTTATAAGACGTCATTGTTCAGACTTAAATCAGCTAGTCTGGAATACGTTTTTTAAGGACGTCGTAGTAACGTGTTCTGGACGTTATTAATATACCAATGTAACAAACGTCTTTTTGCGACGTATAGAAAACGTTTTACTTGGACGTATTTTGTGCGACATATTTAAAACGTGTTTTGGAAACGTTTTTAAAACGTTTTCGTTAGGTTCTATAGGTTCTGTAGGTCTTCGTCTTTATAGACGTGTTAAAAACGTTATAAGACGTTGTTTTCAGATTTAAATCAGCTAGTCTGGAATACGTTTTTTTAAGGACGTTGTAGTAACGTGTTTTAGACGTTATTAATATACCAATGTAACAAACGTCTTTTTGCGACGTATAGAAAACGTTTTACTTGGACGTATTTTGTGCGACATATTTAAAACGTGTTTTGGAAACGTTTTTAAAACGTTTTCGTTAGGTTCTATAGGTTCTGTAGGTCTTCGTCTTTATAGACGTGTTAAAAACGTTATAAGACGTTGTTTTCAGATTTAAATCAGCTAGTCTGGAATACGTTTTTTTAAGGACGTTGTAGTAACGTGTTTTAGACGTTATTAATATACCAATGTAACAAACGTCTTTTTGCGACGTATAGAAAACGTTTTACTTGGACGTATTTTGTGCGACATATTTAAAACGTGATTTGGTAACGTTTTTCAAACGTTTTCGTTAGGTTCTATAGGTTCTGTAGGTCTTCGTCTTTATAGACGTATTAAAAACGTTATAAGACGTCGTTTTCAGACTTAAATCAGCTAGTCTGGAATACTTTTTTTTAGGACGTTGTAGTAACGTGTTTTAGACGTTATTAAATATACTGATATAACAAACGTCTTTTTGTGACGTATATAAAACGTTTTACTTGGACGTATTTTGTGCGACACATTTAAAACGTGTTTTTGAAAACGTTTTTAAAACGTTTTTGTTAGGTACTATAGGTTCTGTAGGTCTTCGTCTTTATAGACGTTTTAAAAACGTTATAAGACGTCGTTGTTGAATCAAAAATTAGTCTGGAGCTAATTTGCATATTTTACTTGGCCTTATATTAACTGAGTAAATTGTGCAAATCGCTCATTAGCATAATTGCAATGGTACAAAAATTAGTACCGGTGCTCATTTGTACCATTTCAATTATGCTAATGAGCTAATTTACACCTTTTATTCATTTAAACCTATTATTTTATTTGAATTAAGTCGATGCATTAATTTTAACACCATGGAATGTATATTGATGTACACTTGTAAGTGCATATGTTCGCACTGGTGTTGAGTAAGGTGATTGCTCACTAAACAAATGCATATACATTGTGCAAGAACATAAACATCCAAGAGTCAATGCCCTTGCACCCTTCCCCCCCCCCCACCCCACCCCCATAAAAGGTTTTACAAACGTCCAATAAAACGTTTTTAAAACGTCTGAAACCTTCCACAAATAAACGTTAATAAAACGTTTTTAGAAAGCGTCCAAACCACCTACATAGTACGTTTTAAGAACGTTTAAAACACTTACAAATTACGTTCATTAAAGGTTTTACAAACGTCCCATAAAACGTTTTTACGGCGTCTGAAACCTTCCACAAATAAACGTTTATAAAACGTTTTTAGAAAACGCCCAAACCACCTACATAGTACGTTTTAAGAACGTTTAAAACACGTACAAATTACGTTCATAAAAGGTTTTGCAAACGTCCAATAAAACGTTTTTACGTCGTCTGAAACCTTCCACAAATAAACGTTTATAAAACGTTTTTAGAAAACGTCCAAACCACGTAATTGGTACGTTTTAAGAACGTTTTAAACACGTACAATTGTTAGCTGGGATGTAGCCTATGATGCTTTGTGCATGAATACGATTTAGCCTTTGATGCTTTGTACGTGTATACGATTTGTGTCATGTAGCATATGATGCTTTTTACGTGTATACGATTTGTGTCATGTAGCCTATGATGCTTTTTACGTGTATACAATTTGTGTCATGTAGCATATGATGATGCTTTTTACGTGTATACGATTTGTGTCCTGTAGCCTATGATGCTTTGTACGTGTATACGATTTGTGTCATGTACCATATGATGCTTTGTACGTGTATACGATTTGTGTCATGTACCATATGATGCTTTGTACGTGTATACGATTTGCGTCAGTCGTGTAGCCTCTGATGCTTTTTACGTGTATACGATTTGTGTCATGTAGCCTATGATGCTTTGTACGTGTATACGATTGGTGTCATGTAGCCTATGATGATTTGTACGTGCATACTATTTGTGCATGTAGCCTATGATGCTTTGTACGTGTATACGATTTGTGTCATGTAGCCTATGATGCTTTGTACGTGTATGCGATTTGTGTCATGTAGCCTATGATGCTTTGTACGTGTATACGATTTGTGCCAGTCGTGTAGCCTCTGATGCTTTTTACGTGTATACGATTTGTGTCATGTAGCCTATGATGCTTTGTATGTGTATTCGATTTGTGCCATGTAGCCTATGATGCTTTGTATATACGTGTATACTATTTGTGCATGTAGCCTATGATGATTTGTACGTGTATACGATTTGTGTCATGTAGCCAATGATGCTTTGTACGTGTATACGATTTGTGTCATGTAGCCTATGATGCTTTGTACATGTATACGATTTGTTTCATGTAGCCTATGATGCTTTGTACGTGTATACGATTTGTGCCAGTCGTGTAGCCTCTGATGCTTTTTACGTGTATACGATTTGTGTCATGTAGCCTATGATGCTTGGTACGTGTATACGATTTGTGTCATGTACCATATGATGCTTTGTACGTGTATACGATTTGTGTCATGTACCATATGATGCTTTGTACGTGTATACGATTTGCGTCAGTAGTGCAGCCTATGATGCTTTGTACGTGTATACGATTAGTGCCTTGTAGCCTATGATGCTTTGTACGTGTATACGATTTGTGTCATGTAGCCTATGATGCTTTGTACGTGTATACGATTTGTGCCAAGTAGCCTATGATGCTTTGTACGTGTATACTATTTGTGCATGTAGCCTATGATGCTTTGTACGTGTATACGATTTGTGTCATGTAGCCAATGATGCTTTGAACGTGTATACGATTTGTGTCATGTAGCCTATGATGCTTTGTACGTGTATACGAGTTGTGTCATGTAGCCTATGATGCTTTGTACGTGCATACTATTTGTGCATGTAGCCTATGATGCTTTGTACGTGTATACGATTTGTGTCATGTAGCCAATGATGATTTGTACATGTATACGATTTGTGCCATGTAGCCTATGATGCTGTGTACGTGTATACGATTTGTGCCATGTAGCCTATGATGCTGTGTACGTGTATACGATTTGTGCCATGTAGCCTATGATGCTTTGTACGTGTATACGATTTGTGCCATGTATCCTATGATGGTTTTGTACGTGTATACGATGTGTGCCATGTAGCCTATGATGCTTTGTACGTGTATACAATTAATAGCGTCATGTAGCCTATGATATTTTGTACGTGTATACTCTAACACAAGCACTAGCACATATCTGTCCCAAAAAAGCAATCACATACAACCAGGCCCCTGCAACTGAGATTCTCGGCGGCTGTGACTCCGATACAACGTGCAAATCTGATAGAAACAATTCTTAACACAGACGGGACCAGCTAAATGCCGAGAACAGCATAGAAAAAGCCATTGACTTTCGGCAGCTCGTGGTAGCTCGTGCATTGTCCTGGTTCCCAATTTGAATACGATTTTTACATTTAAAATAAACAATCGGGTTCCAACCCGTCGGCAATAAGTATGTTGAAAACATCATGTATACCGCCCTCATAAAACCCTAGGACAATCCAGTTAAGGTTCGTCCGGCAAAAACCCAGACAATCCAAGTGGGGCTACACAGAGCTTGGACACAGTTTCGTCCGGGCTTAGCCTCACAACAAGCTCTTGCATTGTAGTTTTCAATTCGCAAGCCAACGCATCACCAAACCTATCATTATGACTTTATATCCAATTAAATAGCTATGACAGTACATGCAGTAGTTGTAATAAAATAACATATTCCCTGTGAAAGGGGAAAATGCAACAATTAGCACCTACACACACATGATGAATGAATACACGTTGAACAACTAGCGTAAACAATAACAATATAGCGTAAATAAAGACTTTCATAAGTCTATAAAGGTTAGCAGACGACAGCTCTATTTCGATAGCTTCACTGTATCTCTGTTTCATATACTGATAGTTTTGATTT
The DNA here is from genome assembly GCA_035610835.1 of Ophiura sarsii. Classification (NCBI taxonomy): domain Eukaryota; kingdom Metazoa; phylum Echinodermata; class Ophiuroidea; order Amphilepidida; family Ophiuridae; genus Ophiura; species Ophiura sarsii. Next base: position 40,842,299 of record CM069446.1, read on the forward strand.
TATGCATTGAATCATGTGTGTTAACGTGCAGCACCTGTTGCGAATGAGGTGGTTTTGGGGCTTGTCGCGCTGGGTAAAAATGAGCGGTTTTTGGCGAGTTTTTGAAGTCTTGTCTAGCAAATGTGGAACGGTAACAGTGTACACTTTGAAGACACGAGCCACTACACTTCCCCGACGGCTTCAGGAAGCACAATTTTGCGAGAAGACACAGACTCAGGATAAAAACTGTCTTCAATAGACTAATGGTCTTACATGACGTGTTATATTACGTGTCTTCGGTGGTGATATTGCATGCGGACATGTCTTGCATTATTGCATATAGCCTTGTAAGCTTGTGGTATGAAGAACTGTACATTCTTACAACTTGCTTTACAGTCGTATCTTGGTTTGTGCTATTTTTTTTTATTGCTAACCGTTTATTGCCTTGCAAGACATGACTTCAAAAAGTCTGAAAAACACCACTGACCTCGAGAATAGAAGCCCAAAGTTATATGCTTTGTAAAGTTCAAATTCTCCTTTGTAAATTCAACTTGTGCCCGGGCTTGTGCCTTCTTCAATTTTCAATTGAGCTAAACACACCTGCACCCAGGATAAGCATTTCTTTTAATTTTGAGTATTTAGACCAAGGCAAAACGTGGCATAATAACATCATCAAATCATCAAATTGTTTATCATCACTGCACCGCATTGCAGCCTCAGCGTTTATTCCATAACACTACAAAATATATAATTGATAGGGGTGTATGTTACAAAAAGAACAGCCATATATAATGATATATTATGGTTGGATGAGGAATTGAACCCGGGATTCCTGCGTGGAAGCGCTAGAGCGTGGTCACTATGCTACAATAGACTAACTATTTTGGCAAAGTCGTTGAGAAAGATATATTTAGTATGGAGTGGTTGAAGCATCATATTTCGTACGCGTTTCAGATCCGCACACTTCTTTCAAAATTAAAGCGATTAGCATTTTTAACAATGGAAATTGTTCATTGAGACTCCGTGTACAATTACGTTACCCCGTTTTCGCGCCGATTTCATTAGACTGATGCAAAGTCTTTTGCAACTCTATTGTACCGAACTATAAAAAGAGTAAGACTGGTTACCTCTTGAGGATTACGCACAGAAATAGTCATATACATATTCACACTAAGTTTCAAGCGGCCAATGCAACGTAGTCTAAATTTAACCGGAACTACCGCACATTGATTGAGGGCGTATCAGCCCATATTGGTCCTGTTTTATCAATCGAGTCGCCCCTCCTTAGTTATTCCTCCATGATACAACGCATGCACATTTTAAGTGTTAGTACACTAACACTTACATACACGTTGAAAATGTTAGTATACTCTCATATGTAGACCAACGCATAGTTGCCCCCCTCTCCCCCCCCCCCCCCCCAAAAAAAAGAAGAAAACATACAACGTATGAACATTTCAAAACACGTTCAAATTGTTAGTATACTCTCACACATAAACACTAACGCATCAAGTATTGGCGTCTTGAATTATTTTAGTAAGAAATATGCCTATATACTAATACTATACTAAGGATCGACTTTCCATGGTGTTATTTTAGATATTTAGGAAAATAAGGCATTTGTATTCAAATACATCAAGCGCTTGTTAATTAACAGATATTTACAAACAATCAGTTGAACCGTTTAATGCATGACAAATGGTTATTTTAAACAGTCTGTGAAACTATTTGTCAACATACCGGTAGAACTTTGTTAACGGTTTATCTGTTTAATAGTAATAATCTGCTATTTGCTCTCCCTGAAACACATATCTCACAACTTCAACGCATACAAAATTCAGCTGCTCGACTCGTTACTCTCTCCAAGATTCGCTGTCACATTTCCCCTGTCCTTCGTGACTTACATTGGTTACCGAATAAATCACGCATTATGTTCAAGATTCTTCCAATAATTTTAAAATGTTCTCGTGGTCTAGCACATATGTATCTGTAAGATCTCATTCAACAATACAAGCCCAAACGCAATCTCCGATCTCGCTCACAATATATTCTTTCACATGTTTCTTCACCTTCTACAATCATATGGACGCCGTTTTTTTTCAAGATGCTTCTGCTGAACTTTGGAACAAATTACCATAACATATTAAATCAGCCAAAACTCATGAACAGTTCAAATCATTGCTAAAAAGTACCCATTTAATGTTAATGCTTGATTTCCTTTCTTTTTTGTCTTATGCTACTATTCGTTATGTTTTATCTGCTTTCTGTTTTATTTGCTATAGCGCATAGGACATAATTGTGTTACGCGCTCAATAAGCATGATTTTATTATTATTATTATTATTATTAGTGTTATTAGTGTTATTATTACTTTGTTAATACATACGTTAGGGCGTAGAATATAATACGATTTATTCCGTTCATTGTTCGTTTGGTCGCAATCTATTGTTTAAAATGACATTAAGGCGAAATTATTTTGAAAATAATTTCGCCCTATTCCACTATTAAAATCATACTAATTATTATTACGTCGTATTTATCAATATTTGTATTTAAACACATGAAGCGCGTATTACTTAAGGTCATGTTTTTTATACTGGGTACCCAAAAAAGGTGGATCTGTTACATTTGCACTACATATTATTACTTTGCATGCATATATTTTGGCTATTCTTTATCACACATACTTAAATTTGGTCTTATTTTGATGAGAAAGTATTTGGCCTTTATTTTAAAAAGAAAAATATAAACTACCATGGTTCTGTTAATTACAATAGTTCGTTAAACCTAATTAGTCAGGGGTGGAGGAGTATGTGGAGGAGGAGTATGTGGAGGAGGAGGAGTGCATAGTTGAACAAGTATGGTGCAATATACATTGGACAAACATAAAATGCATGCACTGGTTTCACTCTTGGTACAATTCTATATTGAAAACATAACATTATTGAAGTATATTTGAATTAAAAATATAATTAGTTAATTAAGGAATCATTAATTAGCATTAAATAAGAAGCTCAAAAAAATGTTAAGAAACGTAAGTTGGTCGCAGTTTGCAAATGTATGCAAACATTTGCCTGCACCAAACTGTCCATTTTAAAAATATAGAAAGGTTGAGGTACCCTTTTGAATAAATAAATTTAACTATTTAATTAAAAATTAAAAGAAGATATGTAATTAACCTCATGTATTCTGTATTGTCTGGATGTTAATTAGCACATTTTGTTAAATGCGTTTAAGTGTGGTGTTATTACTTGTTTTTAACTGTGTTACCAAATAAGTAAAAAACTGCTGGTTTTCATCAAGCTTGTAAACTCAGGAGAATTATTAAATTCTTAGGAATGCAACTGACCTGACCTAGTATAGGATGACCAGCATAAGCAGTTTGCCAATCAACATTGGATCACCCTATATGTTGAATACAACTTAAAACGAAAACAATTATATTTCAAACTTAAATCAGACTCTTGAAATTTGAATACTGGGTTCAAACATTATGGAAACTAACCTAATTTGTTCATTTGAAAGTGCTTTGCACATCATGAAGGTACAAGAAGAATGAACGCAATTAATTGTATGCCACTAAACATGTGCCATTGGGAAAATTTGAATCACCCTGTAGTTAAAGGGCCCCTTTTTATTGAACATTGTTTGAAACTCATACCACTTTAAGCATTTGCCACATCAAATTGTAATGTAAAATCATGTTTCAGATGCAAATATAAATTCATTCAATTTAATGAGTTGTGGATAATCATGTATACCTATAAATTAATGTTTTAAACACCCTATATGTTAGAAAAGGGTGACTTTTAAAATCAATCAATGTTCATGTACATGTAATTGATGCATTTTTATTTGAAATCTACTTGAATTTTGTTAAAATACTAGTCTTTGTATGTATGTAGTAATAGAAGCATTTTTCTGGAACTAAATAAACAAATTTGTAGACACCCTGTATGTAGAATTTCAGATTCGTAATGAAATTTAATTTGCATATGTCTGGATGGGTATTTTATTAAACTACTTTAAATCTGTACTGAACTTTTCTCTCATCACTTCATATACATAGTGGAAGTAATTATTGTAACCCTTCTTTTTTAAGAAGATTTTGCTTGTTACACCCTGTACAATTTCGGACCACCCTGTATAATCAACTTGATTGTATGCTATTTGCATCCGTTACAGTATATGCTTTCAGAATATGTATACTTTTACCAACTTTAAATGTAAACTTTTTCAGATATAATGCATAAACTGAAAAAGGAACCTAATTTATGGAAAAAGGGACATGTAACACAAATTGTACCCAGTATAAAAAACATGACCTTAACGCATGTTTACAAACAACCAGTTAAACCGGTTGATGACAAAATGGTTATTTCAAACAGTCGGTTAAAATATTTGTCAACATACAGGTTGAATTTTGTTAACGGTTTATTCGTTGCACTGTTGCATGGAAAATTAGGCATTAGTATTTAAACACATAAAGCGCGTGTTAATTAACGCATATTTATAAACAATCAGTTGAAACGTTTCATGACAAAATGGTTATTTCAAATAACTGTTAACATACAGGTACAGTACAACAGGCCATAAACCTCCCGAAAGGGATTAGGCCATAGTTTAAATTAGTCATATAGCGCAAGTCTCATAATTTATAGATTGTTTTATATTCTATAAGTTACTGTTTCAACAAATGTGTCAACTGTTATGTACCAATTGTAATTATGAATCAATTGCATTGTCCTTGGCTTTCCCCCTAATCGCTACACAGTGAACTTGCCCTAATTCATGTAAACATGTTAATGTGTTTACATGCGTTATAAAACCAATCCAAATCTTGCCTATGATTCACAATTATTTATCTCATTATAAGCAAGCATACATAGTTTATAGTCAGTAAGACCCAAGTAAAACTAAAGTAATTTCTGGTCTCCTCGATCAGCCCTTTTCAAGAATTATGTAATGTTCTTGTTTTTCTTTATTTCTTCCTTATCTTTTTTGTGTGTGCGAAAGATTTTTTTTAAAGAAGCGTCTAACTCGCTGAGAACTTTATAGGACAGCAGATTACAGAAAAAATATGCTCCGTTAAGGAAACACCGGCAATTTGGATACACATTGGAATTGTTTTGATAAATTGAAAGAAAGATGTTTAGGCCTTCAAGTCCTGAAAGTTGCAAGGATTTGGGGTGATAGTTTTAAAGGTACAGCCTAATTTGCATAGAATTTGCATATTATTTTGTACTAAATTAATTTTGCATTTACACGCCATATATTCAAACTGACACGACATACCGACTTCTGGTAAAATGCAAGCTTTGGATAACATATCATGCTATCAAATAATACCAATATTGGGATAAAAAGTTGAAATCATCATGTTTATTTTTGCATAAATTAACCCAGTTTTTTGTTTTATTTCATTTGCACCATCTTCCGTTCCGTGTAATTACAACCTATTAAATAAATCAGAATATTTTTTTAGTTATTCTTAATAATCAATATAATTGGCGTTTTTGGTGAATATTTCAGGCCCGGAAGCCCTATAGAACTATATTTAGGCCACAAAAGCTAACTCCTCCTTTTTTCACATTTTGACAATCGCCATAGAGTGCGTTAATGCCTGGTGGCCCTACATGTACTGAATACATGTAAACAGCTCACAAAAAGTATCGAAACACTTAAGAAATGATCCAATATATAACGGCTCGAAAGGGTATGCATTAATCAAAGCAAACAACCAAGTGCATAATTTTGTTTTGCGTATTTTGACACCTCGATCGATGGGATACGATGTTGCGGAACGGAGTTATTGTCATATCAATGGTCGTGGGTCCAGTTTCAAAAGTGACAATCATCCTATAGAAAGAGGTTTGCATTACTGTTTAGAATGATCAGATTCGTGCTTTTCAATAGGGATGAGTGTCACTTTTGAAACTGGACCCACGATCATTGAAATGACAATAACCCCGCTCCGTAACATCGTATCTCAACGATCGAGGTGTCAAAACACGCAGAACAAAATTATGCACTTGGTTATTTGCTTCGAGTAATGCATACCATTTCGAGCCGTTATATATTGGATCATTTCTAAGTGTTTCGATACTTTTTGTGAGCAGTTTATTATCAATGAGCGCTGTGATGCATTGTTCGTGTACTGTAGCCATAGACGGTATGCATTGCCGTACTCATGTACACAGGCATTTTTATGCTACGTTTGAATTTGTGCGGTAAAATTGTTCTCATTATATATGGTGACATTTCTATTTGTCAACTCGTATAATTGGGAAATGAATGGATACTATTTTACTGTTTTCTATATAAATATTAGCATTTGTATATTTAAAGATTAACAGTAAAGATGTAGTGAAATTTGCTGAAGTATTACTAGAAACGCTGGGGTACGGAGTCTCATCCGTGTCATTCGTGTCCTTCTTGCAAGTTGCAGCGCGTTGTAAAATATAAACGTGACTATATTCACTCTTTGTGGCATTCTTAACGATCTAAAAGGTAAACAGTATTTTCAAAATGTTATTAATAACTATATTCATGGAATCTACTCTTAGTCAACACAAGAATGAATCAGCGTTGTTGATAATTAATAGTCATATCTGGATTTTTATTTTTTTATTTTTTTATTTTTTTATTTTTTTATCTATTAGATAAGCATATATACAAAACACCAGAAAACAGCTACCACTGGTTTTCAAATAGACACAAAACCCAACACACGAAAAAACATTGTGAACTCCAAAAATAACACAAGCAAAAAGCACATGAACTCCGAAATTGAGCCAGTTTACAAATGCCTGCAGAATCCACTTGTTCTAATAATAAATGGTGTAAGAAAAATATTTATTTTTTATCTAAAACAGATTTTCGCACAGATTTTCGCTGTGCAAAAATCATCTAAATTAATTTGAAGTACTCCTTTAAATTCCTCTACGCCTGTTCCCTTTTAAAGGTAGAAGCAATGGCCATAGCATTATTTCAATTTCCTGATTACTTGATGTTAAGGATTAGGTATAGGCCTACAAAATAATGATCGTCATCCATCATTATACACTATACACGTTGAAAACAGATTGGTTTCAAGACATTCATTAATTATGAAAATGGTTATATAATAGCTATGGTAATGGATTAGATAGTAGGCCTAAAGGTGAAACTTTTTTACGACTCAAGATGAATGAATGACATATACAACGATCAGATATGACGGATACTACTATGCAAGTTTTTCTTGTTTTTAAATGATTTGTTGCTTATGTAATGTCAAATATCTTGGGTTTTTTTTTAATTGTACAGCGCTTTGAGGCCTCTGCTATTAGGCGCTCTATAAATCCCAGTTATTATTATTATTATTATTATTATTATTACAATTGAACATGTTGATTTGAGTCAGTATATTAGAGTACCATTCTAAATCATCAATACCATGCGATTACGTTAAAGTATCAAAAACATAGCTTCTTATAATATAACACAAATCCACAATGTAATACTACAAGGGTCGTTCAATAAGTTGTATCTCCTACGTCATAACTTTGATAACTATTATAAAGCCAGTCTTATGAATATTCCACAATTGTAGCTTTAAATCTCAGCTTTGAATTCATAACAAATTGATCTGAGTAGCTTTGATTACGGGTTGTCTTCTCTAAAGATGAAGTGAAAGCCGAATGTACATTTAGCTTGACGGGAACGGATGAAAAACAGCAAAATATCTTCGGAGTACGGATTACTGATCATATGGCCAATTCTAAGAGACAGACATAGGCCTACCTATAATTGGTCAAGTAGCAGTTATAAATTGCAGTTATCTTTTCAACAGACTATAAACAATACTGATTTGGTTGGAAAAATATTCCCGCTGATTAGCCAGAACCAGATCAGGACAACCCTTAAGTTTCACCCTACCCTTGGGAACACTGTACAAGTCATATTGCTTTTCATATGAAAGGAGAGATCCTTAATAATAATATACAGAACTAACTAAATGGAAAGATTCCAAGTTTCTCTAAGACCTTTGTTTTCTACTATTGATTATCTTATTAATTATTCTGAAGGTTGCACATAAAGGGACATTAAGTGGTGTTGAAAATTTTAAATGTTTAAAAGTTTACTTCAGAATTCAAGATGAACATTAAAAATTGCCATTATTTTTGTTTCTACTAACAAAAACACAGCAAAACTTGATTAAAACAATATCATCGCTATTTATTGAAAAACGCCCTCTATGCAAATATGGTTCGCGTTATGTGTCACGCGTACTGCAGGGGGGATACTGTCGGACGTAAAATGCTCGTCCCGGCTGTACGAGCATTTTTGAATCGACGTTTTCTTGTACAAAGAGGGCTGATTTTTCTTAATCCTTATAGGTGTAAGTTCATACATGTAATGCAATTATAAAAATATACTAATCCCAGTTTTTATTATAATTGAGGGCGCAGCCTCCGACACATCTCTTAGTGCCCCTTTAATAAAGCGTGTATTATGTCCATAATGCATACGAGGCGTCACTATGGTATGACTATCGAATTGATATCATACTATTTGCAAGCCTACAAGAGTTAATATTGCTTACACTCTTATTTATAAATAACAATACTATATTATATTTAGATATCATCCATTGCTGTCAATTTTCAGAATTAAAAACCGCGCCCTTAAATCCAACCATATACAATACGGAGAAAAAGACGAAAAACAAGGATTATTTTGCGGGTAATTAATTTTCCGCTTCCGTTGTCCAAAATCTCTCTGGCTTTCACTGCATCAAACAACAGTGGATCAGATATCAATTATCATTTACTATAATTGTGTAGCTATGATTCATAGCTAGTTATAATCGATATCATGACAAATGTCATGAGGCTGCCATTCATATTAGCGATGTTATGAGGGAGGAGGGAGAACTTCTTGAACGACCCTCGTACATATTAATAAAGGCCTACATGATCAAGAAACCAAGACACTTGTTGTTGATAACGACCCATTTCTACCATCAATGTAACCCCAGGCCAACATTATTGGACCAAAATCTGAACCATTGGGCTAAGGATTGAAATGTAATATTAGCATTTAGTATTCAATTATCAAGAAATTATCAATAAGCAAATGATTTTCAATAAGCAAATCATCATAATTTGATATTTCTTTTAAAATCAGAATTGAGATTTAAGCACATTAATGTAGGCCTACATTAATTGTGTGTAACATGAGATGTGTGACTTTAAAATAATCATATTTTGAAGTTACCTAGGCCTATATGCAAGAAAATGATACAAGTAATATAATAATTGGGGAATATATTGATATATTATATATATGTATGTAATTTTGTTGAGAGAAAAAAAGAGGGTGACGATTATGTAATCATGAAAAATGTGTAATTGATTTTAAAAAAATGAATAATAACTTTGAAAGATAAAGAAAAGGGGAAAAGGAAGATTTTGGCCTAATGCTCATGACAACACCGCCTATGAAGACACATAAAAACCTTATGACAAAGGTGAAACATTGTGAAATCCGAGACTCCAAAACAATATCTACATAAACATGATAAAGCTCGACATTGGGTAAGTTTTCATGATTCTTTTGAAATAAATCAAAGATTCACTAGTCATGATGTAGGCTATTCCGGCAGACAGTTCCAATTTAAATATCATGAGATGTAGCATTAGTCGCGTAAAAGAATGGTATTGTCAAGCCTGACAGAGCGGTAAAGGCTCTGGACACCTCCTTAAAATCTTGGTGTAGAATGGCGTAATGATAGATGTAGAGTCTAAAGTTTACCATAGCTGCCTGTCACCGACTGTTCTGATCAGGCGGCCAAATTTAATTTCTTTCTACTGTTTGATGTTGTCCATCAATGTCTTTGTTTCAACCCCCCTCCCGCCCTCTTACCCCATCTGACCCTCCTTGCAAAATAGCATTTGCCGGCTTCCATGTAACTTTTAACATGCTCAAACCACCATGAGTTTTCTCCTTTTCGTAACTGAAAGGAGATCTTATTTAATGCTCCTCACTTTTTTAGGTTGTTGGTAGGGCCTATGCATTTATTCGTTCCCCGTCTGTGCATTAAGTGTCCAGGTTTCACATGGCACAGAAGGACTTAGGGTATTACCAGTGCTCGTAGAAGCCTTATTCGTGGTTTCAATGAGCTTTCCCTCCAGATGGGTTTCAACCTTTGAAGCGAAAAGGTTACAACAGCAATTCTAATTTTGATCTCCTCTTATGGGCATCATCTGTTATTGGTTTCTTCTTGATACTTGAACTGATACACTGTCTCTAGTCTTTAATTCCAAAGTATGCTGTCACTTACTCATACTTTTTGGATCCCACCTTAACCACCTTACATTCTTCTACACTGATGTCCATACTCTTTTAGACGTCAATTTGTCGTCACATGTATGGTGACATAACTAATTTTGTTCTCAGATTGACTGTAATTTCCATACTTTTTATAACGGGTATATTTACATGTCCTCATATGGGTTGATGCTCGACTATAGATGTATGCCATTATGGGAATCATCATTGTGTTCATTCTGTAAAACATCGATTTGATATTTGGTATACCATCCACAACCACCATTTGTTACTATATGACCACTAAATTGCATATTAAAGACAAGAATCTATGTCAATACCATAATATGGCAAACTTAACAAGAATGCTCATATTTTGCACATTTGATGCTAATGGTGCCATTGTTTAAAACAGGTGACGCAATTTACTGACAACAAACTTGAAACAGTTACAAATTTAGCCTTAAAATCGAAAAGTGTATCGAAAGTGTCGGTCCCACTCATTGGATCCTTAAAATATGCTTAGGCTTAATTCCTGTGTCATAGCACTCACATTTAGAAGTATGAATAGAAATATCTAAATATCCTCCATTTTGAACATGTTGAACACCATTATATGTGTAAAGGCCCTGTCACACCATAACGTATCGCCTCAACGTATGCCAACGTATTCGAAATATCGAAAAAATACGTTGGTGTACGTTGGTGTACGCTGATATAAGTTATGGGTACGTTGGGGATACGTCGTTTACGTTAAGAGCACGCTGTGATACGCTGTGACAATTTGAAACACGTCGAGCACGCGAAAAAATATTGAGCATGCTCAAAATGTCTCGACGTACTCAACGTGTGCTTAATACGTTCTGCATAAGTTCCCGGTAAGTTTGTGGTACGTTAAATATACGTTGACACAGTAAAATTGGTAAGGAAGAAGAGAAGGCAGAGGAGAAGAAGAAAGGAAAGAGAACAAATTGAATATATCTTAGAAAGCGGTAGAGGACTAAAACAGATACTAAAACTAAATAGCAAGAAAACCAGAATAAGACAGATGAAGAAAAAAAAAGATGGAACATCAACAACAAATAGGGGAGAAGTGCTCAACGTCTGCGCAGAGTTCTACCAGGAACTGTACAGCTCCAGGTCTAATCAAGTTAAAGAAAACTTCTTGTCACCCGACCAAATGGACATACCTACCATCGCAGTTGAAGAAATTGAACTTGCAGTAAAGCAGATGAAGAAAAACAAAGCACCCGGTTTAGACGAGATAACCAGTGATATCATCAAGATCGGAGGTGAGCAAATATACACTCAGCTGGCAAGTCTATACAATCAGATACTTACTGAAAGGAAAATCCCCAAGGAATGGAAGGAAGCAAAGGTCATACTTCTACACAAGAAGGGAGACAAAGAGGACATCAAAAACTACAGGCCAATAAGTCTGCTCTCCCACCCATACAAAATATTTACAAGAATCCTTCAAACCAGAATGAAGAGAGTGCTTGATGAAAACCAACCAAGGGAACAAGCAGGATTCAGGCAAGGCTTCTCAACCACTGACCATCTTCAGGCTTTAAGCCAGCTAATTGAAAAGGCCAATGAGTACCAAATAAAGCTCTGCGTCGGATTCATCGACTATGAAAAGGCGTTCGACTCAGTTGAGCATAGTGACCTCTTCCTAGCATTAAGGAAAATAGGAATAAATGAAGGATATGTTCAAATCCTAGAGGATATATACACTGACGCTACAGCGAGGATCCATATCGACGAGGACATCTCAAAACCTATCAAAATCAACAGAGGTGTGCGACAAGGCGACACAACTCTCCAAAGATTTTCACTGCTGCAATGGAAGAGGTGTTCAAGAAGGTAGACATGAAAGAAAGAGGGATACTCATCGATGGAGAGCGGCTAACAGACCTCAGGTTTGCAGATGATGTGGCTTTGCTAGCTAACTCAGTGAAGGAATTGGAGGCCCAACTAAACTGTCTGAATACGGAAAGCAGAAAAGTTGGTCTGAAAATGCACAAAGGAAAAACAAACATCATGACAAATTTCCAAACAAAGAAGTTCATCGTATTTGACAAGGAACCAATAGAAAAGGTAGAAAGTTACAAATATCTTGGCAAGGAAATAAAAATGGAGAACACTACGAGAGAGGAAGCCTTGATAAAAATCAAGGCAGGCTGGAGCTGCTTCGGCAGAAACAAAACCATTCTCTGTGATAAAACCATACCAATAACATTAAGGACAAGGGTTTTCAATCAATGTGTGCTACCTACCATGACATACGGTGCCGAAACTTGGTCAACAACCAAAGAAACTGAACAGAAACTTCTAGTAGCGCAGCGAGCCATGGAAAGGAGGATGTTAAACATAACAATACGAGACAAACAAAAGAACACTACCATTCGTAATAAAACTAAAGTAAAAGACATCATTGAAAAAATCAAGGAAATGAAATGGAGATGGGCAGGACATATCGCGAGACAAAACGATAATCGGTGGAAAATTAGAACAACCGAGTGGCAACCCCGTACAGGCAAAAGGGGAAGAGGCAGGCAGAAACAAAGATGGAGAGACGAGTTAACTGAATACAGAGGAACGACATGGACAAGAGAAGCACAAGACAGACACAGATGGAAGATGCTGAAAGAGGGCTTCAGCCTACAGAGGCTGAAAAAGCCTAGGTAAAGGTAAAGGTAAAATATACGTTGACATATGCTGATATACGTTAGTGGTACGTTACTCGTAAGTTGGTATACGTTGATGAACGTAGGCTGACGGGGAAACGTACAGCCAACGTAGTGATAACGAGTTGATAACGTATATGTGCCGTATGTCTAACGTATGCCTGACGTATTTCCAACGAGTTTCGGCGTATTCTCACGTATTCACCTTATGCCGGGCGATCGTGTAAGGCCCTGTCACGTATCCATAGCGTATCCATAGCGTATTGAACGTATACATAGCGTATGACTAACGTATTGATAGCGTATCACAAACTTATAACATACTTATGACAGCGTATCACAGCGTATGCGAGCGTATGACTAACGTATGCTTAACGTATACTTAACGTAGCATAGCGTATTCGTAGCGTATGATGATGGGTTGATGTGTTCAGCACGACAGACCATGAAGAAGTGAGAATGAGATACTCAAGGGACCCATTTATATACTCAAACCCTCCATAAGTTCCCAAAACGCCGAATGCTCGCTAGCTGTACGGTAAATACGCTAGCTGTACGGTAGCCCTGTCACACCATGGCGTATCGCCTGAACGTATGACAACGTATGCGAAATATTGAAAAATACGTTGGCGTACGTTGGTGTACGCTGATACAAGTTAGGGGTAAGTTGGGGATACGTCGTTTACGTTAAGAGCACGCTGTGATACGTTGTGAAAATTTGGAACACGTCGAGCCCGCGAAAAATTATTGAGCATGTTCAAAATTTCTCGACGTACTCAACGTTTGCTTAACTTACGTTCTGCATAAGTTCCCGATAGGTTCGTAGTACGTTAGACATACGTTTACAAACGCTGACATACGTTAGACATACGTTGACATACGCTGACATACGTTAGAGGTACGTTACTCGTCGTAAGTTATAGGTTGGACCTTTAAGGCCATGTCACACCTTTACGTATGGCCTGAACGTGGCCTGAACGTATGCCGACGTATTCAAAAAATAGCTCGAAAATTGTCAGAGTCCGAGAACGTCCAAGAACGTCCAACTTCCCAACGAATTGCGTCAACATCGGTGATGGAATGGACGTATCCATAGCGTATTAAACGCATACATAGCGTATGACTAACGTATTGATAGCGTATCACTAACTTATAACAAACTTATGACAGCGTATCACAGCGTATGCGATCGGCGAGCGTATGCGATCGGCGAGCGTATCGGCGAGCGTATGACCAACGTATTCGTAGCGTATGTCTGCCGTGCTCGTCGTATCCTCAGCGTATCCTCGGCGTACAACGAACACGTGACTTATGCCGTTGCAGAAATTGAGTTTCGTACACGGCGGGACAAGTGTTGCCAGTTCAAGTAAACGCAGCCTACAATCATGTTCAAAACTGTTGGGACACTTCCTGCATGTCCTGTGAAACGGTGGTCCCTCCCCCTAAACTCAATGTTGGTCCATATAAAAGCATCGTCCAGCAACGGGCTGTGTTATATATATCAGCCCCAACATTGGTTTGGGGGGGGGGGGTTGAGAGGGATGGCAGCTTTACATACTAGTTTTGACTAACATACTTTCAATTGACAGCTTTTTACTAATTTTGAAAGATATTTGATGCGCACGTGTATAGTGTCCCAACAGGTTTTGAACAAGATTGTATTAAAGCATTGTAAAAATAATGTACTAAATTCATATAAGTCCTTGTAACTGCATTAAATAAGTTCCAAATTATCTTATAATTGGCAATATTAGAGAGCGATAATGTGCCATTAGTATCGTTTATTTAAGAAAATAATGGGTTAGGGGAGACGTCAAAACTCGACCGCCCGTTGACTGCCGGTTACGGGCGGTTCCGCCCGGTTCTTTCAGGTCAAATGTTTTACTGGTATATGAATATTCGCGCATGCAACACTGAACAACCGCCGGTTGACTTAATGCTGTAATCTGACCAATTTACACTATCAATCTGTTACTTTGCGGTCATAATAGCTCTCTCTATAATCGTTCTATAAAAAAAAAACATTCATAGACTTTCAGTATTGATTTTAAAAAGTTAATTGAGCTATAAACAGATTGAAAAAGCCAACCCCAGCGAAAATCAATAGCTGTATTGTACTGGTTGTCAACTGAGACTTTTAAGTCTTAAAAGAGCCCATTACTTCAAGATGTTATTGCTCACGTGTGTGACGAGGCACTTTCAACCGGTCGTGTTCACCAGAGTGTTACTATTTGACCTCATTATGTGTGTATATTATAACAGACGACACGTTTTGTGAGAACCGAACGGAACCGGCCGTAACCGGCGGTTGCCGGGCGGTCGAGTTTTGACGTGATCCCTTAGTAATGTCTTCAATTTAAAGGGGCATTGTCTGAATTACGCACCTAAATGGTACTTTTTAATAAAGACTTATTTCATAAGATAATAGGTAAAACAAATAATGTCATTAAATAAACTAATGATTGTGTTATTGTGGTAGGGTGGGGGTGACCGTTTATTGAGTCGCCGAAGGCTGACTATATAGTTTCGTTTTGTCATTTTTAGAGTAGTTGCTTCAGCCAAATTTGGTAGCCCAATGACGCGCAATGCAGCAACGCTAAATTTTACATAGAAGTTGCACGGTAAGAGCTTTCTAATCGGTTTCAAAAATCACCAAAACTTGTGCGTGGCCCAAAATATGGAGTTTGCAGCGCTTGTTGGAAAAATGAATGCAATAGATAGGTAGAATAGAGATAGCGAAGTTTCCTGAAGTTTGGACGAAATTGAAATCAGCCAGGAAAGTAGTGTAATCGATGGTTCAAGTGTGATTTTATACGATGTTTTTGAGGGGAAATTGCGCGACGAGCCATTTTGTTTCTATTTCCATAGACAACCCACCCCGACCCCGACGTCGCGGCATGGCGCAAAATATGGAATTAGCCGTGCTTGTTAGAATAGAAAATGATATATTTAGATAGAATAGAGTTGTCTAAAGGGTACCGTGGTTTGGTCGAGATTCAATTCGTCCATGAAAGTGGTGTAATCGATGGTTTAATTGTGAATTTGTAGCATGTTTTTGAGGAGAAACTGCGTGACGAACCATTTTGTTTCTATTTCTGAACACACCAAAACGTATGCGTGGCCCAAAATATGGAGTTTTAAGTACTTGTTAGAATGGAAAATGCCATAGATAGGTAAAATAGGGTTATATTAAGTGCCCCGTTCTTTGGACGAAATTTAAATCATTCGGGAAAGTAGTGTAATCGATGGTTCAATGGACTCTAAT
This sequence comes from Ophiura sarsii, assembly GCA_035610835.1. Classification (NCBI taxonomy): domain Eukaryota; kingdom Metazoa; phylum Echinodermata; class Ophiuroidea; order Amphilepidida; family Ophiuridae; genus Ophiura; species Ophiura sarsii. Next base: position 40,858,546 of record CM069446.1, read on the forward strand.
TGTGGATTGTTAGCGTGTTTTGTGAATAAAATGGCGTATTGGGCAGCTCCGGTTGGTAAATTGGAAAGAGTGCAACAGTCCGCGCTGCTGCCCACTGTGTGCGTGGTCCGCTGCAAAGCTCTTAGTCTCTTACACCGAAGTTGAGTAAGTTAGGTATTAGGCCCGATACAGCGTGTGTTTGCGTTAAGTTCATCATGCTTGTGACATGACGATACCTGATAATGGGTGCAAATTGGCCACTTGAGATTGCTTGACAATCCATTGTTGAATCCCATATATGGTGGATTTGACCACCTAGGTACGTGTATAGGTCAATGAACCTGCTATTGATTATTATAGTGAACTATGTTTGAGTTTGGTGTTAGAGATAAGACATGGAATTGCAAGTTGTTGTCAGATGCTTTTCTGTATTTGTATTCAAGTTTGATTTAACCTTTTGATTTAATAGTGCATTGATTCCTGGATAATTAGGACACTATCAAGCCAAATTGATCCCAATTTTGAGATTACAGTGCTCACTGTCACCGATGTTTTATGGGTGTTTTATTATGAATTTGGAATAACTTTATATTTTGATTGTGTTGAAATGAAAGGTAGATCCAAATTATTGAAATGAAGACAACTTCTCCCAAGGTTGTTTATGACATCACGTGGAATGATCCAAATATCATTAAGTCCAAGTAAGTAAATAAAGCAGTTTTAATGGTCCCCTTCGGGCACCATTTTCAGGACTTCTATAATTTTCTTTTTTTCCCTTAATTGTTGCCATAACATTTTATGATTAAAATATTTAAAAGGCTGACATCTTGGTAAGGGAGCGTTCATAAATACTCTGGTGGGCGGGGCAAGTGTTGATACTCTGCAAAGGGGGGGGGGGGGGGGGGGGGGGTCACAAACGTTTTTGAAAACCCCAACAGAGGGGGGGGGTCAAAAAAGTGTATTAGTTTCCAAAATCTTTACCAATATGCACATGTGGTTTCTAATTCGAAATACTCTGGAACGTTCATAAATCAAAGTAAAAATAGCTATGTTTTGGCGCGCTACGCGCGCAGATGTCTACGGTCATATGTTCATGTACTAGCCCAGCTAAAAAAGAATGAAAGGCAAATTCATGTCAATAGCAAAAACATATTTAAAAAAGCCAGGATAAAGCAAAGCAAAGCATAAAGGGGGGAGGTACACATAAACTATATGGGGAAAAAGTGTGTGCCAAGCGGTGCCTTTCCTTGAATCAACCTCTGTATGAGCTACAAACATGATTTTGGTCTCTTCTTAAGTTATTTAATAGTCTTTATTATGTCTGTGTTTTAACAGACTTGTCAACCTTATGTAACAACTATTCATTATGGATGGATAAGTCGCATGATCGGCTTTTCCCCTATTCGCTACACAGTAAACGCAAATATTAACCCCAATTTATATAAATTACTCTAACGGAATTTTTTTTAACCTTTGATAGCAAAAGTATAGGGTCTATACATTTTTGGAAAGCTCTCAACATTGGCAATTCAAAAATGCAGTTTAAATCAGTGTAGGGGGCATAGTGAATTCAATATAACGTAAACTCTAAAAAAATATTTAAACTTGTTGGGGCACTTTCATTAGCCTGTATGTTATTTAACCAATATAGACAGTAACCCATGGCAATCCTAGAGGTGCTTGTTAGTAATTTCATGAGGAATTCAAAAATGCAAAGAACATTATGTCATGGGTAGGTAAAGAATGACATGGATCTCAAATAAATATAAGATTTAAAAAAAAAATCAAACATTGTGAATCATTTTACCAACAGCAATTGCGTTTAGGTAAACATTATGTCCAAGTTAGACAGGTGTTTAGCTTCAAACCGTGTTTTTATTTTATTAATAACTACGTACAAAAATACAGGCCATCGATGCCAAACCTTCAGTATATTTTCAATCATGATCATCACTAATGATTAACGCCTATTTATACTATCATGGATCGGACTATCAACTACTGAAGATACACGGCCCGATGTGATCGAGTACGGGATGGGGATTTCACTCATAGAAGTGCAAATAAAAATTCCATTAAAATGAAAAGTTGGCGGTCAAAAGGAAATTGCGATATAAGGCAAATAGAAAGAGCAAAAATAGCAACATTTGTAAATACGGCTTTTAGTTGCTAAAATTATGTGGCAGAAGAAGCAAGCGCATAGATGATAATTGTGCAAGATTCTTGCATGGCATTACTAGAAAGCAATATAAATTACAGCCATAGTTTAGTGATATACACGGTTTTAACATTCAATTTAAGTTTTAAATATATGTCATATGTATTCAATTTATTTGATCAATACATAAATAAATGTAGAAATAAATAAATGAGTAAAACATTTTTTTTAAATACTTTTAAATAAATAGTTGAATAATTTTGTTAATAAATAATAATATAAATCGAAAATTAAATTTTAAATCGAAAATAAATGAATCAATAAACTAATGAATCAATACATAAATACACGCATATTAAAAATTAAAATTTTAAAAATTACTTATAAAATAAAGAAATTATTAAAACAAATAAACATGAGAAAACATTAATAAATAAAAAATGATTAAATAAATAAATTAATAATTATGTAGATAATTAATTATATAAAAAGTAAGTAAGTAAATAGAAATATAGAAATGAATACATTTTACATTCAATTTAAGTTTTAAATATGTCATATATATTCAATTAATTTGATTAGAATTATATGCAATTTAATATGGCCAATATTCGTTAGTAAAACTATGGTTGAAGTAGAATTTATTTGTTTATTGTATAAACAATTCCATTGAAATGGAATGGGGGCGATCCAAGAGAAATAATCATGTTTTGTAACCATTTTCTGAAGCATCTGTTCATTCTGTTGCATACCAAAATACCAGGGATATGGTGTATGTATCTTTCAAACAAAAAAACAAACCCCAAATCAAAACACAACAGTCTAAAAATAGTACAGGTACCTGCAGGAAACCAATAAAGTTGATGTGTGTGCATGGAGAGGGGTACCATCTGAAGAACAATCTAGGTATATATGACATCCACAACTCATTAAACAACCCCAGGACAGTTGGGAGATTTCTCTTTAGTCAAACAAGATAAGCTATGTCTCTCTGTTGGGAGTCTAATAACATCTCTCTGATTGAATCATCAAGGCTAAACAAATATAGCTTTGACTCCATCACAGACTGCAGGACTGTTAAAATAAACTGCATAGGTACATGTAATTTACTACAAAATAATTTAGACAATTTTCCATATACTAAAAACAAAATGGCAGCCTCCATGTATATGTAGAAAGACCTAAATGTGCAATCCTATGCAATCCTATGCTATAAGGTTGGCGGGCTTGGCCCGCCAACCAAAAAGATGTTTAAATAACACTTACCTGCTTACCACGCGGCAATTAGTTTTACCATATTATTATACACTAAAATTTTTTTTTGAGAAACCTTTCCCAACTTTTAAAGTTGATCTTAAGAATTACTGAACCAATACTAGGCAAGTGTGTACGTATTTGAATGCACTTCTCATAATGATTCCAAATATGGTGACGGCATTAAATTAAATAATCTTGACATTTTTTTAACATTTTGTGAAGTTTAAGAACTGTCGTCTGCAGACGACTTCCACGTGGAAAGTGTTCAGATTATTTGAAATAAACAACGTTATTTCTCGTCTGTTGTTCTGTCGTTGGTTACCTTCAATGATTTATTTATGATTCTTTATTTTAAATCAATTAAAAGGGTATAAAATGTTCGTTACACACTATAATTAGTGCGCAAATATGTTTTCTTTGTGTAGTCCTGATCCTACTTATATGTTTTTCTTTGTAATCAGGTCGATAATATATTTTTATGAGAAGAATCATCCAAAAAACTCCTTTTGACTGAATAGAAAAATATATTCTGACCTTCAGTGGAAATCGGAACAAAATCTAGGTTCGAACACAGAAAGAAAAAAGTGAGTCATCATCGTAAAATGAGTCGCTACATGGACAAAATGACTCATTTTGAGCCATAGTGTGTCACTACACGGACAAAATGACTCATTTTTCGATGATGACTCACTTTTTTCTTTCTGTGAAGGTAGGGAACTTATCATACACAAGATACATTGAGTTATCTGTGAAACTACTCCCAATGATATCGGGCCCTGTGCCTTGAATTGAAGAAGTCTTGTAAAACATAAAACGGTTCAAAATTATCTAACCATTAAATTCATGGCAATTATATTGTAAAACAATCAAACGTGTAACATGCTTTATTCCAATTGAATGCTGATTTTGCGAATTTAAATGCCAATTTGTGTAAAGGACAATTTGATTTAGCTCGAAGTCACAATATCAAGTCCACTATACTTCCAAATAGATTGATGCTTTTACTAAATCGGCCGCGCATTCGTTAACATGGCAGCGTATAGGCCCTAAACAGATTTGAATCTGCAATAAATTTAATTGATTTTGCATGTATCAATTTGAATTCTTTTAAATGAAATTGACTGCTTGTTTTGCGAAAAAGATTATAACACGTCGATAGCAAGATGCTAAGATTTCTCGCGAAATTGAATACTCATATACAAATTGAACTTAACAAAGTGCGAAATTCGCCGGGAAAACCTATATTAAAGGCTTATTATATGATCTTTTCCTGGGAGCTCCCTCTATTCATGATTCCCTAACCTCACAACTAACTTGCCAACGCTCACCACCAGGACAGCAATTTTAAACACCATCACATATTCCAGGAATGTTAGGGTATTATTAGCAATTGTGTATCCATATACGTAATGCTAACCTTGAGCTACTTCTTCGTCAATACCACTTGGAATGCCTTAATTATTGCATAGTCCTTTTCATTCTTTGCTTGTGTAAATAGCACTCTTACAACATAATTTTCCCCCATTTGCTAATAGCACCGTGCAGACAACAAACAACTACACTAAAGCTATTCCAATAAAAGACAACATATGCAACTTTGAATAGAGTGGAACAGCTAGCAGATCTGATATATTTCACTTTTAGTCAGACTAATTTCGAAGATATAGAATACCTTGGACATCTGCCAACAGGGGTCTTTCAATCAAACAGGCAAAGATGGTAATAGTGAGGACATGATCTTTATAAACCCATCTTTATTACCGCCGCTTCTTTTTGACTAACCCTGTATAATGATAAAATACAAGGGAATCAATACATTCAACCTCTACACCCCCAAAACATACTCCACTTCTTTCAATGGCAATTGAAATCTGTCTAACTTATTTTTTACTACTACATTATTAAATGACTTTGCCGATGCGGGTTACATAACAATATGCAAGATTATATTAGGCAACTGTTTCCCACCATGTTTCACTAAACATAATCACAATACTCAGCAAATGAATGTAATTATTCACATCAATAATGGTTTCTTAGGACGGTGGTAATAGATCAGTCACACTTACCTCCTACAGACAATGTCGTCTAGACCTAGACATCCCTTCATTTACAAATGGCTACTTTAACAAACCTCTACAACCTATTCACCTTACGTATCTCTCTGAACTTCAACAACCACTAACAGCACCTACATGTATATCGGCGACTCATGGTTCCGGTTGGATCCAAAACATGCCTACACATATCCAAACTATAATCAATGCCAACCACCATAATCACCAAATAGGAAAACCGCCCATAGGAAAACCGCCCCATAGGAGAACCGCCACATACGAAAACCGCCACATACGAAAACCGCCACATACGAAAACCGCCACATACGAAAACCGCCACATACGAAAACCGCCACATACGAAAACCGCCACATACGAAAACCGCTACACCCGAGAACCGCTCTAGTTTCAGATTAATATACTCTTAATTGAAGCATGTTAATTGAGACGCCATAATAATTAAGATTCGTATTCGTATAGAGGTAGATGTCAACAAACACAAAATATCCATTTGACAACGTAATACATCACCTATAAATCGCATGTTATTATTAAACATATTATACCAATTCGTAAGGTCCGGAAAAATGAAATCAACTTTAGAATGAAAAGTTACAAACATTTCCAAAATGAAATACAAAACTAAACAAACGAAAACAAAACCATAAAAACAAGAACCTATCGAGATTCGAACCAGCAATCTACTTATTCTAAGACAGGAAACATACCACTGAGCTAACTGGGGAGTCAGCTTTTTGAACAGGCATTTTGCTTATTAACTCTAGCACTGTATTGATCAACCACGGTCAACCATCAATTTCAATAGAACCCTATGTACGGTCTACCAGAATGAATAGAAAGGAAGTATTGATCATCTTTTAAGATATTATTGGTAGACCGTGGTTAATCGTGTTGAATTCGCAAAAATGATTATTATTTTGAACAGTATGAAAGTGTATATAATGTTAACCGTGGTAGACCGATAATAATAAGTGTATTTCCATACTAAATCATCTCAAGAAGAATATTAGTTTAACAAGATAAATTGTTATACCTTATCTTCTTATACTAGTACAACGTATTGCCCTACTAGTGTAGTGGTTTCGACTGACACCGCAGACTCTGTCCATGGGTTCGAATCTCAGCGCGGCAGTTTAGTTACATTTTAATTTTTACTTCAAATGTTTAAACAATTAAGATTTGAAATAAATGAGTTGATCAGGTTTGTACAACATGGTTTTTTTTCGTCGCCTTGACGCACCGCCACTTGATGCAATCGTTTGAAACACTCGCCGCTGTAAATTAGATACTTTGAAACTATGACACTTTATCAAAATACACGTTATTTATGTATTTCATTAAATGTGTATACGTAATTAGACTATGAAGTTCAACTCGAAATGTTACAGAAGCAATGTTCTTCATTTCTTAAAAAGAATGGTTAAAATCGAAGCTACCGTTTTCGAGATATAGCGATTTTTGTATTTTTTATAGCTCATTTTTCCACTCCCTTAATACATGTATTAAAGCATTGTAAAAATAATGTACTAAATTCATATAAGTCCTTGTAACTGCATTAAATAAGTTCCAAATTATCTTATATTTGGCAATATTAGAGAGCGATAATGTGCCATTAGTATCGTTTATTTAAGAAAATAATGGGTTAGTAATGTCTTCAATTTAAAGGGGCATTGTCTGAATTACGCACCTAAATGGTACTTTTTAATAAAGACTTATTTCATAAGATAATAGGTAAAACAAATAATGTCATTAAATAAACTAATGATTGTGTTATTGTGGTAGGGTGGGGGTGACCGTTTATTTCAGATTAATGTACTCTTAATTGAAGCATGTTAATTGAGACGCCATAATAATTAAGATTCGTATTCGTATAGAGGTAGATGTCAACAAACACAAAATATCCATTTGACAACGTAATACATCACCTATAAATCGCATGTTATTATTAAACATATTATACCAATTCGTAAGGTCCGGAAAAATATCTAGAAGGGTAAATCTATATGTCCAACCTATAACTTAAGACGATTAACGTACCTCCAACGTATGTCAGCGTATGTCTAACGTATGTCAGCGTTTGTAAACGTATGTCTAACGTACCACGAACCTATCGGGAACTTATGCAGAACGTAAGTTAAGCACACGTTGAGTACGTCGAGAAATTTTGAACATGCTCAATAATTTTTCGCGGGCTCGACGTGTTCCAAATGTTCACAACGTATCACAGCGTGCTCTTAACGTATACGACGTATCCCAAACTTACCCCTAACATGTATCAGCGTACACCAACGTACGCTAACGTACGCCAACGTATTTTTCGATATTTCGCATACGTTGTTATACGTTCAGGCGATACGCCATGGTGTGACAGGGCTACCGTACAGCTAGCGCGCATTCGTCGTTTTGGGAACTTATGGAGGGTTTGAGTATATAAATGGGTCCTTTGAGTATCTCATCCTCACTTCTTCATGGTCTGTCTTGGCCTTCTTGCTTTTTCCGCCTCCTCGGCCTCGGCCTCTGGTTGCTTGCTTCTTCTTGGGAGGCATGTTAACTGCTTGATGACATCGGCGGGAATGATGTAATGTGAGATCGGCGCGGTATTTATACGTGCTACAGCGGCATAATAAGCCACGTGTTCGTTGTACGTCGAGGATACGCTGACGATACGTCGAACACGGCAGACATACGCTACGAATACGTTAAGCATACGTTAGTCATACGCTCGCATACGCTCGCATACGCTGTGATACGCTGTCATAAGTATGTTATAAGTTAGTGATACGCTATCAATACGTTAGTCATACGCTATGTATACGTTCAATACGCTACGGAAACGCTATGGATACGTGACAGGACCTTGCACGATCGCCCGGTATAAGGTGAATACGTGAGGATGTCGAAACTCGTTGGAAATACGTCAGGCATACGTTAGACATACGGCACATATACGTTATCAACTCGTTATCACTACGATGGCTGTACGTTTCCCCAGCCTACGTTCATCAACGTATACCAACTTACGAGTAACGTACGAGTAACGTACCACTAACGTATGTCAGCGTATGTCAACGTATATTTAACGTACCACAAACTTACCGGGAACTTATGCAGAACGTATTAAGCACACGTTGAATACGTCGAGAATTTTTGAGCATGCTCAATATTTTTCCGTGGTCCAAATTGTCACAGCGTATCACAGCGTGCTCTTAACGTAAACGACGTATCCCCAACGTACCCCTAACTTATATCAGCGTACGCCAACGTACACCAACGTATTTTTCGATATTTCGCATACGTTGGCATACGTTGAGGCGATACGTTATGGTGTGACAGGGCCTATAGATTTACCCTTCTAGATATTTTAATAGTTATCATCTAGGCTGCGTTTACTTGAACTGGCAACACTTGTCCCGTCGTGTACGAAACTCAATGTCTGCAGCGGCATAAGTCACGTGTTCGTTGTACGCCGAGGATACGCTGAGGATACGTCGAACACGGCAGACATACGCTTCGAATACATTAAGCATACGTTGGTCATACGCTCGCCGATCGCATACGCTGTGATACGCTGTCATAAGTTTGTTATAAGTTAGTGATACGCTATCAATACGTTAGTCATACGCTTTGTATACGTTTAATACGCTATGGATACGCTATCTATGGATACGTCCATTCCATCACCGATGTCGACTTTTTCTACGCAATTCGTTGGGAAGTTGAACGTTCTTGGACGTTCTTGGACTCTGACAATTTTCGAGCTATTTTATGAATACGTCGGCATACGTTCAGGCCACGTTCAGGCCATACGCTATGGTGTGACAGGGCCTTAAGACATCACGTAATTTCAACGTAAGCTGCCATGCCGTGTTTGACACTACTACAATTAGAGTGGCTATTGTAATGCATGGGCTCATTGACTCATTACAGTCCGCTCTTCAAAACTGTAAAAACACAGAATTGCTGTTTTCTACCACAACTATTACAATATTTGCCGTACGACCCCCACATTTGACATGGACAATCAGAACTCATGTCTTAATCATACAATTAAAAGAATAATACAAACTATTGTTTGGTATTTCTATAATAAGTGAAAATGTTAGGTCATTTTCAAAAAAATGACAAAAAATGTAGATATTTATGTTAAAAATCTATCTTTTAATTTAAATACAAAATTTATTTTGACATATACTAACAGTATGTACGCTGTTCTTCAACTTGGAAAAAACAGCATGGTTCTATGTTGTTTTGTTTTCCTGTTACAAGGGTTAATTCGTGTATTCATGGAGACAGGAAAATTATGCAAATTTGATGTTAATGATACTATTGTTTCAAAACCAATGACCCAGATTTTTGCAACTTTTACTGGCAGACACTTCAAACTGTCTTTTTTAATATTAGCGCATTAATTCCAATGTGTATCGTAATTGCCGGTTCCCCTATTGGTACCGTGGAATCTGCTCCGCTATTAAACATGGGTATGGGGATAGTTTAATTCGCGTTTAACTAACGATTTGCAACAAGTGCACCCTTTCGCAACACCATGGCACATGCTGGGTGCATTTCGAGTGGAACAATATAAAGACTAATATAAAGAATAATGTGCCGTATTTTCGTACGTATTCAAACGCGGTTTTAAGGATGTTCCTATGGCTAGCAAAAAAATCTTGATATTCAAGTATAAGGTAGAGCTGGTTGAGTACAACAAAAAAGTATTTTACTGGAGGTGAATCGGGTGCTCGGTTCAACAGATATATCCATTTGAAGTCATTTTGAATTCTTTTGTTTTGTATTGTTTTTCGGCCAACAGAGGGCAGTCTATCTTCTTTTGCTTTTTATTGGATTTTTGCCTTTTGACTCCCTAGGTAACATTTTCTATAAACATTAGTTTTTTTGTTTTTGCTCTAAATTGTTATTCAAAACTCCAGTAGATTCCCGCAGCACAGGAAATAAGGAGAGTTGTACAACCAACATTCACCAAGTGGTTAGGAAAGTGCATGAACTTGAAAAAATAAATTAAGTGCATTGATTAACCTCATTATTTAATGACCTAAAGCTTCCTTAGATAATTATGTATAATTAATTATGCAGATGTCTTACAGCCTCCCGCAGCTGTCATATCTAGAAAACCGTACCTCCGATCAACCTCAAATTTCAGATTATTGTGGAGCTCAGCAAGCTCTATTAAAATATCAAATAAAAAATTAACCATAGGCTAAACACGCATTTAACTTTGACTTTAAACTAATCGTTTAACTAATAGCAATTCTCGAAAATTTGTTTAACTTAAATCGTATACATGTACAAAGCATCATAGTCTACATAACACAAATCGTATACACGTACAAAGCATCATAGGCTACATGACACAAATCGTATACACGTACAAAGCATCATAGGCTACATGACACAAATCGTATACACGTACAAAGCATCATAGGCTACATGACACAAATCGTATACACGTACAAAGCATCATAGGCTACATGACACAAATCGTATACACGTACAAAGCATCATAGGCTACATGACACAAATCGCATACACGTACAAAGCATCAGGCTACATGACACAAATCGTATACACGTACAAGGCATCATAGGCTACATGACACAAATCGCATACACGTACAAAGCATCATAGGCTACATGACACAAATCGTATACACGTACAACGCATCATAGGCTACATGACACAAATCGTATACACGTACAAAACATCATACATGTAGGCTACATGACACAAATGATATAATACGTACAAAACATCATAGGCTACATGACACAAATCATATACACGCACAAGTCATTGAAAAGTGTTTAATTTTAAACATGGGTAAGGGGTAGTTTAACGCGCGTTTAACTAAATCAATACATCAAATGTATGCCTTGAATGATTACTCAACAGTGCCCAGTTCAAGCTGACGTGCAAACCGTGTGTCTTAAGAAATACACGTGCATTTGAGGAGTTCGGTCGATATCTATTGTAACCCATATCAGTTCGTAGGAACTACAAAGAAAAAATGAAGCAGTAACCCTCTGTTGTGTCGGTCAGCACCATCCTTTTCATGAATTCTACCCGAATTTGTACTTGGTTAACCTATTCAAGTTAATTGTAAACCGTTGCCGTTGGTAACAGCGTGATGGTAGGTACCCTTGCTTGTGAAGTTGTGCTTGTTATTCATCTGATCAGGAATTCTTCGTCAGATGTATCTTGATATGACCCTATACATTATGAAGTACTTTAAGCCTTTCATCTGGTTCTTCTATGTCTTCAAAGAATGTAAAGGTCCCTTCCTTAATTCCACTTGTATGTACGATGCAGAAATTCCACTTGTATGTACGATGCAGAGTTCTTGCTTCTTTGCAGCTCTTGTGGTCACGGGGCTGACGTTCTTGCGTGTACTCTGCATAATATCATCCACACTTTTGACTTTACCTAATACATATCTCACAGATTATACACCAAGGTTGTTATATATTATACTTCTTTCAAGAAGTCAACATCTAGTATTATAATACGTACCCACATTTGATGTCATTTGAAATTTGAAGTATGGTAGCGAAAGCGAAATCTAGAAATGACATTTTGAGGGTAAAAAACAAATTTAATTTCTTTTCTGTGTTTATTCTACTTTTTGGCTGATATATGACTTTTTCTAGAATTTGTTAACCCTTGGCGACTGTTTTGGGTATCCATCTTAAATGTGATGTTCAGTAGCAAAATAAAAATCCTAGAAATGAATTTGTAATGGTCATAAACATATATTGAATCATTTTATATGTAAGCTTTCATCTTATATTTAGCCGATATATATGAATTTTCTCAATTTGACCACATTTGGCGGCCATTTCGTCCACCATTTTGTCCTTCATCTTGAATGTTATGTACCTTAACAACATAAAAATGCTAGAAATGAATTTGCAATGGTCAAAAACATATCTAGTCATTGTATAATATGCTTTTGTCTTATCTTTTAGCCGATAAATGTGAATTTTCTCATTCTGACCACTTTTGCCGGCACCTTTGGGAACCATTTTGTCTGCCATCTTGAATTTGATGTACAAAACCAACATAAAATGCTGCGAATGAATTCGCAACGGTCAATAACATATATCTAGTCATTTTATTATGCTTTTGTCTTATATTTTAGCCGATAAATGTGAATTTTCTCAATCTGACCACTTTTGCGGGCACTTTTGGGAGCCATTTTGTCTGCCATCTTGAATTTGATGTACAATAGCAAAATAAAAATGCTGGGAATAAATTTGCAATGGTCAATTACATACAGGGTGTCTCAAAAAAAATTACAACGCACCATTAGGCGATCATAACTTCCTAATTAAGTATCTGAATTTTACAATTCAAACGGTAAAATGAGGACAAATTAGTTGTCCACAATTGGAAGAAACAGCGTTTAATTTTGTTAAGTAATTATGGAGATATCTGTGATTACGTAAGAGTAGTCACGGAACACTTCCATCCAAGTTTGCATATTTTGACAGATTTTCACTTGCGCGGCTGGCTACTTACTCATTAATGTTTAATTAGCCAGCACTGTTTAATACCATGACAAAAAGTTCAATTTGTGATCTAAGAATACTGAATAATCGATCAGAAAACCCAGAAAACCAAAAACAATACTCATTGTAAGGAGAGAGATATGACCATACTCTTTTAATGTAAGCAAAACATTTATTTTTGTTTTTCAATTGCGATACTAATCATTCGACCATTATGCGCAAAATTTGCGATAATTTTATAATATATATGATTTCAGCCTTCAAGTTGCAAATGTGAAGACAAGAAGCTTGATAAGTTGTATGCGCGATGTTATTAGATCTTGAACTTGGTTTAATAACGACAATGTTCATATTTACTAAAATTACTATAATTTTGTTTCCAATTGTTGCAAAAAGATTGAACTTATCCTACACATTTTAAATTTGACTGTACTTAAGTATAAAATGTGATGAAAATAATCTAGACAACTTTTATTTTATATTTTGTGTTAAACTTTGGTCTCATCTGGCATATTATTTGGTGTAAAATAAAATCTAGAACCATAAAAACACGTTAATCCATGTCATTTTGTAGAGAAGTATTGATTTCATGTATGTGCTGTCTGAATCACTCAATATGAGCAAACTTGGATGGAAGTGTTCCCAGACTTATGTTACGTAATTGCTCATTTCTCAGGAATTACTGAACGAATCACATCCGGTTTTCTTTAAAGTATAGCGAACTATTTTGCCTTTATTTTGTCGTTAGAGTTGTTCTATTCTGACACTTATTCAGAAAGTTACAATCCTATAAAGGTGCGTTGTTATTTTTTCTGAGACACCCTGTATATCTAGTCATTTTATGTATATGCTTTTGTCTCACGTTTTAGCCGATAAATGTGAATTTTCTCCATTTGACCACTTTTGCGCACACTTTTGCGGGCACTTTTGGCGGCCATTTTGTCTGCCATCTTGAAATAGATGTACATTAGCAGCGTAGCGTACAAAGGATGGGAATGGATTCGCAATGGTCAATAACAAATATCTAGTCATTTTATGTGCTTTTATCTTATATTTTAGCCGACATAGTCGGGCGCGTGTGGTCCAGCGGATTCACCCTCGCTCCACAATGCAAAGATTGTGGGTTCGAGCCCCGTTGGTGCCAACGTGTTGTGTCCTTGGGCAAGGCACTTTACCGCACTTGCCACGCTTCACCCAGGTGTATAATTGGGTACCGGCATTAATTCATGTTGGGAAGTAAAACAGACTCGCTGTGCGGGAGGAGTGGCGAACCCCCCACAGCCAAGTATTACATGGGGAGTCTGGCCCAAACGCTAATGAAAGAGAGATGGGCACTCCGCGCGCGAGCTTTGCTCGGCACGAGTCTTTACTTACTTTTTTTTTAGCCGACATATATGCATTTTCTCAATTTGACCACTTTTGGCAGCCATTTTGTCCGTCATCTTGAAATTTATGTACATTGGCAACATTAAAATGCTGGAAATTAATTTGCAACGGTCAAACACATATATCTAGTCATTTTATTTATTCATTTATCATATTATTTAACTGATGACTTTTCTCAAATTTTACAATTTTTGGAACCATGGAATTATTGTTGTCAGTATAAAGCGTTGTTAATCTAGTTTATCCTCCCTAAAAATGAAAGTAATCGACTAAAAAATAAGCAAACTGTGACACGTTTGGTAAACTGTCCGCATTTGTCGGCATTCCAATGGGATTTACACAGTCAAGACATGAATATTACTGCAGCATGATGATATGGAGTGAGAGTCTACAAGCAAGGTATTGTTGTGCCTGTAATTTATTACAGGTTCCTGGTATATTAAATGAGCCAAAGGTGGTTAAACATTGTAGAAATAAATAATACTTCACAAACTAAAAATATTGCGCAAATAAAATGTTCTGAAGACCCTTTGTTTCTTGATAATTGCACTGAAAAGTCATTCACATTTGCCTTTCGGTTAACAAATAATACGGTATGAGTTACGATCTTCTGCTAAAAGTGTTTTTTTAAGACATCAAATTAAAAGTTAGCTTCCTAGAAATCAAGTAGAGATCATTTAGTTGTTTGCTGATATTAAGTTTTTTTAATTAAGCCTTCCTTCGACATGGCCACCATTTTGCCGAAGACATGTGTGTGCCCTGGCCAACATGTTGCGAACAGCTCGTCTAACCATTCCCCTGTTGCGGTGCAGCCTGTCACTTCGGCTCTGACACATACCTCCACTTCTTGAAGAGTTCTTGCCTTCTTGGTCTGTAACAGGTTTGTATTCAGATTTGCCTTTTCATTTGATAACTCGGTATCAGACTATTAATTACTTATCCCAGAGTGAAATAATGATTATTCTGGAACATTTTGACAATTAATGTGATGATAATGACCATTTTAGCAAATCCAATGTTACCGTGTGTAAATCCCATTGGAATGGCGAAAAACTCGGTCAGTTTACGTAACTTGCCACAGTTTGCTTATTTTCAGTCGATTACTTTCATTTGTTTGGGAGGATAAACTAGTTCAGTTCAGTTCAGTTTATTTTCCACAAATGAGATACATACAATGACAACACAATTAATATACTATGGTAGGTTGACCAAATCAGAGCAGAGCTCGGGAAGTACTGGCCACCTAAATAAAATCATTAGCTATAATGCAAAGAACTCGAGTGTATGTTGGCATGAACAAAATTACAGATCAGTAACGATTATAATGTACATATGTGAATAATGATTATGTAAGACATCAAGGCGATAGAATACGGATTAACAACGCTTTATACAAACAACAAAAATTCCATGGTTCAATGCACGCATCAAGGTCAAATGGCCGTTTCAAATCGTGCACAATTCTTTTTGATTCACCCTGTATATAGTTATATTTGAAATATGGTAAGGTGAACAAACTTGATTTCAAACCAACATTTCGAGTTCATTACGGCAGAATAACGCTGTCCCCTAGACATCATTTTATAGTTATAATTGCAATGCATAGATAATGAAGGTATCGATGGCGAAGTACTTTCTATTGAAACTATGATCGTCTCAAATTAAATACGCGCAACACAAAAGCCCGTGTAGTCGTTTGCACTGTCATGAAACAACTTCTCACTATTCATAAATAAAACCTCACTCTCGTTCCCATATCCAGTCAACAATTTAGCCGTACATGCAATTCACACAGGCGTTCAAAACCCGATTGAATTACGCTTATAAAACTATCATCCCTTTCAGTGGCGTCGCGTCATACCCCCCCCCCCCCCTCCATGATTTTTCGGAGAAAAAAAGAAAGGGGAAGGGAAAAAGAAAGGTGAAAAGAAAGAGAAGGAAGAAAAGAGAAAGGAAGGGGAAAGAAGAAAAGAGAAAGACACCGTCTTGACGATAAACGATTCTTGCTTTAAAATTCGGATCGGGAATCATCAGGCGCGGCCGGGGGTACTCAAGGCCGGATGGCGCGGCGCGCGAAATCTTAGTTGCAAGACCGTGCCATATCTCAGAGAATTGTTTTTGTAAAGTATAAATACAGGGTGTCCCAAAAGTCTATGCACGTTTTTGAAGAGTCATATCTCATAAAATATAAATCATATGGTATCAATTTAACCGTGTTTTGATAGACGAGATTTGGGAAATTATTTTGATACCAAACACAACCCTATTGGTGAACCCACAACATTATAAAACTGGTTGAAAGTTTTTGGCCGTGTGAGACCCACCCATACCAAGAACCACACATTGTTGCTAAAACAGGTGCGCATAAATTAACGGTATGAAAGCAACGTTGCGCATTAGTCACAGTTCACTGCTTACCTTGCAACATTAATGTTATTACCAAACTCGGTCACTCACAACATAAATAGGCGTAGTAGAAAACATTGCACAGCACAATTCTTCATTCAAGATGGTTTATAGCATCGATAAGCGAATACAAATTGTATGGTTCTACGCTGAAACAAATTTAGTTCAACTTACTCAAAAAAAGTTCAGAAAACATTTTAAAGTGAAACGCGCACCAGGAAGAATATCCCTTCGTAAGTTGGTGGATACATTTTTGAACACAGGAACTGTGCATGATTTGTCTCGATGTGGTGGGAAAAAGACTGGTAGATCAACAAGTCACATTGATGGCATTAGTCATGCAGTAGCAAAAAGTCCAAAAAGATCTATTCGCTGTGTGATGTGTGTGTTCACTTTTCTGTTACGTTATTCAATTGTTTAGGTCTGTGTTTATGCATTAGCACACGTCTCTGTATAAATGGAAAACATTTAAACTAGATTTCACTATAGAAACGAAAACTATGTCTGATATTATGATGGGATCACTGTAATGTAAAATTTTAAATATTACAATTGACGGATCACTTTCAGTGTAACCAACTCTACCCGTCATTGTTAATCTCAATAGGTATGGATTTATGAAATGTATTCCTCCGAAGTATAAAATTACATTTTTGCAGTAATACATATTTTACTTCTAGGGTGGCATTACAAACAGATGATACTCCAATGTTTGGTATCAAAATTATTTCCCACATCTCCTCTTTCTAAATATGTATTCATATTTTCAATACGACTTATATTTTGTGAAATACAAAGCTTCAAAGTCGTGCATAGACTTTTGGGACACCCTGTACAATTCCAATGTTTAATTGAACAACGTAATTTGAGACAAAAAGGTGAAAGAGAGAATGAGGAAGGGGAGGGGGATATCCATGTGGCGTATCCATGGGATGGCCCAGGAGGCCATGCCCCCCCCCCCCCCCCCGCCCTCATTAACGAAAGAGTAAAAAAGGAGGAAGAGAAGAAGGAGGAAGAGAAGGATGTATGGGAAGGAGAAGGCAGAGTAGGGCATATGCGGCGCAAATGGGGGTGGGGCGGTTACGGGTTCAAGTTCCCTTAATTTTAATGTGTGCGCGTCATTTAATATTCAAAGTGGCTTCCGGAACGTTTTTTCTGGACCATTTTAGTTCAAAAAATGATATTTCTTTTTTGCTCGCCTCGCGCACATTATTTCTACAGCTTTCAACACTATAATGGGTCTCGAACCATCGTAAATATTCTAAATATTATGTGGGGGACATTAAAAACATACTGGACCTTTTAAGTGTTATAAATGCCAATTTTTGCGCGCTTCGCGCGTATTAATTTCAATGTTTCATTGTTCAAACAAGATACATTCACGAACGTTTTTCTTGCCCATTTTAGTTCAAAAGCTGATTTTTTTTCCCCGCGCTTTGCCCACATCCTTTCTACAGGTTTCACACCAAATATTCTAGATATTATTATTCTAGATATTATTTGTTTTGCGCGCTTCGCGCTTATTAGTTTCATTGTTTCAATATACGGTATAAGCTTAACAAGATGGCTTCAGGGACGTTTTCTGGACCATTTTAGTTTATAAACTAAGCATTTTTGCGTTTTTCTACAAGTTTGAACAATATAATAGGGTCTCGAACCACCCTAAATCTTCTTGCTTCAGAATTTTGAATCTTTGCCTTGATAAATAGGGAACCTGTTTTTCAAAATAACCATTTGGGGAACCTGTTTTTCAACATAAACATTTCAACCATCAATACTTAAATCATGAAAATATCTGTATATATGCACAACTTCTTTCTTACATAACAAAATAGCTATCTAGCATTTTGACATGATTCATCAAAACCAAGATATTGATTGGAAATGAAGTGGTAGCTTTTCAATAAAATATTGGTCAAAAGTATACACCAGATCGCACCAAAAATTGAACAATTTCCACTTGTCATACTCCCCCTGTCCGCACTGACTGCGCACCGCTTTAGTTACGTTATGGCCAACATTCAAGTATTGGGCCCTCAAAACATTAATGGATCCGCGCCTGTTGTGCCCCACCCCCAAATCACAACTACCACGCTACGCCCCTGATCCCTTTAACTTATCTGTACTTACCATATCATTTTTAGGGTACAAATTCGGCAGGCGAAATCTACTCCCACAACGAATAAACTGACTCCTATTTCCCGCGCGTAAGCTCAAATACCACAGTTGCATAGATGTTTTCTCAATAGATCATGGTTCATTGTGAACCGATTCCATACGTAAGTATTCTGTATACATAGTATACAATCATGTAAATCAGGGACAATCGAATGGAGGGACTAGAAACGACCTATGGTATCGTTACATCATTGTATTCAATTACAAAAAAAGAACAAAACATGCGTGTTGCGGGTTAGCTCTAGTAGTTGCGGTGTGTTTTTATTTAAGGAACTCAAAGGTTGCCCTATAATCTTTCGAAAAATGATCAAAATATAATTTTCCAAAAAACTTGGGCCTAGGTCAAACTGAATACAATTTATACGTGATTTGTTCAATAAATAACGTTCTAGTGTTAATAATAATCGGTATATTTGAGAAAAATGTGATAATTTTAGATTTATGAAAAATGTGAAAACATGCTAGAACAAAGAAATTAATATTTTTCCTGGGAAGTTTAAACTGTAGACATTTTGTTCCTATTGAATTCAATATCCAAATTAATCGGAAAATGATGTTCTTTGATGATATATATTTGCATTTCTAGAGTATAGTAGTTCAGTAGGAATTGCACAGGTATGTAGTCAAGTGGATATCTTCACAATTATGACATGACCGTGAAGTAGGGTACAAATGCAATTTTATTGCTGAAAATGTTACATGAGGGGGAATATCTAGATTCAGATTTTTTTTTATTGACGTCAAGCCACGCCCTTTTCGATAATGTTATATTTATGACAAATATAGTTGGTCTTATAAACAAAATATCATGTTTGGTATCAAATTTAAGCTGTTGACTCCTGGAATACATGTAAAATGATATAATAAATACATACAAAAGTCAAAAGAGGTCAAACGTGATTAAAATGTATTCATACATGTCATGTCACCTGTAATTTCACGTCACCTGTGATTTCATGTCACCTGTAATTTCATCATGTAACGTACATAAAATGCTATATCCTGCCTGTCTATTTCAAGATGTGATACTTCATCCATGGTACAAGTAAAACTGTCAAACTGTCAATGCCTGTCTCCATACACATCAGGTGCTTGTTAGTAATATATTTGGAGTTAGAGGCACATCAGCATACTGATAATTATTTCTTTTGAAAACGTTCAAATATTTAATACAAGTAGATTGAGACAATGGTCTTCATTATTTGTGGTTATTTTGTTTAATTAAAACCGTGCCTTGTTGAAGGGCAACAGTATATAATACTTCACAATTCCACCCTCAGAACATAAGAAACCCCTATACTGCAGTTACCGGTATTCTCATTATATTACTTCTCCTACATCTTACATATGAATAGTTGCGTACAGGCATGTAAAAACAACATTAGGCCTCATTAATTTGGAAACACTGTGAGATAGCATAACATTGCGGGTAAAGTGATTCAAAATAAGCTGGAAATAGAAGCAAAGACTTATATTTTGAAACTAACAACATTGAGAACAGCTAAGACACTAAAAATGCTAAGATAAAAACGATTGCGTCATTAGCCTGAATTTGAATCTATAGGCCGTGCTTTTTAAAACATCTTGTGTTTGGTATGAAATTAAAATTTCATACCAAACACAAGGGCCCGTATTCTCGTACGTACATGTAGTTAAACACGGTTTTAAGCTAAACACGCGTCTAACTTTGACTTTAGACACAGCGTTTAACTAAACGCGATTCTCGTACATTTGTTTTACTTAAACACGCGTCTAACTCACTGAAAGGTGTCTAACTTTAAACATGGGTATGGGGGTAGTTTAAGGCGCGTTTAACTAAACAAATACACGAACTGTATTACTTGAACGATTACTCAACCGTGCCCGGTGTAAGCTGCCAAGCAAATCGTGTAGTATTAAAAATACACGTGCGTTTGAAGTATTCAGTCGATGTCTATTGTAACCCATTAGGGCCACAACAAAAATAAATACCTGTATAAAGTAACGCACAACCACCCTGGGGACGAGATGTGCATAGAGTTTAAAACCGTGTTTAGTTAAACACGTTGTTTAAAAGGTAAACTCGCGTTTTAGATAGACACGCGTTTTAATCTAAAACCGTGTTTAGTACGAGAATACGGCCCATAATGTTTGTGTTGCAAATATATTTGTCATTATAACTGTCATTATTATGGCTTAAGACGTCAATAAAAAAAGTTGCCCAAGAGTACCATTTTGGTACCCGGTGGTGTGAATCTAGACTTAGTCATATGATGATTTTCAGCAATAAAATCACATTTGTACCCTACTTCACGGTCATGTCGAGCTTTCACCCGACTAAGGGTCCATCCGTATCGAGCAAGACACACAGCGACTCGTGCAGTATGATTGCTGAGATTTGTACCAGTGCCCATTCATGAATGTATTGTGTATGCTTGCTCAACTGATGATATGTGTACCCCCGCAACACGCATACTTATATAATAGTACAATAGTTTCTTGTCCCTCCATTTGATTGTCCCTGTGTAAATGCAGTTCCAACCACGTCATGGCCCCCAACGGTAACAAATATCGTGGGCATTGCGCAGTTTCATATAGAAAATTGTCCTACGGCACAGCCTATGATAACTCCCAAAGGCAACTTTTACACACGTACAGTATTATCAAAGATGATAAGCAACGCGCTGCAGAAATGTATCGCGGAGCGGCTGTATCAGCAATCCTAGAGCAGAATTTTCAAAGGTTCACGAAACACACACGGGGATTCATGTATAAAATAAACTTCTATCACATCATTGTGTTTTAACGGAAATGACGGATTACCATTAATAATAACTTTGTACTTTCCTTAATCCTTTTATGAGTTCATTACAAACAATAGTAGTTTTCTCTCAATCTGCCATTTAGTCAGTCGGGTTTGTTGGGATCTGTTCAGCGTATAGATACGGACACTTACTTATATTATTAGACAATAGTCAATTAAATTAGTACAATTTATTTTTTATTTGAATAACGGAACCGTCAAGAATGTACTTGTCCGTAATTTACTATTGCCCAGGGTAACTACCACCTCGTTCGATAGACATGGTATACCCTGGGTGATATACACATTATATAATTTACACGGGTTGTTTAAGCATGTTATTAATTCGAATCTTAACATGCATGCATTAAGGGGGTGTGGACCCTCGGCATAGCCTCCGTAAAACTGCCGTTACTTATTCATTATTCATTTAATCTATATAAAAGTATACAGTTTTTTGAAGAAAAGTGTTCAATGAATCCAACTATGATAATGAAATTGTCTATTTTGGATAACATTATTTTTTTACCCATTTTAGGTTTTGCAAAGATAACTCAAAATATGTTTTGTCAAATTTTGTCATACAAGTTTTATTATAAACCTGATAACATTCCCTAGAGTGCATTTTTTTTTTATTAATATCTTATTATTTTTTAGTTATAGACCATAAAGTTCCAGAAAAATGTGATTTGTTTACCTCCAAAATCATGAAAATCACATTTTTGGTTAAAAAATCATATTTTTTGGCACTTTAGGGAATGTTATCAGGATTATAATAAAACTAGTATGACAAAATTTGACAAAATATATTTTGAGTTATCTTTGCAGAACCTAAAATGGGTAGTTTTTGCTAAAATGAACAATTTCATTATCATGGTTGGATTAATCGAACCCTTTTCTGCAAAAACTGTACACTTTTATATAGATTTAATGAATAATGACGAAGTTACGGCAGTTTTACGGAGGCTGTACCTGAGAGTCCACACGTAGTGTAATTTGCGACATTTGAGACCGCATGATTATTCCTAAACGTTGTAAATCTTGCACAATTAACCATCTTTGGTAGAAGATTAGATATCAAAGTATCGCTTATAAAATCAAAGGTGTATTATCATAACAATATGATCATATTCAAAGTTTTAACATTTCTAATTATTGTGGACTTTCTTTTTTTGCGATGTTTATATTCGTGTGAAGTATTAACATGTTTCACGCAGAGTTGTTGACTTCTACTATATAGAAATCACAGGTAAAAGTGTACTTTAGGTCCCAGATATCGTTCAATACTGGAACATAAAGATTGCCAATATCGCTCGATACTGGTACGATTTTACTGTTCCAGTATCGGTTGATACAGAAGCACCAAATTGTGTTCCAGTATCGTTCGATACTGGAACGTGTTTATGTTCCAGTATCGGTTGATACTGGTACCATGCTATCAGTAGTAATTTGTTCCAGTATTGAATGATACTGGTACATACAAACTCGCTACATGTAGTCATAAGGGTCGCTAGTCATAAGGTCACTGGTCATAATGGTCGCTAGTCATAAGGGTCCTTAATCATATATAATACCAATAAAGGTTCGTCAGTCATAAGGTCCGTGGTCATAATGGCAAAAAAGATCCGTTAGTCATAATGGAAACAAAGGTTCGCTAATCATAATGGAAACAAGGTTCGCTAATCATAATGCGAAAAAGACCGCTAGTCATAATAAAAATAAAAGGTCCGCTAGTCATAATTAGAAAAGGTCGGCTAGTCATAATAAAGAGATCCGCTGGTTATAATGGGACAAAGAGTGCCAAAAATGTAAAATTGTTATGTAAAAAAGGCAAGTGTCTTTAGATGATTTTGGTGCAATTTCAGCATTTTTTACAAACTGAATTTGCTACATGGGCAGCAAATATTGAGCCAAAAATTATTGGTCAAAAATTTTAAAAACAGCATTTTTAGTGACATTTGATACCAACACTGGATTCTCCGACTCATTTCCTTTCCAAAATGTATACTTTTATAATAATCACATTAATAGTTCAAAAGTTACAGCGCTTGATAAATGTTATGTTTTAGGAGCTGAGGATTGCCGCCACCGAGTCAGAAATCTGAGAGCGGGGGGCGAGAAATCAAACTCGATTACTACACAGTGCTAATCTAAAATCTTAACCCACCCGACCCAAATTGCCCCCCCCCCCCCCGGTCCTTATGACTACTGACCCTCATGTTTCTGACTAGCGAACCCTCAGATACGTTTATGACTAGCGCACTACAGGAAAATACACGTTATGACTAGCGTCCCTTATGACTTATTAACCTCATGACTAGCGACCCGTATGACTAGCGGGTAGACCCCCATAATTGTGTTCCAGTATCGCCCGATACTGTTACATTTTATATTTTGTTTCATCCTATACTGGAACACTGACTTTGTACCCGTATCGAGCGATACTAGGTGTTCCAATATCGGACAATACTACATGTAGTACCAACTGCTAGTACAGTCTAGAATCTGGGACCTAAAGGTATGCCCTTCCAAATAATTACATCGAGATTTTCTCGGAAACTGTATACTGTACGACACACAAAGGAATGTGAAATGCGAGCTGCGTATTGTTTTGTTTAAGGTGTAAAGATTTCTAGTGGCAGCAAACCAACAAAACACAAGTTCCGAGTAGTCTGAAATATTGTCAGACAAAATAAATATGCTCAAAACAAAATACAACATTGCTCAATACATAGAAATTCTATCTTTCTACTATAGAGGGCGCATTATACTTTTCCGAATAATTATTAGGTAGTGTGAAATAATTTCTACTTCGGCTTGTAAACACTTAATTTTTAATAAGCTGTTCCGGATTATATTGCTACGTAGTAACAAACCGAGGTTCTGCTAACGAATTCACAGGCCTGGACGTCGGTGGGAGAGTCTTTATATAAAGAATAAAAATTCCTTTAAAAAGGAAAAGAGGCGGTCATATAAATTTAAAGAAACAGACAGCAGAGTGTGATATAGGTAACAAAAAGAGTGGTTATGTCATAAGTTTTATTTATCAATATAACATGAATGGAAATCACTAACTAATGTTGATAATACTATAAAAAGTCAGGACAATGTTGACGAGTAAAAACATTAAGGCTTTTGGAATCAAGTATGTTACATCTTAGACCCGGTTCTACGAATCAATCAAAATGGTTTTCGCCCAGGTAGATCAACAGTGTCTCAAATTCTGGCATTAAGAAGGATAGTAGAGGAAATTAAGAACAACAACCTCATTGCAGCATTGGTCTTCATAGACTTCAAAAAAGCATTTGATACCGTCCATCGTGGTAAGATGTTGGATATATTACGAGCCTATGGTGTACCAGAGAGGCTAGTGGCTGCCATTGGACTTACATACCAACAAACCAAAGCACATGTTACTTCTCCAGATGGCATCACTAAGGACTTCGAAATACAAGCAGGGGTTCTTCAGGGTGATACACTAGCACCGTTTTTGTTCATAATCATCCTAGACTATGTACTGAGTAAGGCATTGGCAGGAAAAGAAGAGCAACTACGCTTCACACTTGTTCCCAGGCAAAGTAGAAGAATAGGGCCGCAGACAATTACAGACCTCGACTTCGCAGACGACATTGCTCTCCTTGCTGACAATCTACGGGATGCAGAGGAACTACTACATCTGGTGGAAGCAGCTGCGCTTACAGTTGGTCTTGGGATGAACGCCAAAAAATCAAAGGCAATGCTGTACAAAGAAGCTCCAACACCAATTAAAACACTGGATGGTAATGATCTTGAAATTGTCCAAGACTTCAAATACCTTGGTGCCTGGATTGCTAGTAGTGAACAAGATTTCAACATAAGAAAGGCTCAAGCTTGGAAAGCCTGTAACAGCATGACAAAAATATGGAACAGTAAACTCCCAAGAAACCTGAAAATAAAGCTGTTTACCACCACTGTTGAATCTGTTTTGACCTATGGAGCCGAGACTTGGACACTAACAGCTAAAATGAGAAAAGCACTTAATGTATCATGGCAATCTCACACCACCAACAAAGATCTATATGGGAACCTGCTACCAATATCAGAGAGGCTAAGACGGAGGAGATTAAAATTTGCCGGCCACTGTGCCAGAAGGGAAGAGGAAGCAGTCTCCAAAGTTCTCCTGTGGCAACCCAAGCATGGACACAAGGCTAGAGGACCACCACGAAAGAATTACATCAAGCTTTTATCAGAGGATACAGGACTAACTAGGCAGGACATGAAAAACTGCATGCTTGAAAGACCAGTATGGAAGGCCATCACAGAAGTGTAAGTGGTTTATCACGTTGGCATTTTACCACAGATAAATTCGTCATAACCTGTTACCTGGTGACTGACAGTCTAATGGAGAAATTGTAACTTTGTCAATTCCCCAAGAGAACTGGGTATGGCTAGAAACCCAAAGTGGTAGCTTGCCTTTAAAAGGTACTTTATTTCTGATATGCTTAAAGGTATAGTATATTGATCTTATAAGCATATTTTGTTTTTAAAGAAAGTAGATTTTCTTGCAGATTTACATTTCTGATCATAAAGCGTGAATATAATTATTCTAGACAAGTTTTATGAATCTATATGAGCATTATACTTGAAAATATGTGTTTTTATGGTTTTTAAGGGTTGAAAACAGATTGGTTGCACAACAGTTGAAATGTTGTCTAACAAATATGATTTTGATTATGATTGTTTCAATCTGTAACTCGGAACGTCAAGTGAAGTGGCTTTGTTAAAGATTGGCTACAACCAACAAATTTGCGTATTTCTATTTAGTTCTGTATATAAAAATGTTATTGTTTGGTTGCACAACAGTTGAAATGTTGTCTAACAAATATGATTTTGATTATGATTGTTTCAATCTGTAACTCGGAACGTCAAGTGAAGTGGCTTTGTTAAAGATTGGCTACAACCAACAAATTTGCGTATTTCTATTTAGTTCTGTATATAAAAATGTTATTGTTTATACATCCTTAAGCATTATTTTAACAGTAACAATAAGTACATATACAGATGTTCATATAACTTCATTTTTTTTGTTAATTAACAACAAAAAAAGCCATCGCTTTTTAAATCAAATGAATATTTGAATACAGTCCAATGAATATTTGATACACAGTGAATTCGTACAACAATATTTACTTGGGACAACATCGTGAACAAATAACGTCGCAAAATATACCCTTTGCATGTAATTGATTCAATATCTCTTAACATCGAAATTCGGTAACTTTATTAATCCCCAACCGATTTCCACCGTTCAAACGAGAAACTATATCAATAAAGACACGTTATTTTCATATTTTGTCTTTAAACTTTCCTAAAACAATAAAAACCGTTGATTTTGTTAAAGCACTTTATTTTAGGCACTCAATCAAGATGTAATTATTGCTGGTCCTATACAGTCCATGAATTGCCCGCAGCTGTGTAAACAGACACCTCCCTGGTGTAAACAACTTTTATTTGATCAGATATGCAGTGTTGCCAGACAACATCACAAATGTCGCCTAAAATATCTCAGCCAATGCCAAAAGGTAGCCCAATACATACAAAACCTGTTTAAGCACATGTTAAACCACAGTTAAACAAGGTTTATTTGAAAAAGGTCGGTAGCACTCATAGCACTAAACAAATACATAACAAAGAGACAGAAAACAAATGGTTGCCAAAGAAAAGCAGGTCATTGACTATGCGAACTTCAAGAGGTAGAAGAGACTAAAGCGGGAAAGACAAATTCAGACTCATCCTGGTCGGGATTAGTGTGCGGTTTGGCGACAGTTTAAAAACCCACAAATATTAGATTCTGTTAGCTGTTTTACAGTAAACACTACAAACCCCATTAAATCGATAATGATTTACGAGAATGTGGAATATCATAGGCTGTCTTAGTCGCAAGATCGAGTCATTTTGTACATGTTTTCGAACCAGTGTAGCTGCAGTAAACATCTAAACTTATACAATTTTTAAACTTATTAAAATAAACTTACCGGTGCATTACCATACGTGATATGAGCTCAACATCCAGCCGTAGAAAAAATCATGTATCCTTAATTATAGTTTCACTTAAACTCACGTTGCTGTGTACTGTCCTCACTTCTCTCTCAAGAATTTAGGAGCTATATTATCAGATGATTATAGATCAAGGAAGCCGTCACGACACACATACACACAAATGTATATCGTGTATGCAATGTTAAACGATTCTCTCGCAGATGCATCCACAGCTGATTTTTAATAAAAATTAACAAAATCACACCACATATACATGTATACTTAATTAATCAAAGAAGTCGCACCATGAATATCTATGACCACTGCAAGTGCAAGTACTTTCGGCGATACATTTAAAATGCGAGCGCTTAATAATCAGTCCAAAGACGATCAGTGCGTTGCAGACAATAGCATATATGGCAGGAGTTGCACTATCTAGTAATCATATTCTTTCGTTTACACTAGCCTCGCATGAGCCTCGTGTCACTTACGATGCGCGCGCGATCTTCCTATATATATAGATGTGTATCGAATACCGTAGAATGTGGTGAAAAGAACACAAGCAAACAACTGTAACCAGGCGATTGTCCAGGCGGGGGCTTTGGGGGCTCAATCCTCCTGTCCCGCCTCCTGTCCCCAGAAGAAGGGGGAAAGAGAGAGAGAGAAAGAGGGGAAGAGAGTGTTGGTGACAATGAGCCGTATTTTCGTACGTATTTAAACACTTGCACTGTTTTAAGCTCAACACGCTTTTAACTTTGACTTTTAAACACATCGTTTAACTAAACGCAATTCTCGAAAATTTGTTTAACTTAAACAGGCGTCTATAAAGTCATTATGGTCTCAGGTCTAACTTACAACATGGGTATGGGGGAAGTTGAGCGCGCGTTTAACTAAACTCATACACCAACTGTATGCCTTGAATGTTTACTCAACCGTGCCCGGTGCATGCTGACATGTGTTACGACCCAATACGTGCAAAAGCCCAATACGTGCAAATGTGCACGTATTGGGCTCAAATAGAAAAAAAATGACAAATAAATTATTCTTTGGCCCAATACGTGCTAAAAAAATTGAACTCTAAGGGCCGTATTCTCGTACTAAACACGGTTTTAGCTTAAAACCTTGTTTAACTAAACGCGTGTCTAACTTAAACGTGAGTTTAACAAAACACGATTTTAAACTCTGCAAATCTCGTTCCCAGAGTGGTCCTGCGTTGATTGTATACAGGTATTTAATTCATTGTGGCCCTAATGGAGTACAATAAATATCGACCGAATGCCTTAAATACACGGTACTTTTAAAGACCACGCGATCTGCACGTCAGCTTGCACCGGGCATGGATGAGTGATCATTCAAGGCATACAGTTGGTGCGTGAGTTTAGTTAAACACGCATTAAACTACCCCCGTACCCATGTTTAAAGTTAGACACATTTCGGCGAGTTAGACGCGTGTTTAAGCAAGGAGTTATCATAGTTAATATAATAACTCCTTGATTTAAGTAAAACAAATGTACGAGAATTGCGTTTAGTTAAACGCTGTGTCTAAAGTCAAAGTTAGACGCGTGTTTAGCTTAAACCGTGTTTAACTACGTACGAGAATACGGCCCTATGTTCAAGATATTCTATTTGGCAACCACTCTCCCTCTGAAAGCTTCAAACAATGCTTATGTTTAGTCGACCATGCTTGATTCGACCAGAAGTATTTTGGTCCAAATGTTAAAATGGCTGTACGTATGGTCAATAATATTATGTTGAAGCTATTCTAGTAATAAAGCACCCTCCCTCTGAAATATTTAAATTATAAGCTACTGATCTCGACCTACGTCCATTTCGTACCGACATAACTATGCCCCTGTAATCAGTAATATTAAATTCAGCTATAAATATCTTTCTTTTAACTTAACCTCTGGAATATTAAATCGTCCAACAATTGACTCGAAACAAAATGAAAAGTTAAACAAAAAATGCCCGTATTAGTCTGAGGTTGATATTTTCTTAAATATAGATAATAAGACGATTTTTTTATAGATTGAAGGTAATAAGACAGAATAGAAGTCATATATAAATTAAACAGGTGTTTCTAGATCATTTTTCCCCAAAAAATCTTTTTTGCACATGTTGATATTTTTCTTAAATATACATAATAAGACGATTTTTTCGACAGATTGAAGGTAATATATAAGACATAATAGAAATCATATATAAACTAAGCAGGTGTTTCTAGATTTTTATTGCAAATTTTTTGTTTTGTTGTTGCGCGTATTGGGCTTAGGTTGATATTTTTTTAATATATATAATAAGACGATTTTTTTTCGACAAATTGAAGGTAATGAGACATAATAGAAGTCATATATAAACTAAACAGAAAAATAAATAATTGAAAAATGATCTAGAAAAACCTGTTTAGTTTATATATGACTTCTATTATGTCCTATTACCTTCAATCTATAAAAGAAATCGTCTTATTATCTATATTTAAGAAAAGATCAACCTCAGCCCATTACGTGCATTTTTTGTTTAACTTTTCATCTTGTGTCGAGTCAATTGTTGGACGATTTAATAAAAAAAGATATTTATAGCTGAATTTAATATTACTAATTATAAGGGCATGGTTATGTCGGGACGAAATGGACGTAGGTCGAGTTAGTAAGGTACGATTTAAATATTTCAAGGTACGATTTAAATATTTCAGAGGTTAGATCATTTTTCTATTTTTTATTTTTTTTGCACGTATTGGGCTGAGGTTGATATTTTCTTAAATATACATAATAAGACGATTTTTTTCTCGACAGATTGAAGGTAATAAGACATAATAGAAGTCATATATTATAAACTAAACAGAAAAATAAATAATTGAAAAATGATCTAGAATAACCTGTTTAGTTTATATATGACTTCTATTATGTCCTATATTACCTTCAATCTATAAAAAAAATCGTCTTATTATCTATATTTAAGAAAAGATCAACCTCAGCCCATTACGTGCATTTTTTGTTTAACTTTTCATCTTGTGTCGAGTCAATTGTTGGACGATTTAATAAGAAAGATATTTATAGCTGAATTTAATATTACTAATTATAAGGGCATGGTTATGTCGGGACGAAATGGACGTAGGTCGAGTTAGTAAGGTACGATTTAAATATTTCAAGGTACGATTTAAATATTTCAGAGGTTAAAAGAAAGATATTTATAGCTGAATTTAATATTGCTGATTATAGGGGCATGGCTATGTCGGGACGAAATGGACGTAGGTCGAGATCAGAAGCTTATGATTTAAATATTTCAGTGGGAGGGTGTAAGTTAAAATAAAGATATTTAAAACTGAATTTAATATTACTGATTATAGGGGCATGGTTATGTCGGGACGAATTCGACGTAGGTCGAGTTCAGTAGCTTATGATTTTAAAAAATCAGAGCGAGGGTGCTTTATTACTAGAATAGCTTCAACATAACATTATTGACCATACATTTTAACATTTGGACCAAAATACTTCTGGTCGAATCAAGCAGGGTCGACTAAACATAGGCATTGTTTGAAGCTTTCAAAGGGAGAGTGGTTGCCAAATAGAATATCAAATTTAGAGTTCAAATTTATTTTTAGCACGTATTGGGCCAAAGAATAATGTATTTGTCATTTTTTGTTCTATTTGAGCCCAAAACGTGCAAATTGCACGTATTGGGCTTTTGCACGTATTGGGCCGTAACAGACGTGCATATCGTGTACGTAGTCTTGCAAAATACACGCGCATTTGAGGCATTCGGTCGATATCTAACCAATTTGGGCCACAATAAATTGAATACCTGTATACATTGAACGCACGACCACTCTGGGGACGAGATTCACAGAGTAGTAAAGGCGTGTTTTGTTAAACTCGCGTTTAATTTAGACACGAGTTTAGTTGGTCACGGTTTTAAGCTAAACTCGCGTTTTGTACGAGATTGCGGTCCACACCCTCCAAAATCAGTCAGCAAATCAATGAATATGATGTTAATAAAATATTATTAATGGAGAGGCCTCCATTGGTGTTACAAACGCCAACATCCCACAATTATTATAATAACAGTTTGGCCCATTGTAAATGTTAATTGATTTTATTTACCCTTCGGAATTAAAGAAGGCCTCCCTCTTAACTCTGATATGAGGGCTGTATTCTCGTACTAAACACGGCTTTAGCTTTAGACCGTGTCTAACTAAACTCGTGTCCAAAATAAACGTGAGTTTATCTTTTAAACGACGTGTTTAATAAAACCCGATTTTAAAGTCCGCAAAACACGAATTAATTTCAAGCTAAAACAAGATTGCTTCAGGAACGTTTTTCTGGACCTTTCTAAAGAGTTAAAATTGCTAATTTCTGCGTGCTTCGCGCGAATTAGTTTCAATGTTTAATTATTCAAGCATAACAAAATGGCTTCAGGAACGTTTTCTGGACCATTTTAGTTTTAGAAAATGTGAAATTCATCAAGCTAAGCAAGATGGCTACGGGAACGTGTTTTTTTCTGGACCTCTTTAGTGTTAAAATTGCCAATATGTGGCGTGCATCGCGCGAATTAGTTTCAATATTTAATTATTCAAGCTTAACAAGATGGCTTCAGGAATGTTGACCTTTTTAGTGTTAAAATTGCCAAATGTGGCGTGCATCGCGCGAATTAGTTTCAATGTTTCAATTATCAAGCTTAACAAGATGACTATCTTGTTAAGGGGCTGTGCACCTTCAGGTATAGCCTCCGTAAACTGCCGTAACTTCTTCATTATTCATTTAATCTATATAAAAGTATACATTGAAATTAATTCGCACGCAGGAGCATTTTGCTGGACCATTTTAAGTAAGAAACCTGAACATATTTTCGCGCGCATTTTTGTCTACAGCTTTCAACCTTATAACACAATATGGGTCTCGACCACTCTAAATAGTATGCTTCCGCCGCCATTGCACTGGTAAGGAGTAAGGAGAAAGGAAGACAATAAAAAATAAATGTTTACGGTTTTAAAAAAAATCGATTCGTGCATAACTATAGAATCATGTTCTTGGTGATGAAGTTGTTTACGTTTGAATTGAAATTGTGTTTGAATTTTACTCCTGTTACCTACCTACGAGTAGGAATCATTGGTTTAGTTAATGGCAATAGGCATGTAAGAAAATGCCAAAATTACTGCTTCAGAATCCTAAATGTTTGCATACAAATGCCTACAACCAAAGAACTTCCATCCGGGGGCTTCAACTCTGGACCCCACCAGGCCCCCTAAGGCTCCACCCACTTGGTGTGGATTATGTGAAAGTTAAAATTTGAATGTGCACCCTTTGTGTTTGGATTTGATTCCTGTTACCTACCTATGTAGGAATCATTGCTGTTTCTGCATAAAAATGCCTAGAACCCAAGAATTTCATCGCTCATCTCGATAGGATCAGATGTTACCTGAAGGGTCGGTTTGGTATAGAGGTAGTGCTCCGGTGAATTGTCCTCTAAACCCGTATCTAAGATCTGACAACAGGAAATCCGATGTCCCTGTGTTATAGAAACCCTTTAAAGGGTTTAAAAGGGAAATGCTAGGACAAGGGAAGTACTTATATCTGGACTTGACTGCTCACGTCACCAACGTTCGGGTCAGGGTTGCTAGACAAGTAGGCGTTTTAAATGAACTCAAACACTTCCTTCCTATTAACACACTCCCACACTCTACAACTCACTCATTTTGCCTCACCTGACATACTTTGTAATATTGTCTGGGGAAATTCTTGCTCGTCTCGTTTTCATTCTCTTAAGATTCTCCAGAAAAGAGCAATTCGAAGCATTTCCTTGGCTAAATACAGAGCGCACACTTAACCACTTTTTAGAGAAACACCTGCTCTTAACCCTTAACGAAATTAACACTTTCCAAACATCACTTTCCATGTTTAAATACACAACAAATGCACTTCCATCAGTTTTCAATGATTACTTTTCACGCATCAGCAGTTTTCACAGCCATAACACCCGCCAAACTAACAACTTTCGCCTCCCCATTGATCACACAACTCTTATCTCCAGACGGTCAATGCGTTACTTTGGACCCTCTACTCACCATACGTAATTCAAACTCCACAAACGTCATCAAGCGCATGCTCAGAGATCATCTTATCTCAGCGTACTGGTCCATTCACATCTTTTGTTGAGTTGTTGTAGTTTAGTTCTTAGATTATATTTTTCATCTTACTCTTTCCAGATACTTCTCTTTTTTCGTTTTCCCTTTGGTTTCGATCATTTAGGTTGCTTGACCAACCAGTTTGTCCATATGTGATTTGTTGTCTTGCGTCAGTGGCGTAGCTTAAGGAGCATGGGCAGTGCCCCACCCCCCCCCCCCCCCCCCCGACAGAAAAAAATCCTTTAAAACCCTTTAAACGCACTTTGTGCCCCGCCCCAAGCCCTATTGTGTGCCCTGCCCCATTCTCCGGATGTAGTGTGTATAGGCATTATGACAACTTACATAGACCATTTTTAGAGCGCGTTTTGTGTAAAACATGCCTTGCATATATATACGAGGGGTATCAAAAAGTTGTTGAAATCACCCGAAGTGAAGGAGCTGTATCGATGAAATTTTGTCAGTGTAATCATTGGTCTTTAAAAACATTATGGTGCAAAACTGGTCTCATACATGTATGTATGTTTACTTTTTATACAGATGGCGCTAAATGCCAAGGCCATGTAAATCAATGACGTCTTCCAACGGTGATGTGTACATGGTAAATTATAATGGTCCAATAACTGATTCTTGTGGAACGCCTTCCAGAAGAATATTAGGCTTAGATTTTTTTTTAAATGTTGTCATTTGTCACTCGTAGGTCTTAATTAACTCTGTAAATGACAGAAAATATAAGCCTCATACTCCTCTGGAAAGCGTCCCACAAGGATCAGTTTTTGGACCATTATCGTTTACCATATACACAGCACCATTGGGAGACGTCATTGATTTACATGGCCTTGGCATCTAGCGCCACCTGTATAAAAAGTAAACATAATTGTAAGACCATTTTTGCACCATAATGTTTTTAAGGACCAGTGATTACACTGACAAGATTTCATCGATATAGCTCCTTCACTTCTGGGTGATTTCAAACACTTTTGGATACCCCCTCGTATGCTATTGTTTTGTAATCATTTTGATCTGACTTTGTATTGATATGTTGTATACGGTATGCGAAATAAATAAACCTGTAAAACTTGTGAACCTGTAATATTTTGTCAACGTTAAAGACAATTAGCATTGGATATCGCAGTACTGTCGGTAAACATTTTACATGTATAAGCTGAATGTATGATAGAGGTTTTAACATGTCTAAGAAATTCATTGATTGATATGTTGACTGCTGTGTTTTGTGTACATTAGAACAGAGTTCTTCCCTGTTGACTCTTTTCATGTAGTAAAACTGTCATTAACTCCTCCATTAGTACCGAATGCGTTCAACTATTTTATACGTATAGAAGGAAATCTATAAAATCTCATTACTAAGCTATTTAAAAGTTACAAAAAACACCTATTGAAATGGTTATTTCACTTTAACAACAGTTAATTCACTACAAATTCTATTTCTAGACAAACTTATAGTACACATGTACTAAATTGATGAATGATTACATTAATAATAAGTCAAGAATAAATAACTACAGTGATGTAAAACTATGGGTATCAGCATCGTTTCCCAGCAGCATGGTTCTTGAGCTTTCACTCAAGAGCCATAGTAGCAGTAATTCGAAGCATATTTGAAAACTGACCGCGGCTGACCTTTTACGTCAAATAAGGAAAGAGCTCATTCCTAAAATATGAAAATTCTTAATTAAAATTCAACTTAACGAAACGGTGACCTCGAACAATTTTATACCCATGAATTTTCATTCCATATTTAAATATTTCGTCATACAATTTACATACCATGTACACGAACATGTTAGCACGCAATTTATTAATTCTGCAAACTAGTATCGTCCTTAACATGGGACAAGCAATTGAGCAAACAATTAACAGGCACGTGTCTCCAGTGGCGTAACCAGTGGCGTAACCAGAAATGTCTCTTGAGAAAGCAAAGACTGGACATTGGACAAAAATTTGCTGAAGCTAACCAACGACAGCTACATGTATTTAATATGGTAGATAAGCTGTCTACTGTTAAATCATCTGGTGCTCTACCCTCTCACGATTCATTGGAGTCCTTGACTTGCCGTTTTCATGACTATTTTGACACAAAGGTAGAGAAGATTCGCGA
This sequence comes from Ophiura sarsii, assembly GCA_035610835.1. Lineage (NCBI taxonomy): Eukaryota > Metazoa > Echinodermata > Ophiuroidea > Amphilepidida > Ophiuridae > Ophiura > Ophiura sarsii. The sequence continues at coordinate 40,894,548 of CM069446.1, forward strand.
GGAATTAGACGAAGCTGATCCATCTCCAATGTCTGTCAATGTCAATGACTCATGCACATCTAACTTTCATGAGTTCAAGCCGATCTCAAACGAAACTGTGCGTATGATCATAATGGAATCTTCAAAAATCTTCGTGCACTCTAGATCCCATTCCAACGCGGACGTTAGTTCACCCAGAGCTTCTGGATGCAATTGTGCCAATCATCACAAGAATCATCAATGCATCTCTCTCAAAAGGTGACATTCCACCTGCCCTAAAGGAAGCGTTAGTTAAGCCATTGCTGAAAAAGTCCACTCTCGACCCGAATGAACTGAAAAACTTCCGTCCCATTTCAAACTTACCGTTCTTATTCAAGACTCTTGAACGAGCTGCCGTCCAACAACTCCAGCAGTATTTGTCTGAAAACGAACTTAATGCATATCACCAATCAGCGTATCGGAAACATCACAGTGTGGAAACTGCCCTTGTCCGTGTCACAAACGACATTCTGCAGTCAATTGATTCCCACAAACATGTTGTCGTCGTCCTCTTAGACTTATCTGCGGCGTTCGATACGCTTGATCATGCTGTCCTACTTCTGACTCGTCTCAAGGAACGTTATGGTATCAACGGCATTGCTTATCGCTGGCTGTCGTCCTACTTTAACGGTCGTCGACAATGCATCGTCATAAACGGAGTGCGTTCTCAGCAACGAACTGTTCCATATGGTGTACCTCAAGGCTCAGTCATCGGGCCAATGGGGTTTTCCCTTTATTCCTCGCCGATTGAAGACATCATTGAAGCTCACGATCTTGAATCTATGATATGCTGATGACTCTCAAGTCTACTTTACATTCAGGCCACACGAGTCCAATTCCAGCATCGACCGCATTGAACGTTGCATTAGCGATATCAAAAGCTGGATGATCACAAATAAACTTATGCTCAATGACAGCAAAACAGAGCTCCTCCATCTCACCTCTCGGTTCATTAATGAATCGATCAATGTTACTGTTAACGTTGGTGATGCGAACGTTTCCCCCTCTTCCTCTGCACGCAACTTGGGCGTTATCATTGATGAAAAAATGACTCTATCCCAACATGTCAGCAACGTCTGCAAGAGTGCTTCGTTCGCTCTCTACAACATCGGCAAGTTCAGAAAATATCTAGACCGGGCATCTACAGAGAAACTTGTTCATTCATTTGTTACCTCACGCCTAGATAATTGTAATAGCTTGTTGCGCAGATCTTGACAGACTTCAAAGAGTGCAGAATTCTGCCGCTCGGTTCTCGTGTTGGAGGTCGTGTACATATGCAACCTGTTCTGCGTCAACTTCATTGGTTGCCGGTCCGCAAACGGATTATTTTTAAGATGATCCTACTGACATTTAAGACATTCCTCGACGGAAGTACTCTTGAAACCACCATCCCATAAAGCCGTTCGAACATCAACCTATGGGTACCGTGCATTCTCAGATGCTGCTCCAATACTATGGAATCGCTTGCCCTCACATGTTTCAAATCAGCTCTGAAGACATTCTTGTTTAACTGCTCTGACGATGAGTAATTTTTTCATACTGTGCATCTGTATATTATCCTTGGCAGGTTTTTACGTGCTGTGTGATTTTTACCTTACTGTATCATGGTTTTTAGTATTATATATGTCTGTGTAATATGTATCTTTTTATGATGTATTGGCGTATAACTTGTTGTAGTTTAAGACATTTTGCCAGTGTACAACGCCTTGAGGTGTATTCGTAAGGCGCTTTAAAATGCGTTGTTATTATTATTATTATCAACCAGAGGGGGCGAGAGTGGCGATCGCCCCCCCCCCCCCCCCAATATTGACGTCGTGTCGGTTAAGATTGGCACTGTCGGTTCATTTGACAAGTGGAATCATGGAGTTATGATGATCAAGAGTACACAGATGAACATTTTCGCGCGCGTGCGCGCATATGTGTACCAAAAATTGCAATATTCTTCGATACAAGCTTTTTAGAGCTAAAATGTTACTCAATCGTGCCATGAATAAAAAGTCTCTACGCGCGCATTACTTCACTCGGAACAATCTTGTCGGTTTACTTTCATTTCTTGACCCCCCCCCCCCCCCCCCCCCAATATCAATGTCTCAGCATACTCCATCCACTACGCTCAACTTTCATGCGTAGTAGCTCCACCACAACAAAATAACGCATCCTTACGGTGGTCAACGCTTGCGCTCAGCAGCCGAGCGTTGAGTAGTGCTCAGCGCTTCAAAACGTCGACTTCTTATTCCTTCTATAAGACCAGGCCCGGAGACAGGGGCTATGGGGGCGCCTCCCCCCCCCCCCCCCCCCCCCCTCCCCCGTAAAAATCGCAACAACAAAAAAAGAGGAGAGAGGGGAGGGAGAGGGATGGGAGGGAATGGAGAAGGGGAGCAAGGGAGGTGATAGGGGGAGAGAGAGGGGAAGGGGACGTTTAAATTCTCAGAAATTGACCAACAACCCACATTGACCTTTGGTTAGAAAGTGACTTTCTCGTTCAGGCGGGGCGTTTTACGTGTAAAACACCCTTGAGTCACAGAAAGATAGAAATATAAATTATAGGTCCTCTCTCTCCCCATTTCTGAGTTGGGGTTGCTCCCCCTATTTTGGCAACCTTAAAAACCTTATATAAAATAATGGAGTTATTTGTGGTCCGGCTGAAATGGCTTGGAAACGCACTTGAGCATCAGAAACTCAAATAGCTCGGGGTAAAACGGCCGGGAAAAATTGTCAAAAACGCTGAAATAAATTGTAACGGAAAATAAATTCATGGCGTCGAGTCTTAAAAAGTCGACTAAGAAACGTCTTCTGCGAGCACCTAAATTCAACACTTTTTGGGTGCCCTTAAGCAAGCCCTGACCCCCACGCCGTAAGAGGCCTCTTCTCCCCTTGACAAAAGTCCCGCATATATTCCCACAACTATCATTTTTGGTCTACGTAACGCACGAATTATGATCTTTTCAAATATATTCGATTAGATATCAAATTGGTAAAAAATAAATTACAGGATGTTTATAATCTGTGAGGCATAAGACAAAAGAATCCGGCTTCGTAAATCACAAATACATCGTTACCTTCCCCGCCCATACTTTGAATAAAACATACTACATAAAATAAGATTTCTTTTGCATTATTTGACAAAATTTAGAACCAAATTTACACTCTGACACTACAAAATGCTGAAAGCTTCCAGGGGCGAAGCCCCCGGACCACCGCCGCAAGACGTCAATACATTTTCAGCCCCCGTAAATTTAGGTTCTAGCTCCGCACCTGAAGTAGGTGCCAGATTTCGAAGGATCTAACACAAAAATATTTTTAGAGCTACATGTATCATCAACGGCGGTGGTACCCAGTATAACAGGACTTCCTAAATCCTTTACCATGCTTATCCCCCAAGATGATCTCGTCTTACTCAACCCTGATGCAAAAACCAATCATTCAGTCCATCTACCAGCTGCAGGACCCCATTTTGAAATACTCTGTAGAGAGCTTCAATTAATTGCATTATACATTCTCTCTGCTGAGTTTGAACTTCCTGAAGTCGATAAAGTTCTGGAAGAGTTGTTTTTGATCAGTCCTGTAATTCACACTTCATGTATAACCATTCTCAAGTTGAAATATTGTACAACAGCAATATACAGCGTGATCAATAACACTGGGTCCAAAAATGTTAAAGCTTATAATTTTGTAAACGATGTGATTTCTTTTAAGAGTGAATATATTCATGCTGTTAATACTGTGCTGATTCATGGAAATCAGGGTAAATTTTTTGAGATACTCTCTAAATGTAAAAGAGTAAAATTCCACTCTAATGGAGTGAATATTCACTCTTCAAAGGATTGCCTACAGTGATCACTCTAATAGAGTGAAAATCACTCCTTGAAAGAGTGGAACCATTTTCACTCCACAAAAGAGTGCATTTTGTTCACTCCAGGAACGAGTGAATTTTCACCCTTCGAAGAGTGCCTACAGTGATCACTCCATTGAAGTGAAAAAAGAGTGAATATATAAGGAGTGAATTTCACTAATTTAGAGTGAACTTCACCCTCATTGAGAGTGAACAATAATGGAACATTTTAATTACTTAATCACATTCACATGAATAACTTGCAATTCAATAGAAAATTTGAATAACAAACAAAGAGTCCAAACTATCCAAACTATACTTACCTTTTCTCGACCAAACAACTGCTGTCATTTGCCTATGTTACATTATCACTTCCTTTCGGTAGTGAAACGATATCATATATCAACATGATATTTCTCTATGTAAAGTATCTACAGGGTGTCCCAAAAGTCTATGCACGACTTTGAAGCTTTGTATTTCACAAAATATAAGTCGTATTGAAAATATGAATACATATTTAGAAAGAGGAGATGTGGGAAATAATTTTGATACCACACATTGGAGTAACATCTGTTTGTAATGCCACTCTAGAAGTAAAATATGTATTACTGCAAAGATGTAATTTTATACTTCGGAGGAATGAAGTTCATAAATCCATACCTATTGAGATTAACAAAAATATGGGTAGAGTTGGTTACACGGAAAGTGATCCGTCAATTGTAATATTTAAAATTTTACATTACAGTGATATCATCATAATAACAAACTATATCACACATAATTTTCGTTTCTATAGTGAAATATAATCTAAATGTTTTCCATGTATACAGAGACGTGTGCTAATGCAAAAACACAGACCTAAACAATTTAATAACGTAACAGAAAAGTGAACACACACATCACACAGCTGTCAAACATGTTAAAATTTAAACTTAGCGGATTATTTTAATGCTGCTTGAAGGCCTCATCGAAGGTTGTTTTACCCATTTAGAATATGTTCCTGTGTTCAAAAATGTATCCACCAACTTCAGAATGGATATTCTTCCTGGTGCGCGTTTTACTTTGAAATGTTTTCTGAACTTTTGTTGAGTAAGTTGAACTGAATGTGTTTCAGCGTAGAACCATACAATTTGTATTCGCTTATCTATGCTGTAAACCATCTTGAATGAAGACTTTTGCTGTGCAATGTTGTCTACTACGCTTATTTATGTTGTGAGTGACCGAGTTTGGTATTAAATAACATTGATGTTGCAAGGTAAGCAGTGAACTGTGACTAATGCGCAACGTTGCTTTCATACCGTTAATTTATGCGCACCTTTAGCAACAATGTGTGGTACTTGGTATGGGTTGGTCTGGCACACGGCCAATGACTTTTAACCAGTTTTAAAATATTGTGAGTTCACCAATAGGGTTGTGTTTGGTATCAAATTAATTTCCCAAATCTCGTCTATCAAAATATGGTTAAATTTATACCATATGATTTATATTTTATGAGATATGACTCTTCAAAAACGTGCATAGACTTTTGGGACACCCTGTAAATCTACTTTCTATGGTGTTTTTTATCGATGATGTTTTTACGCGTTTCATTAATGTAATTTATATTTAATCATTAGTTGGACTTTAAAATTATTGCAGAAATAATTAACATTGATATCATCATTAATTATCACTTCAATGATGTTTAAATTAAAAAATTTGAATATTTTTCTATTTGATTGTGTTACGGCTCTCATATTTAAATCTGGTACAACTGATCACTCGACACAGAGTGAAAATCACTCTTTTCGAGTGACAATAATTTCACTCTGAACTCATCAACCGCACAGAGTGAAAGTCACTCGACACAGAGTGAAAATCACTCTTTTCGAGTGACAATAATTTCACTCTGAACTCATCAACCGCACAGAGTGAAAAGTCACTCGACACCGAGTAAAACATCACTCTGAACAACGAGTGACATTTTCACCCTTTTACATTAAGAGAGTACAGTGTTAAAGTGAGGGCTGTCAGAAATCACCCATTAAATGCATTAGGCAGTTTTTGTATTCTGTTTTAAGGACCCTAAAAATGCTAAAATTCAGTATAACATCAATACATGTTTTTTAGCTAATTAGTTAGATTATGTGTATCAATGGTTTTAGCTGACTATTATTATAGTCCATAATGCCGTAAGAGGTCCGGCTATGAAAGAAATTGTTAGCTAGCTCCGACTGAACTGAAGTTTTCCTTCATGCAAGTTAAAGGGGCACTAAGAGATGTGTTGGAGGCTGCCCCCTCAATTATGATAAAAACTGGGATTAGTATATTTGTATAATTGTATTACATGTATGAACTTACACCTATAAGGATTAAGAAAAATCAGCCCTCTTTGTACAAGAAAACGTCGATTCAAAAATGCTCGTACAGCCGGGACGAGCATTTTACGTCCGACAGTATCCCACTGCAGTACGCGTGATACATAGCGCGAACCATATTTGCATAGAGGGCGTTTTTCAATAAATAGCGATGATATTGTTTTAATCAAGTTTTGCTGTGTTTTTGTTAGTAGAAACAACAATAATAGCAATTTTTGATGTTCATCTTGAATTCTGAAGTAAATTTTTAAACATTTAAAATTTTCAACACCACTTAATGTCCCTTTAATGCCTGATTTCCAGTCCAACTTGGGGAAATGGCTTTTTAACCTGCTTACGCATCATAGCCTTGCCATCAAGGCCTTCTTATTTGTAAAACCATTTCACTATCCAAAACAATAACATTAAATATTGCAACAGTATTTCACACTTTGCACCTGGCAATGATTTTACCCCATCCAGTATCCACCTGTTATTACCCATCATTGATAGGCCAGAAAGTTTGGCGGCCAGCGGTTGGTGTTTTGGGAGCTCAGTGTTAAGGGTGTAGTTATGTTTTGTCAAAATATCCGTATATTGAAACAGTTACTAAATATACATGTCATTGTCATGAATGATAAGTGTGTGGTGTATGCCGGTCATGACCCTATATGAGGACACGGCATCTCTCACACAGTGTCCCAATTACATAAAATACATGCGATAGTACGGAGCGTTTAAAGTGCCATTAGATGGCTACATAATTATCTTGACAAGTCGACATATTATCAACGTTATGTTGAGATAGTCACATATTTTTTCTCACATTCTTGACTTAAACAGTTGTATTAGTCGTCATGATGATATAGACTATCTTGTCAAGTTGACTTTACAAAACATAGATGTCGTCATGGCGAGATAGGTCAACTTGAAGAGTCAACTTCACAAAAAGTAGATACCGTCATGGTGAGATACAATATCTCGTCGAGTCGACTTCACAAAAAGTAAATGTCGTCATGGTGAGATAGATTATCTCGTCAAGTCGACTTCACAAAAAGTAGATGTTGTCATGGTGAGATAGATTATCTTGCCAAGTTGACTTCATAAAAAGTGAATGTCGTCATGGCAATATAGACTTTATCGTCAAGTCGACTTCACAAAAAGTGGATGTCGTCATGTCAAGATATATTATCTTGCCAAGTCAGCTTTACAAAGAGTCGAAATTGCCATGGCGAGATAGCATTTTTATGAAGTTGACTTGACAAGATAGTTTATCTCGCCATGTCGACATGTCAAGATCATGTATCTCGCCATGACTACATCTTCTTTTTGCCAAGTCGACTTGACAAGATAACATATCTTGACATGACGACATCCACTTTTTGTGAAGTCAAGTTGACAAGTTAATTTATCTTACCATGACGACATCCGCATTTTGTGAAATCGTCTTGTCAAAACAATGTATCTTGCCATGACGACATGCTCTTTTTGTTAAGTTGACTTGACAAGAAAATTTATCGTCCAATGACGACTTCTCCTTGTTGGGAAGTCGACATGTCAAGATCACGTATCTCTTCATGACAACATCTACTTTTTGCAAAGCCGACTTGGAAAGATAACCGATCTTGAAATAACGGCATCCACGTTTTGGGAAGTTGACTTGACGAGACAATTTATCTCACCATGACGACATCCACTTTTTATGAAATCAACATGTCCAGATACTTTATCTCACCATGACGACATCATCTTTCGCAGAAGTCAACTTGGCAAGATAATCTATCTCACCATGACGACATCTACTTTTTGTGAAGTCGACTTGACGAGATAATCTATCTCACCATGACAACATCTACTTTTTGTGAAGTCGACTTGACGATAAAGTCTATATTGCCATGACGACATTCACTTTTTATGAAGTCAACTTGGCAAGATAATCTATCTCACCATGACAACATCTACTTTTTGTGAAGTCGACTTGACGAGATAATCTATCTCACCATGACGACATTTACTTTTTGTGAAGTCGACTCGACAAAATATTGTAATTGTAATTCTGTAGCCATCTAATGGCACTTTAAACGCTCCGTACGATAGGTATAGGGTCAATGAGATATGCACTAGCTCTACAGTTTCGAATCAATGGAAAATAGTACTTGTAACCCGGAATTGGGAGAGAGAGGGTTGTGAGTCTGAGACTTGAGATCAAGTCTAACGCATCATCGCATATATCTCAAAATACAATCTCAAGGATTTATCTGACATTTTTGCAATTTAGCTTCAGGTGTATACACTCTTTCTTAACACTTTCCATGCGGCTATTGGTTTTACCATACAAAACAGGGGTTTTTTTAAGAAATCTTTCCCAACTTTCAAAGTCTATCTCATGAATAACTGAACCAATAATAGGCATGTTTGTACTTATGTTAATGCATTTCTCATTGTAATTCCAAATATGGTGATGAAATTTTGACATTTTTGAATTATTTTGTGAAATTTTGGAATGTCGTCTGCAGACGCCTGCTACGTAGAAAGTGTTAATATCAAATATAAAGAATTTGTTTGCTTGGTTTCCAAAGTGATCAACGCTACCGTTTTTAGACTCAGTTTTTTTGGTAAATACTGGCAAAATAAGAAATGTCGCGTCTAATTGTTCTAAAACCGTAGAAGTCAATGACGCCAGTGATTTGTTTTTTCACTATACAGCAACCTTGTCCACGCTCCTCCCGGGAACAACATAATTACTTTACTTCGAAATTGATCGGATAAATCAATGCATGTAGCTTGTACGTTGCACTGATGCCGGGAAAACTTTATCGTGGGAATAAAAGCAGTAAAACCGTTTTTAGTGATTTGGCAAGCAGCGTAACATTAAAGTTGTATATACACAGATACAAGGCGTGTCAAAAAAAGGTGTCCCATGAAGGACAATAATATTTAAAAATACATCCCATATTTTTCATTTTCAAAACAATTTGTTACCATTTGTAAGCCCTACTTAGTCTTCTATTAAATACACTTCATGCCATTAAATTCCGACACCCAACTCTAGAGATATGATCAAAGAGTGCGAATCGCACTTTGGCCAATAGGAATTGGATTTTCAATTACATTTGAGATTCAAATGATGATTTATAGGATTAAATATATATAATATTCAAATATTCTGTGGTTTGTCATGGATAATATGGATGAATATATGTTTTCCTGCTCAAATTGAACTAACTATCAACATGTGTAGTAGGTACATAAGAATTTATTTTATTGATTATGTTCAATTACACACTGAATGACGATTCTAATCAAATATGAGAAGGGGCCAAAGCTGAATCTGACATGCCTGAGTATATTTACCATCACTTGATAACGAAAGCTCCAAAATGAATAGGAAAGCATTCTTATGACACATTAACGATTGCTAAATATGATAATTACATACGTTTAATTTTCATATTTATCATGGCCAAAAAATCATGTTTCACATGGGACACTTTATTGACACGCCCTGTACAATGCTATATGGAGCCATTCAACATTTACCCTTTTAGAGTAGCTTTTGGCGTGCATACCTGCATTTAAAAACAGTAATGTATGAACAGTAAAAGCTGCTTGGAGGGATTTCAGTAAGCAGATAACTTTTATCATTGAATATGGCAGCTATTTAAATGTACAACTTGTTTATGATTCTCTGGTTCAGGCATAACATTTTCTAATCAAGTACCCTAGTGAAACTTACTACCTTTATTTCTCGTTTTATGAGTTTAGGTCCATTTAAAGAGTGTGTCATCAGTTGTGAATGTCACTAGAAGTGAATGTGACATTCTCTGATACACGTGCAGTTATCTACCATTCTTTATTGCGATGAAGTATTTCATTTTTAGAGACGTTATTTATCATGGGCTCATTTCCATTTAGTCCTAGAGTACGAACAACCTAACCGTAACAAAAAGGCGGAATATAGTCGCGCTTATTATTTATTGATTACTAGATGCTACGTGCTTTTCAAATCAGCGTAGTTTTGTAGCTTATTTGGGGGGTCTTTTTTCATGATAACTGAATTAGATGCAAAGTGCTCAACATAGTAACTTACTAAATACTAGATAATAGCGGTCTGATATTCCCATTTAGTTCTAGAATACTTTGGTGAGTTTGGCTTAATTATTTTGTATTGACAAACTACCTAACCGTAACATAAGGGCGGAATATAGGCGAACTTATTATTTATTGAATACTAGATGCTACGTGATTTTCAAATCAGCGTTGTTTTTCATGATAACTTAGAAAGAACTAACAAAGATTGCATTCACTGAATTAGATGCAAAGTGCTCAACATAGTAACTTAAAGGTGTTTGTTCCGATCCCTTTTTGGGGGCTAGGATTTTTTTTTCACATCAAGATATTTTGATATCAGAAGAACCCCCATATTTTTCTCATTAATGTCTGTAAAATCTTAGGGGCCAGAAATGTTCCATTTAGAAATTATAGGCTAAAATGTGGTGAATTACTGCCAAAGGTGGTTAGCCACCAAACAGTCTGTGTGCTACTCAATGGGCAAATATCTTGTGACCTTGTGCTTCTAAAAATAGAACCATTGGAGTTATGCAACTCAAACTTTGGAATGTGACAGTTTTAAGGATGACCTTTTATGTAAAATAGAAAACATCAAGTTGAAAATCGGGCCAGGAATCGGAACATCTACCTTTAATAGTACTAGATAATAGAAATTCTGATATTCTAAATTAAACATTTCAATATTAAAGGTTGGTGTTCCAATTTCTGGCCCGATTTTCAACTTGATGTTTTCTATCTACATGAAGGGTCATCTAATATTCAGAAGTTTGAGTTGCATAACTCAAATGGTTCTTTTTTACAGTGTGACATGACATTTGCCTATAGAGTAGTACACAAACTAGCCGGTGGTTAATCACCTTTGGCGGTAATTCACTTAATTTTGGCCTATAATGTCTCAATGGTGAAAAAAAATTACAGAAATAATGAGACAAATATGGGTTTTCTTCGATATCAAAATATGTTGATGTGAACAAAATCTAAAGTGATCAGACCATACACTTTTTATGTAAAATTAAGGAGTAATTTCCCCTCTTCAATTTTTCGATAGTGCACATGGACAATGGTTTTTCTTTTCAGAAAGCTACAAGTAAAAGAACGAGGCAAAGTATAGTGTCAACTGGGTTTTCAATTATGGGGTTATGTGAAAGGTATGCATTTTGGAGTGATGAGCATTTTGTAATAGTATTGTATTTTTTCATAAGTAGATTTGACAATAGGCTTATCGCAAGGAGCATTAAGCAGCATTGACGTATAATGTCTGTCGCTTGTCCACGCACCTGCAACACACTGCCCATATCCATCCGTGAGGCACCAACCAATAACAGTTTGAAAAAGTTGTTGTAATCTCATCTGTATCTTGATTATCAGTAAGTTTTGATTGTATTTTGTTTGTTTCTTTTGCTTGCTTGTGGTTTCTCATTCTTGTAATGGTGCCTAGATATTCGTGATTAGGCGCCCTATAAATCTAGGTGTATAGATGTATGTATGTATAATACTTTACGTGTTTTAATACGGGTCCTCACATGGGTTGGTACTCAACTATTGATAGATGGATGGATGTATGTATGTATAGTAATTTACACCTAACATCAACCGTTCCTGACCAAAAGAAAAATAAATCATTTGCTACAACTTTTTTCCCGTTAGGTCTGGTCACTTTAAAACCATCATAACTTTATCCACTCAATTTGTATGGATGAGGTATCAAATTATGGTGATGAAATGTGCTTAATGAAATGCGCTTACTTAACCCAACAATATGAAATTAATCAAGCGCTGTAACTTTTGAATGTTTTTAATTATCTGAAGATCAAATCGCATAAAAAACTAAGATTTTGCGTGTTTTCACCATGAATTTGACCACCTAAACACACATAGATTGACAGAATTGTGAAAATAAAATCTTGAAAAAATAGCCTCCCCCCCCCGACACCCGGGTATTTGTGGGAACAAATAACATGTCTCCATGCTTCCATACTAATATTTTGGACTGTCAAATTTCACTTCTTTGAAAAAAATATCAAACAATTCTACCAGACTGGACTCGAACCTCGGACCAGTTTTGGGTTCTGAAATCGAATTCAGGTCGTATTATCCCACCGCGTTTCATCCCAGCACTGTTTCGACCCAATACCATTTCATCCCAGCACTGTTTCGACCCAATACCATTTCATCCCATTACCGTTTCATCCCAGTGTACATTCATACCAGTACAAACCATTGATTGTCCATTGATTCGCTCGATAGCACACAGCTGCGGGCAAATAATGAGACAATGAATCCACATTCTATGTTTTTACTCTCTCTATTCATCTCTCTTTTATTTTGGTAAACACTTAGTGGTGTTTGAACACAAATGAAAGTATAATTTGACTTAAATATGATCCAATACAGATATTTTGTTCACTAAAATGTATACCTAATAACCATCAGTCTTCTTATTTTTACTCTACTCAATTTATGTATTTATTTAGTGCATGTTATTACTATAATCAAAACAAGTAATTGACGATTCGAGCACTCATGTTCCTCCAATGTTGAACGCGATCTTGCAATGCACACACATTTAATTCCAAAACAACAGGCGCACAATGATGTGCATGTACATTTTGAAGTCGCATAGTATGCGAGGGAATGGTTTGAAATGATCGACAATATTTGTTTTGATTATAGGAACTCATTGTTACTGGTTCAAGCCTGGGCCCATACACCTGTTCCGAATTACATTACTGCCATAGGCTTTCTGTTAGGCAAACAAAAAAATGTTTGGGTCGCGTTTTATTTTTATTTTATTTTTCTTAAATATTTTTTAACTCCGAAAATTTCATAATTTTGGACATATTTTGTCCGAAAGATGTAGAAATAAATTCTATGAAATGTTTTGAAGTCCAATTTATCAAATGTAAGTAAAAACATTGCGTTTATACATTCCATGTATAAATTGCACTTTTTGTTTAAGGGGGGGGTCTATGTTATTTTCACCAATTTTGGAAACAGATTTTCTCAATGTTACCATGGGTTTACCCCTTAGAGTCATATATCAAATTGAAGCTTAGGTAACAGCGTTTCAAAAAATGCATGTTATTTTGATCTGGTTGCTATGGTAACCGGTCAAGGCCTCTGATTGGCTAAACACGGGATCCAACTTTACTAGAAAACTAAATGTTGCATGTTCACCATACTTTGGTAGATGATGCATGGAAACAATGCGCACAACCCAATGAAGCCGGATTTTTTATACGGTTGCCATGGTAACCAGGAACCGACCAATCAGGTAATTTTACGTTATAATTCAAATTTGGAAAGATAAATTGAAAATCCGGCTTCATTGGGTTCTTCCTCTATTCAAGCTTATTATCCATTCCAAATATCACCCTGATACGAGGTTTCGTTTTTGAGTTATGTTGGATCCCGTATTGCAAGTTTGCGTGTTTTCTAGTTTTGAGATATCGTGCAAAACGTATGACAAATATTAGAATTGGCGAGAAAAAAAAAGTTGACATTTTGGATAAAAACAGTTGTTCAATTATGGAAGAGCATGAATTTAGACACATTTTGAGCCATTTTGGGTGAAAATAGCAATTATATTACCATTTTTATTGATTTTTAAAGATAAATGGCTTAAAAATAGCCGGGTGAGAAAAATAAAGAAATACATAAGAAATTGCGTTGACTTTGAAATTTTGATGATTTATGATGTGCAATTAATTATTTTAATATTTTAATAAATAAATTTGATTAAATGTTACAATTCTTTGATCAAAAAATAATTAAAACTGAAAATGCTTAAAATCGCAGGGTGAGCGTTTTCTACATACAAATGTATACAAAACACCACCGATATTTTGAGACACCCGAAACTCAATCAACCATAACTTCAGAACCGAAAATCCAATTTACCTCAAACAAAAAGCATTTTAAAGCAGAGACTTAGCAGTTTCCTACTGTGCTAATATCTCATTTTTTCCCGAAGCACTGAATTTTACTATTTGACTAACATAGACCCCCCCCCCCCCCCCCCCTTAAGCCCGGTATAGGGGGAAGAAGAAAAAACCCTACCTACCGACCGACCCACAATTTTTTTCTCTCTGGAGGGCAACCAAACATTTTTTTTTGCCTTATGATCAATGTGATATTCGAAACAAAGTTACCGTGAACCAATTAAAATACCCCTAACCTCGCTTGGGTCAACTACAGGGCATATTAATACAAATACAATGCCCTTTTAAAATATGAATTGTCATATATTGTTTTAGATTTGAAAAGTCAAATATTTATTGACATCTTGTCAAATTTTATTCTAGAGTTTTGTATATAAACAAATGATTTAACAGCCCATTCCAAGAAAATACAAAATAGAAAACAGTATCTCTGACATGTAATTCCCCTCAACAAGTTAACCAAATAATATGCTACAATTGTCATCCCGTCGTTACAAAATGTGCATACCTTTAATTTAGGCCAACAATTGACATGAGATTCTTTTTGGAATAAACTGTACATACAATCCTTACTTTATTTCCATTATGATTCCACAAATATAATAAACTATGGCTAATCTATATATTTGGACAGTTTCGTGCAAAGCGGATGATCAATTTTATAAATAAAGGAGACTATATGACAAAAATAATCAAACATTTTCTTCCTCATCACATTAACTACACTTGTCAATAGCTAAACTTGGAATTGGCTGTTCTGCGGTATTGATATAGAAAATCCTTCGTTTTCAAAACCAGTGAACCAAATCAATATAACTAAATTTGACAATAATGGGCCACATTCTCGTACTTAGTTAAACACGGTTTTAAGCTAAACACGGGTCTAACTTTGACTTTAGACACTAGCGTTTAACTAAACGCGATTCTTGTACATTTGTTTACTTAAACACGCGTCTAACTTGCCGAAATATGTCTAACTTTAAACATGGGTATGGGGGTAGTTTAGTGCACGTTTAACTTAACTCGCGTGCCAACTGTATGCCTTGAATGATCACTCAACCGTGCCTGGTGCAATCAAACGTGTGGATCGTGTAGTCTTTAAAAGTACCGTGTATTTAAGGCATATCCATTCAATGCAGTACCACTGGGAACAAGATTTGCAGAGTTTAAAATCGTGTTTTGTTAAACAAGTCGTTTAAAGGATAAACTCACGTTTAAGTTAGACATGCGTTTAGTTAAACACGGTTTTTAAGCTTTTTTTAAGTTTTAACCAAGTTTTTTTCAAAAGTTGAACGCCGGCGGAGCGTGGCACAAGATAGACCAGGCCATCACTTAAATTGGCAAATGTTATATCATATTATAGGGATTAAGTTTATATTATAGTGGATCATCAAAATCATGCATTTTATATAAATAAATACATTGTAACATCGATTTGAGAAGTTCAAATCATAAGTTTCTCAAACCACTGATTTGTAAAAGCAGCAAGTTTTATCTCCACTGATGCATCATCATCTATTGGCCAATATGTGTAACGCTAGCTCCTCATCTTCATTTAACGTCATTCCATTGTCCATTGCTTCATCATCACTGTTTTCTTGTTTCATCTGCTTTGTTTTCTTCTGCTTCTTACCACCAGATGTCCACTCTTTCTCACTCTGCTTCCTCTTGTGAGACTCCTTTCCAGACCTGATCCAAAAATGGGTTGGTATACACATACGTTATCTTAGGAAATTAAAAATCTAATCAAGAAAATCCTATTACAAGTTGTATAATTGATTCAATTTGCAATCCAGTCTTCAGTTGTTGTTTTTAAAGACCCTTTAGTTTTTGAAAAATAAATACTTGACATTTTTGAAAGAAATTTCATTTTGGGCTAAAATTGTGCCCATCACCATCATGTAAGAAAGTTACACATCTTGGCCAATAGATGATGATGCTCCTTATTGACAGGGTGCCTGCGTCCCCCCCCCCCTTATTTTTGACAGGGCGCCTACGCTCCCCCCACCCCCCCCCCCCCCATATTTTTGACAGGGCGAAAACGTTACAAACGTGTAAAAACGAGTTAAAAAATGTAAAAAATGTGTTACAAACGTGCAAAAATGTGTAAAAAAAATCGCTAAAAAATAAGTACTTATGTATCCTAGAAGATTTCTGGCATGTTTAGCATGATTGTAGTGCACAAAGGGCTTGTTTACATAATTAACTGTACCAAACATGTGCACAAATAATTACCAGCTAAAGGTTGTCAAAAAGGCGCCATGTCAAAAATAGGGGGTGGGGTTACCCACTGGTTGCCAAGTTTTGGCTCCTGGTGTTTTCCAAACTCTGCACAGTAAAGTATAGGACCAGGAGCCAATTTTTGTCAAAATAGTAAAAAGTAGCTCCTGGTCAAGACCTGCTTAACACAAGGCTTGCATGGGATACACACTTCTGCTCTTCTGGACTTACCTTGGTTCTTCCCCCTCAACGTCTTCACCACCTTCATCCTCCTCAGCTTCAGGTTCAGCATAATTTCCCTCCTCATCTTCATCACCGGCGGCATCATCTTTCCAACTCAGAGGATCGGGCAGGGTGTCCGGATCAAATGTATCGCCGGCGAAGCCTAGAGATGGCCCGGAGCTCTCCTTCAGGTAACAATTATCGATCATTAAACAAAAATTGTTTCAGATTCTTTCATCCAAACAATACGACTTGAGTTTTTGTTACTTACTGGGCAATGCAAATTTACTGATCATTAAATGTGTTTTGAACTCACCACCCAAAAAGGGTGGCTGCAGTGCATTTTTGTTAAGGAAACATCCATTTTTCTATATTAACAACTAAATATGGGAGTGCTATGGTTTAGGTCTCATTTGAAAGCCCATACATGTAGCTACATTGTGTGAATAAATCAGGTATTTCTATCACTGTTTGTCTGAGATATGATTAATTATATTTCGAAAGTCAAGGGTGGTTGTGTGTACAAAATCTATGGGAGAAATGGAAAATATTCCCAATTTTCTTCAGGGTTCTTCATACAGCGTGTTAACTTCCTCCACTTGTCACATGACCACCTTTTTGGGGCGATCACATGACAGCAGGTCATCGTAGATGGCGGGTAGTCTGTAGCCAGTGTCACTGTTGAGGGTCAGTCTCTGTTGAGGGTTGGTTTCTGTGTCCTTATTTTGATGTCCTCTCTGATCTTACATTTCCAAAATTTATTCTGTATGGTGATCACTTGGACGTCCTTTAACTTGATTTTGTGTTTGGAGTGTTCTGTCACAGCTGAGAGAGGAGTGGTTTTGAGGTTCAAGTGTTCATTGAACCTGGTGGCAAGGGCTCTGCATGTTTCCCCCATATAAAATTTGGGGCAATCGGGACAGTCAATTTGGGTATATCACACTGCATTTGTTTGCGTCAGGGGCTTTAGCTTTGAGGTGTACCATAAATGATCTGATGGTCTTGATAAATTTGTGGTAAGTTCTCACACCATGGTCCCTAGAGATGTGTAAGAGTTTTTCTGATACACCTTTGATGTAAGGTTGCGGATTGCTCACATTCCTCCGATCTGTATTGTTAGGGAAGTGAACACCAAACTGAATGAAGGGATCGTGATGACCACGTAAACTACGGAGCTCAGCAACCATGGTTTCGAAAAAGGTATATAAATTAATCTTCAAAACATGATCGAACCCAATATCAGTCTTCATGCTGCTGTATCTCAGACATTTTGTACCGATTATTTAATTTGAATTAGGTAATATATAAGCACCTGGTCAGGAATTTGTACGTTAGGTGTATACATGTACAATGTTCTTTGATCAGGAATAATAACATTATCACTTACCTCTGCATCACCTCTTTTAGCTTTCCTCTCCTCTTTCTCTTTCATTCTCCTTGCCTGTAAATTGTAATCATACAGAAGACTTACTACAAAATTATGTTATTGCTAGTCGTAATGCTTTGAAGGGTTTGAGCTTGATTTCAGCAGCTGTTTAGTTAGGTCCAAAACCTAAATTCTGTGACCATTCTCTGGCTAGTAAGCTTAGTTTGATTAGCCCCCATGTTCCTCGCAAAAATCCCGGCATTTTTCGTTAGAGGCCAAAATCCAAAATGGCCGCCAGCGCCATTTTGAAAAATTAAGTTTTAAACCAGAGCACCTATAATCATGTACAAAGACACTTTTTCCGGTAAGTCGAGCACAAGAATTCCGATTACATTCATTGCTCCAACCATATATGTGATGGCTGTTCCAGGTGTGGAATTAGTGCAGATATATGCAATCATTACTGTTCACAGAGTCTGCACTTACTTTGCATAAGTACACATGCACATTTGCCCAATTCTGAAAACAACTATAGTAAGAATAAACACCCAATCACTTTATCAACGAGGGAGAAGGGGATAACAAAGATACCAAGCAATGCGATCAATAATTCCTGAAATATGTGGGGAAAATCCTACAGTGATCATCCCTGCCCCTCCCTACACTGGGTCCCAACGTCCCTCTAATATAGCCGCCATCTTTAAAAATGGTGGACCAAATCGAGGGACTTGGGGAAACACACAGCAAAAAGGTGTACGGCTCTTTGTGGTATTCCATGAAAACAAGCGAGTCTGGACCAGGAGCCACATATTTGGAAAACGTGGCTCCTGGTCCTCTAATTTTTTAGTGAACCAGGAGCCATTTCAATAGAACCAGGAGCCATTTTCAAAAAGCATCAAAATGCTAATATATTGATTTTTTCTGCAGCTTAAAATAAATGTTTATATTAAATGAGTTATGAGCATTTAAACATTTCCTTTAACATTGTTTTTCAATTGAAAAAAGAAACTTTAAATCCAAATATATCCCTTACCCTTAAGTATGTTACCACATAATTGATACGCCCTGAAAGTATAGTTGATTAGGGATAAAAAAAAAATTGGAAAGGATTGCCCATCCACCAGCCCCAGCCCCAGCCCCCCCCCCCCCCCCCCCCCCCCCGGACCATATTACCCCACCCATGACGTTACGTCAGCAGGGAATTCCCTTGTTTTTATGAATGAATAAACATGTGTGTTCATTTACCAAATATGGTTCATTACGTAAATAACATTGGGTTATCAAACTAGGCAACCCGTTACTTTTGTGGTCAATCACTCATGCTGGGGATTCCCTAAATATGCGCTCCCCAATATTAATATATTACATGCTAGAATGCTTACTTCACAATAGCGACAGGGTCTGGAATACACTAATTAATCATCAATTTAAAAGAGGTATTTAATTCACAATAAAAAACTGAGAACCTTCAATGAATGAATAAAGATGAAATATATGGAAAATAAAAATAAAAACATCCGAATGGTTTAATATTAAATATTAGTTTTGGCGACTGCGCCGCGGGCGTATTTTGAGAGCTGGGGAATCCCTTTTCTAAATGTAAACAAGAGCGATGTTGTTGTTGACCCATCGTAGCAAAAAGTTTGAAGTTCATTAATTCTGACGTAACACCGTATTCCCGGTAACTTTTTTGTATCTGATGTATCGCACTAAATTGGTAGGTCCCAAAATGTTCAAAACCTCGTGCGAATGGCGCAATCGGAATATCGGAAGAGAAAAAATCTTTGACATAAAAAAAGCTGAATTACGGCAGCTCTTAATTGGAATATAAAGAACATCATGAAACCTCTTGATCCTGAATAACTTGCATAATTAATATGCTGTGATGTAGGTAAGAAAATCGGACTAAAAAGTAAGCTTATTTACTTTTAAAATATAATTCAAGGAGCGATATTTTGGGGTGGTTTTTCAGTCATGACATGTTTACTATTGCGTGAGCTGAGTGACAGCATTTGGTTTATTTTCGCGCGATTTCTCGGTTTTTGATTTCTAATACTAATAGCGAAATCTTGGGTTTGTTTGTTTGTTTGTTTAAACGGTCAGTCCGTACGGACACGTGCTAGTTTAAAACTAGTTGTATTCAAGCAAGATTTGGTTAGCTTTTAGGTATTTTTGATTGAGCTCAAGCAATGAACAATCTTCACTTCTAGTCCTTTAAAAATAAAGGCAAATGACCGGGCGTCGTGTACGAAAATTTGCCGGCGCTTAGGTATGTATTTTTGGGAAATACCAGGCGCCAAAACTCGGGGACCAGGGGGTAAAAAGCGCCCGGCGCCCGCTTAATTGGAGGCTTGCATGAAAACTGTATGCGCATTTGTTCCGAGCAACAACAACACCGCTTTGGTTCAATTTAAATGGCATTGCATCGTGGGAGGTAAAGCACAAACCTGTCACTGCACTGTGTGGTGTGATGAGGCGTAAATAAGATAGTCACATTGAACATCCTCTCAGGAGCATTGTGTAAATAGTAAAGACGGGAAGCATTCCGTCTAACACTCCCAAAAGAAAGAAAAAACACCTTGAGCCTTTTACACTATCACCTACCCTATGTTTTTCCTTGATACGTTGTCTGTCAGCCTTCCTATCATGGTAATCCTCCTTGCTCATGAATTCCTTGGCTTTCTCTATATCGATGCCACCCTCGTAATCTTTCTCTCCTTCATCTGTCTGCGTAACTGTTTTCTGTTTTGGTGGCCATTCTTGAGTTAACTGAATTGAATGTTTAAATTAAAATTTGTTATGTTGCAATGTCCCACATGTTGTAATAACAGTCTCCATAAAATCAAATTAATTCAAATTTTGATAATAAATTATGCCTGAAATCACAACAGATTTGCGTAAGTGAATCCGAGACAAATCTGTGGGTTCACTATGCAGAATGAGTTTGACGAAAAGGCTGAAACATTAACAAACATTTTGTTTTTATATCACAATTTCAGACCTGCCAACCTGGGAAAGTCGGAATGCGGGACACCCCAGGCCCAAGGTCAAAGTTAATGAAACTGGACCCTTACACAACCTTGAAAATGATCATATATAGACACTTTGTTATAGTTTGGTAATCAAATGTCATCTCAAGTAATCATTATTATTGAAAGGAAATTTTCTTTTTTACAATTTAACATATCATATGCTTTTACTACATTAGTAGAATTTTAAGAAATAGAAACTGTCCCTATATTGTGTTTTCCAAAGTAAAAAAGAGGGACAGCAGTTGTAATTTTATTGAAAAGAATCACATCTCATATTCATCACATAACATTCACCAGTGGTGGCACCACGGCAGCTATAAATGCCAAAATAATGCCAAACTTTTAGTCAATTTTGACATAACAAGGATAAATGTTCATGCGCTTCGCACATAACTTGCCCCCACCAGAATTTCACAGAACAAAAATAGGAGGAACTGAGCTCTGTCATAAATTTAGCTAGTACTGTAAACCCTAGAATGCTGGATTCTGTACTCTATTTCTATGAGTTCGGCCTACCTCTCCCTCCTCGTCAAACGTCATCCTGGTGTTGACTTTGAGCTTCTTCTTGATCAGCTTCTTAGCCACCTTGATGGCAGAGACAGGTTTCTTCTTGGAATTTGTCGTCATCATCTCCTCCTCCTCCTCCTCCTCCTCTTCCTCCAATCTCTTTGTCTTACTAGCCTCCTCTTTCTTGCGCCTGTTTACGTGCTTTGATTCTTGCATGAATTCCTCGTCTGAATCTATGGCAGCCTATAACCAATGACACATTTTGTAATGGTTTTATCACATAGGACATACTATAAATATTATTCTTACGCCTGTTTACGTGCTTTGTCTCCTCTGTAAAATGTTCCTATTCTACATGTACGTATAAGAAAGCCTGCAATAAAACATGACAGACTTTTGCAAACAGTTTTATCGAATTTTACCAAAAAGACTCAATATTATTCCTGCACTCAGTGGCATGCATTCGTTGTTGGCATTGGGGATGATTGACCAGTGGCGATACTAACATACACATTTTGGGGGGAAGCAGGGGGTGGGGGCAATTAAAAAAGTTGTTGGTGAGAAAAGGCATGCAAAAAGTAATTGGTGGCAAAATGCGCAAAAAGCACACACATATTTTGGCTTTTACTGTAAGAATTGCCTGAAATTAGCTTGATTTGGTCAGAATTAGACATTTCTATTTCGATGAGCATTTTATCATGCATAATACTGGGATGATGATAACGTAGACCATTCCCCCATGGTCAAATATTGGTAGGGATATATATCCCCCATCCCCCCCCCCCCCACCCCACCTGGCCCCCAGGATTTACGCCTATGCTTGCACTTGTTCATGCGCTTTGTCTCCAATGTAAAATGTTCCTATAATTCTATGTATAAGAAAGCCTGTAACAAAACATGACAGACTTTTGCAACAGTTTTATCAAATTTTACACACAAAAAGACTTATTATTATTCTTGTATTGCACTTGTTCATGCGCATTGTTGTCTCCAGTGTGAAGTGTTTCTATTCTGAGTATAAATGAATCGTAACAAAAAATGATGGAATTTTGCAAGTTTCATAACATTTTACAAAACAAAACTAAATAATATATTCTTGGACATGCTAATAAATGCGCTTTGTGTGTTGAATTTTGTTCTCTTTTTTTTCAAATAAAATATGTATCAAAACAATACAATTGATTGATGTCAGCTGAAAATAATCTCAAAATCTAGTCCCACTTGAATTACAGGATCAACGTTAAGACTCAGAACAGCCATAGAAGACCTAGAAAATGGGGAAAACCCTTGCAGTCAACGTAAATTACAACAATTTGTGTTATTAATTGGCACATATTGCCCCATTATTGTATGTGAACAAACCTTCTTTTTTTTACACTATTAACTCTGAAATATTGATTCACTTCAAAATAATTTCTATTACTTTATTTTTAACAAATTTCAAATTGGTAGGGCAGGATTTGCCAAACAAACCATTGTTTTATCAGCTCACCTTAGTTATGCCCATTAATCCAAACACGTCATCTCTCTTCACCGTAAACAAGTCATCTTCCTTTTCCTCACCATCACTGTTCCCATGGAAACCAGCACCAGTGTTCTCCTCTGCAGATCCATCCTCCTCGTCCGAGTGCTCAGCTCCGTCTGAACCTCCATCACTATCCGAAGACGAACCTTCGGATTCATCATCGCTCCCTTCCATAGGCGCATCTGGACTTTGACTCTGTTCCAGTTTCGTCTCTACACCTTTAGTTCTTGATCTATCAATCTTTTCACTGCTATCAGCATGTTTTGCAGCACCCTTAGTTCTTGATTTTGCAGCGCCGGTTCCTGCTAGAGCCTTCAGCATGCTATCTTTGAAGCCATCTACATCATCTGATTCGTCGCTATCACCTCCGCCCTCCGATTCTGAGTCCTCCTTATCACTTTCATCTTCAGAACCGACCCGTTTAGGAGGATTACCACCCTTGGGTTTAACTTGGTGACCTTTGACCTCTTCCAAACCGTCACTCTTATCATCTTTAGTCCTTGAGCTATCTTTCAGATTGTTCTTTTTCTGTTGTTGCTGCAGCTGCTTTCTCTTTTGCTCTCTTTGTAGGAATCTAACCCTGGGAGGTATGGCCAGACCTAGCGATCTAAAACACACAATATTGCAGGAAAATAAATGAATACATTTAAATTAAATAAATAAAAATTAAATCAATGTTAGTTTTTTATATAGCGCTTTATCGAATTAAGTATGCTCAAAGCGCTTTACATTTATTCCGCTGCTCAGTATAGGATACATCAGAATCAGTTTGCTTCACTTAGGTTATTGCTGCCTATCTTACAAATTCTGAAAATGGCACGTATTCCTATCAGACACTTAGATTGTGATTATTCCCAAAAAGCTATCCATTTTACACCTGGGCGGAGAGAGATAATTGCGGTGAAGTGCCTTACTCATGAACACAATATGTTGACAACAGCAGAACTCGAACCCACAACCTTTTGATTATGAATCTATTAAATAGAATGATAGCAAAGGCGTTACAAAAACAAAATGGTTTGCTGTAACACTTTTACAAGAATAGTGTTTGGTTTGGATTTTCATCAACCCTCAAATACTTTAATCTTTAGTACAGGGAACAAATAAAAAATAGAAGAATAGGACCAAACATGCAGTTTTTAAAGTTGTAGTTAGATTTAAATACCCATATTTTCAGTGTCCTGGGTTAACTTTTGTCTTGCTGTGAAGGACCTCAAGTTTTGTTTTCCATCATCTTACAGCTAAAATGGGCAACAACGTTAAGCAATGACTATTGGAATTTGAGAAGTTATCTGAAAATACCAAATGAGCACATCTGCTTGGTTTCTAGATTGTCACAACTGCTTCGGCATAATTCTAGAATACCCCCCCCCCCCAAAAAAAAAACCCTAATTAGAGAATAATGACTGTGTAACAGCTGTTTTCGTGAATTTGTTTTGAAATCAGAGGTTGTTGTTATGGTCTGAGGAATTGTCCCGAAGGGGCGTACCCCTGAGGAACATTTCCGAACGACCATAACAAAAACAGAAGATTTAAAATAAAATTCACAAAAACAGCTGTTAAGGCCAAATTAAATTAATTGTTTGTCTCAAAGCTCCCGCGCGCGTTAGTTTATTGATGCGCATTAGAAAAACAAAAATCTGAAAAAAACTTCTTCTTTTTTTTCTTCTTTTTTTTCACCAAAAAAAAAATCCCAAAATTTCACAGATTTTTCAGATTTTCATTGATCACATCATCTTAAATACAAAAGTTCACTTTTACAAAGATTTCAATATTTCATATTAAAAAATAAATTAAAAAAACTTGAAAAAAAACCGCATTGCGCATTAGTTTTACAACAGGAAAGGAGCTTTGAGACAAACAATTAATTTAGTTTGGCCTAAGCAGTCATTATTCTCATTCGTTACTGAAACAAGATGCATATTTATCCAATTGTTGATTTTTACCGATATAATTGCGCTAACAATTAATTAGTTTTCTGTTTTTTATTTTGTCAACCCCTTCTTAATTATTGAAACAGTCCAGGTTGGGCCATCCCTTCATTAACATTTTTATCATTCAACCAATCAGAAAAAAACTTTAATCATGTTTCCTCATAACTCATTGAATATTCAGTTTAGGGGCGTGAGGCTTTAATTTAATTGGTCGGTCAATGAGCAAAACAATCAAACACTTTGGTGCAGTACTTTCAGGCAATTATTATTAGTAACCTGCACTTCGTGTACACGTTCTCATAAAATGAATAATTTGATTGGAACGCACTATAGTCTATTTGGCCATCACAAGACAGTGGCGTAACTGCGTATTCTACTTATTGTAGCACATAACGTGTGCACCTACTTGAGGCGCTGGCGTATACACACGAGCGTTGAAAGACAGAAAATACATACGCGTGCGTAAAAGCTGCACCTGTTATGTTACGTCACCTCCAGAGTAAGCCAAATAGAGAATAGGTACGCAGCGATTATTCATGAAGAAATGAATACACTATACGGCCGTAATTTGGCAAAACAGCGTAACTCGAAAATTACGTTTTTGAGATATGATCACTTTAAAGTTTAAGTGTTTGCATTTTCTCTATTATTTACAGAGGAAATTGATTTAAAAATGGAAACGTGCATTATGTTTAATTTTTTTAATTTTTAAAAACTTATGTTAAGTAAACTATTTTTACTAAAGATACAGCTGATTTTGTCCAGATACGCGGGTTTGCCAATCCGACATCTAATTATACGCAGAGTTAATCTTGCAAAACAGCGTAACTCAAGTTACGTGTAATACTTTGGTTACTATTTTTTCGCCAAACCCGCGTATCTCGTAGCAAAATAGTTGTTTGGAAAAGACGCGTAACTTAGAGATACGCTGTTTTGCCAAGAAAAATAATAGATTTTGAAACACGTAACTCGAGTAACGCTGTTTTACCATATTAAAATGCTAAAAGTTGCAAAATAAGGCTGAGATACGTTACGCTATCTTTAAAACGGTGCGTCGAGGTCTTTTGAGACTCTCACAGATGAAAAAAGCGCCCTCGATTTCCCCAGAAATGCATGTAACTCAAAAAGTCAATATTTCGAGTTACGCTGTTTTGCTAAATTACGGCCGTATATTCCATCAAACGGTCAATACTAAGGGTACAATGTGAAGGGTGTTGCATAATTATTCCATTGTTTCTGTGTTTTCAGTGTTGACTTCACTACTCTCATAGTTGACTGAAGATACATTCACATTATATAATAGTTCAGTCAGTTCCAAATTGGCGAAACCTGTTTACAGCAGCGAATGAATTCAGAAGAGCGTCACGTGCAAAACACTGGCATGGCGCAATATGGCGCGCAATGTCCCAGTGTCATTGTATGCGTGACGCTTCCGTATGCCAAAATCACGATTATACGCTTGGACTACTTTTGCGCACGGAGAGATAAAAACCGAATATTTCTCGCCAATTTGGAACTGATTAAAATATAGTAGTGTGATCTTTTTAAAGAGAAATGCAACCATTGTATGGCAATGCACTCCTGTATGGTGTCGAATCAAAGGACCTGGCCCGTGTATAATCTCTTCAAACCAAAGCCGTTATGCTTATATTCTCTACTGACAAGCGTAATCACCAATCACCTCTCATGGACAATCTACACTGGCTGCGCATACAGGAGAGCATCAAATTCAAGATGAATGTATGTCATCCAATGTCTTCAGAGTGAAGCACCAGATTACCTTACAGAATTTCACAAACTCAAACCTGGTAATGGACTCATTAAACGTTCATTATTGATACTTCTCTTATGCGCTTATAATTCTAGTGCCCACATAAACACATCCTCTGTGGTCTAGAAGGCAAACTTTTGGCGTAATAGCAAGAGGATAAAAGTTGGAGACTTGTGTATTTTTAAGGTTTTTTGTTAATATTCATTCATGCCAGTTTATCCTAGGGCGTGTTATCACTGTGCGAATGTGGCCTCACTCATACCTAGGTGCGAGTCCACATGCATAATATTGATGTTGCGTTCTCATTGTGCGATAAAATACATCAAAATACCGATGTGGTATCGAGTCCACTTACCCGGATATTACTTGTTTACAAGTTTTAGCGAGTGCGCTGTGAGTACTTACTGCATAAATACCATGCGTGCATGACATTTGGCCGCATGAAATTGCATTTCAAGCGCCCGACTGACGGCGGCGCAGTCAGACATCAAAATATCAAAATACCGATGTGGTATCGAGTCCACTTACCCGGATATTACTTGTTTACAAGTTTTAGCGAGTGCGCTGTGAGTACTTACTGCATAAATACCATGCGTGCATGACATTTGGCCGCATGAAATTGCATTTCAAGCGCCCGACTGACGGCGGCGCAGTCAGACGCAGCGCAACATGCTTGTTATTGTGGAACAAGTGGTACGAGTCCACATACGGTAATGTAAACGCATTCTCATTAGCTGATTTGGTACTAGGTCTTAGGTGCGAGACTACCTCATTGTAGTAGTCTCGATGCTACATCCTGGATGTAGGGGTCGAGTCCACTTATAACATGTTCTCATTATGCTCGGAAGTGGACTCGATGTAGTATCAAGTCCACGTCCTGGTATCAAACAGGCACAGTGGGAATGCGCCACAAGTCATTATATTATATATTTTTATGAATAAAAACCACTTACAGTGCAAATTTTTCCAAATCAATTTGCTTGACATTAAACACCTTCTTATTCTTCATCAGATAGACAGATTTGATGTACGCAATGAAGCACCTCTGAGCCGCTGCCTTCAATTCAGGGTCTTCGGCGCAGAATGACTCCAACTTTCTCTGGATGGTCATCTTCTTGTTAGGGTTCACTCTGGAAATTTGAAAAAAAATATGTCAATCAGTTAAATATTTACAGTTGCTGTTTCTTATTTATGTATGTAGTTGCTCCGATTTCAGGGTGTCTGTCTTTACGCACTGCAGAAACCCTGTTTTCTGGGGAGCGTCTGGTTTAAACACAAATACTCTAGAATAGGAGGTTCTGCATCAGGTGTGAAGATGTCAAAATTGAGGGTATTGTGGACACCTCAAAACTGGAGTTTCTGCATTTTGTACATGTAAACTTTAAAAATTGGAGGTTCTCCATCGGATGCAAAAACTTCAAAATCTGAGGTTTCGCGCAAACAACACAAAAAAATGAGATCCAACTCGGTATCAGATGTCGTATGTGCACAGACAGAGCCATCAGAAGCTGATTATACAGCTCCTGATCTATTGGTGTTCTGTGTGCGAGTATCGGTTACAACTGTTGTGTTTCTTACCGATGTAACTTGCCATCAACAATATATAAACTGAGTTACAAAAGAAACTGTTCACTTCTTTGCAAGTACAAAATTCTCTGCATAAATATGAGCAATATCTGTACACAGGTATACTTCAATACATTACTATATAACCACATGTCTTATGCCAATTATGTAGACTGTCCCTTGTCTACAGCAAATAAAGTCATATTGCACAATAGTACTGTTAGAGATATGAACAGATCATTTGACCGTTACAAATTTTGCTAATTTTGCTGAACTAAAACAAACCCCATTTAAGTTTGATTGGAATTGTTGTTTTCATTAAAGTACAAAATTAAGCACAATTCCTTGCCTGATTTTCTCAATGGGAATCTTCTTCTCCCCAAGCAGCTTAACCATTTCATCTTCCTCCGAGGGCAGTAGAAGTAGCAGGGCCTCGCCTCCATTTTCATACCTGCATCATTAACAAAACATATATTAAAAATTGTATCTATACAATTAGTGCTATTATCGATACAATCGATATGTCGTCAAAGAAAACTATGACATCGATAAAATATAACTTTGGTTTCCGAATTCTGCAACTATCGTCACCAATCAGAAACGTCAGATAAAACCTGATCAGATCGGGAACGGAGGAACTATTCCTATCAATGATGTACCCCACCAACAAATAACTTGGAAAATTGGCCAAAAAATTGATTTAAAAAACGTTAAATGAAGACTAAAATGAACCAATTCCGAAGTAGCTGGCCGATAGGGTCGCCATCTTTTAATTGACGAAAATCATCCTTTACGCATGCGTGCGTGTGACACTGTGCTTCGGCTTTATTCGACAGAGCGCATACAAATCCTGACCTTATCACGGTTGAGCACTCTTTGACTATTTCTTTAAGCACAGGGCAATTCTGATAACTACTTTGGTGCGACACCATGGATTGTATATTCATATTGTCCATGCAATTTGTAACACAACCAAACTACCACAATCCTGTTGTCTGACGATTGCCTATTGGGCACGATACTCAGGGTAACGACTTCTATTACGGAAGGGCTATACTTTGAGTTGTTAATCTTTGAGTTTTTATATCATCAATTGTAATAATTAATAATTAAATATGAATCTTCATTCTTCCTCTCCCCCAAGCATCCAGACCAATGCATCTACCCATGAGGGCAGCAACATATTAAAATTTCAAGACAGTTTGCATTTGCAAATGTGAAACACTCCTTCGCATTGAAAATAAACGGGTCACAATCAAGAATTCCAGACTCATTCCAAATTGTATATGAATTTTCAATGAACAGAATAGAGAATTCAGTGATCGATTTATGTGAAAATATTTGTGTAGCAAATTGTTGTCTAATTCATACCGTTCGTTAAAAATAATAAACTGTTACATTGAAATGCATAGTATAAAACTGCTATACACTTTTAGATTGTATAGCAAATTCCACAAAGTGTGGAGCATTTAGCGACGCGAGATTGGGGAAATCGTACGCTGATTGAGTTGCAGTGGCATGATGTTATTACCCTTAGTCTATTTAACCATCAATAAAAATCATGTGTGGTCAAGTGAATAATGTGCAGGACTCACGATACCAAGGTTGTGAGTTGGAGCCCGCTACGACCAACATGTTTGTATTCCTGGGCAAGATACTTAATCTTGATTGCTTTGGCAACACAAACGCTATTCGGGGAGCTGGCTACGAATGTCCCAATCTGTGCGTGTTGGCCTGTACCAGCCTAAATAAAGTGAAATAATTCTGATGATTTCATGATGATGGCAGTGAAAATAAAATAAAAAATTCCATTTTTTTTGGTAAAATTGTTTACAATTTTTTGTGGTGAAATTGTTTGGAATTGTTTGCAATTTTGTTTTTTTAATTGATTTGTTTTTAACATTTCAAAAATTGTTACAAATTCACACAAATTGTCTCCAACATTTTGAAAACAATACTTTTTAAACGCCCGACTGACCTGTGAGGTCCTTAGAACAGGTGGGTTGTGTGGGCGGTTTATTTTTTATAGCCTAAGGCAGGCTTTCTCAACTAGATTTACTGATGCGCCACATTTTAGTAACCAACTTGTTGAAGCTCCACTTGGTCATATTTTTTAGAATTTACAATGGCAAAATTCCCCTTACAAAATATGTTGACATATATATGTAGGCATCATAATAACTAATATCACTCTTTTGAGGGCACATGCGCGCGCAAAATTGCTGTCTTTATACATCTGACCGCCATAGGCCTATGAAATCTGGCTATATCATGATATAATTTATTTTTAAAACAAATGTTAACCACTCTCGCGCCACTTAGGATTCCTTGATGCGCCACAAGTGGCGCGCGCGCCACCATTTGAGAATGCCTGGCCTAAGGGCATAAAACAGGGAAGTATACACACTTTATTTCTCTATGCTCTCACCTGGCTGTCCTGCCGGCTCTGTGGATGTAGGTATTGGCATCCTCTGGGCAGTCAAGTTGTACAACCCAATTCACAGATGGGAAATCTAAACAGGAATATTATTGTGAGGAGAATATTTACATTTAGCAGGTAATTATTTATAGCTTTTTATTTTTTATGTTTTTCTTCTCTTTTTTTGAGGTGTATTATGAAGTTCCCGAAGAATTAATACACCGACGACATTCTTTTAACTTCGTATTTATCTATCTCTAAGTTTCTATTTTATTTCTCCAGCTTTTCTATCTTGCTTCTATCCATGTTGAAACCCAATGTAAAAGTAAAGCACTCTCTCCCCCCACACACACCAGCCCAGGTCTTTTCCATGCGGTCAAGCTTCTCCCAGCATGGGCTTCCTGACACCTGTCCTGTCACTCTACCAAACCCCACTCTCATCCTCACACCATCTCACTAACCAATCACAGACAAGGACATGCATGCACAGATCATGCATGTCCAGGGTTTCACTTACACCTCTTATATAATCACTAAAACTAGAATCCCCATAGCAACACTTTATCACATGCCCCCCCTTATGAAAATGACTGTGTCAGTCTTAAAAATGTAAACATGACTGAAAGCAAATGACACAATGTCATATTTTATAGTTCATCATCATATTGAAATAGTGTCATTGTTCATACATCCATATAGTTGGTTGTATATAAATATGAAAACGCGAAAAAAATTAGGGCATGTTTGATTAAACACTCATTCCATTACGTCACAGTATCGCTGAAACCACTGTCCTTCCACTGCTATATCAGGAAATAATAGCTCCTACATGTCCAATCCACAGTTCACATGAGTCTATCAGCACGAAGAATACTTGGCGATTCGCTGTTTATATCTGCTTTGAAGCTCCTTTATTCTGTCCAGTAAATGACTTCCAAGTCATCATTATATCATAGTTAAACATCATAAAAGTACATTGTATAAATCGAGTGCATATCATTATCAAACTTTTAAAAAAAAATTAGCCCTTTTGTGACGGCAAGTTGGCATTGGCTTGTGTATTTATAACATACAATAACATGAAATGTTTGTGCTAAGTTCTATCTTACCAAATAACTAAAACTACAAATCACTGTTAACACAAATCATAAATGTTTAAAATCGGCTGAGAGCATCAGCATTTCCATTTACATTGCCTTTGCGGTAGATAATATCAAAGTCATAAGGTTGTAGGGCCAAAAACCACCGCATTATGCGATTGTTTGTCGCCTTAAATTGCTCTAACCACTGCAAAGATTTGTGATCAGTCATGACTGTGAACTTATATCCAAAGAGATAATACTGCAATTTCCCAATACCCCACACAATAGCAAGACATTCTTTCTCAGCTACTGAGTAGTGTTCCTCCCTCGAGAGCATTTTCCTGCTCATATATACAATTGGGTGCTCATTTTCTTCATCATCAAATTGAGTTAGAACAGCCCCTAAACCATATTGGGACGCATCTGTCTGAAGAAAAAACTTCCTATCAAAATCAGGAGCCCTGAGAAGGGGTTCATTTATCAAACACTTCTTTAATGAGTCAAACGCCCTTTGACATGCGTCTGACCATACTACTGTATTAGACATATTCTTTCGAGTCAAATTCGTCAATGGGCAAGCTATTTCCGCATAGTTTGGAATGAATTTACGGTAATAACCTGTGAGCCCTAAAAATGCCCGTACATCTTTCTTTGTTATTGGTATAGAGAGATTCTCCACAGCCTGAATTTTGTCTTGCATGGGAGACACCCGACCATTTCCAATAACATGTCCTAAGTATGATACCTCAGATTTAGCAAAGTGACATTTTTTTGGCTTCACGGTAAGTCCAGCATTTCGCAAACGCGTAAGCACCTCGTTTACATAACGTAAATGGTCTTGCCAATTTTCTGAAAAAATACAAACATCATCAATATATGCCCTAGCATAACTTTCACTACCCTGCAGTACGTTATCCATGAGTCTTTGAAATGTGCTGCTGCTGTTTTGCAGACCAAATGGCAAAACTTTGTAACAGAATTGGCCATACCAACACACAAAAGCTGATTTCGCTTGCGACTCTTTGGATAAGGGTACCTGGTAAAATCCCTTGGTCAGATCTAAAGTTGTAATGAACTTTGCGCTCGCAACATCATCCAAAATCTCGTCCATGCGAGGCATTACGTAAGGATCGAAGTCACATTTCTTGTTCAAGGATCTAAAATCTGTGGTCACGCGGATATCGCCCCCAGGTTTGGCCACGACCACAATTGGCGAGGCATACGCACTGGTAGTGCGTTCGATCACACCTAACTTCAACATACTATCAATTTCATTTTTCACTTTCTCTTTCAGTGAATGTGGAGTCCTATAAGCGCGCAGCCTAACAGGATTATCGCTGTTTGTTCTAATCTCATGTTCTACTAAATGTGTTCGCCCTGGCACATCCGAAAAAATTGGCGCATGCGCTCTAAGAATTTGGTGTACATCATGAACCTGGCTTTCAGACAACGAATCCGACATATCCACATCTTGCCATGTCTGTGTCTGAAAGTAGGAGAGGCCTACATCATCATAAATATCATCGACTACGTCACATTCATCATCTACTTCTTCCGGGTTTAAATCATCGCAGCCAATATCATGTACAACACCTGTGACATACAAACATTGGGCTATGCGCTGCTCATCAGTCCTATCATAGTACCTTTTGCATAGGTTGACATGAAAAACCCTCTTAGATTTTCGCTTATCCGGTAATACAATCTCATAATTGTTTTTGTCAAGTTTCTGTGTTACAACATAGGGGCCCTGCCATTTACTGTCTAATTTGCTCGCCCCTTCTGGCAAAAAGACCAATACTTTATCCCCAGGTTGAAATTCCCGGTGGGCCGCACCTTTGTCATAATGTATTTTCATCTTGCGCTGATGGACCTTTGTATTCTGGTTCGCATCATGCATTAAGTCTTTCACATGTTTTCGCATATCCAAAAGGTTGGTAACAATATCTGTACCTGCATCAGGTGTTTCACCATCACATTCAACCCAACTTTCCTTCAACAAACTGAGTGGGCCCCTAACTATTCGACCATACAACAATTCAAATGGTGAAAAACCTGTCGTTTGACAAGGCACTTCCCTATACGCAAACAGGAAAAGTGGTATGTAATCATCCCAATGTTTACGCTGGGCAAGGGTAAGAGAACGCATCATATTCTTCAGAGTACCATGAAAGCGCTCGCACATACCATTTGTTTCTTGGTGCCGAAAAGTGGCCTTTAGTTGTGAAATTTTCAGTTTACTACACAAGGATGCCATAACCTTGGACATGAAGTTCGTCCCTTGATCATGCACTATTTCACGGGGAAGGCCTACCCTAGCAAAAACTGTAACCAACGCATTCACGACAGTATCCGCCCTAATGTTAGACAGTGGAACGGCTTCTGGATACCGCGTGGCGTAATCACATATCGTCAAAAGGTACATGTTCTTACGGGTGCTTCTTTCAAATGGGCCCACTATATCAATACCCACGCGCTTGAATGGGGCATCAATGATTGGCATAGGTAATAGGGGCACCTTCCGGGTTTGTTTTCCCTTATCCATACGTTGACATGCATCACATGATAGGCAGTATTTCTTTACATCTTGAAAAATCCCCGGCCAATAAAAATGCGGGAGGATCCTATCTTTAGTTTTCTCAATACCCATGTGTCCAGAGTGATCATGAGCAACTTCCATAATATATTGCCTGTACTTCTGGGGCACCACTACTTGCTCGACACGTTGTGGTCTGACCCTACTCTTCACCAAAGGGGAACGAGACCACTGTCGCATAATAATACCATCCTTCTCAAAAAAGCAAACTCTATTCTGAGCTTTATCATGTATATCGTCATAATTCAATACACGCTGTCTAACACCAACGAGCGTATCATCTTCCTTCTGGAGTTTACACAACTTTTCCCTACCCGAGGATACAATACTTCCACTCACAACAGTCAAATCAGTCTCACTCACATCCACCTTGGGCACTACCACCTGTTGAACTTGGTCTGTCAACCTATCCAAACCCACACTAACTAGTGTACCAACATGCTCCCTCAATTCCACATCACCTTGCACAAATTCATCCACTTCCTGTTTCGCCTGAGCTCTCGTCAACACACATACACTCCGTTGCATAACCTCACCACATTTTGGATCGAGGTCATGCCCTAACAACACATCCCTTTGCAACCCTTCAATCACAGCAACCTTGACTTTGCCCACCACAACATTACAATCTAGGTCTATCATTGCCAGGGGCACCTCTACTAACCCACCTACACCACACACTGTCATCATTTGGCCATCCAGATAACAACTGTCAGGAACCAATTTTGAATTAACAGCAGTCTGAGTACACCCAGAATCTCGCAAGATTCGAACCTGCCGCCCTTGAACCTGACCA
This sequence comes from Ophiura sarsii, assembly GCA_035610835.1. Lineage (NCBI taxonomy): Eukaryota > Metazoa > Echinodermata > Ophiuroidea > Amphilepidida > Ophiuridae > Ophiura > Ophiura sarsii. The sequence goes on from CM069446.1 coordinate 40,929,782, forward strand.
TCAATAACACACTTCTCCATCCGTCTCTCAACACTTTCATAAGGAATGTCCTTCATACCCTGGCAGTTGTAAATATTCTTAACATGAGGACGGTAATTTCCCGCCTTACTATCTTGCTTTTTGTCCTGCCCATTCTTATTCATGTTATTTGGACAATGAGTTTGTACATGGCCCGGTTGACCACACGCATAACACTTTCTATCACTATATGACCTAGCAGGGGTTTGATCATTTTGAGGACAATTCCTGCTAATGTGGCCGGGCTGTCTACAACGGTAACAACTTACCACCTCACGACTAGTATCATCTTGTTTTGGCGCTGCGGGGGCGCTGTCGCGCTCACGACCTGGTGCATGGTGCGTCTTACTTTGCGCACGCGACCTATTGGCATGTACAACACCCCTCCAATAGGCTCCACCGCCACGGTGCAACACATACGCGTCCGCTTCCCGGGCCAATATCCTACTATCTTTCAAATCCCTGTCTCGCAAATACACTGCCATATCGCGCGGCACTTTAGTCAGTATCTGCTCAATGACCAACAACTCTTGAATTGCTTTGGAGCCATCGCCTATCGGAACATTAGAGTGATTGAGCCATCTCTCTAGAAAATATATTAAATCATTTGCCCACTCAGTAATGGACTGGTGGGACTTACGGTCAGTGAATCGAAATTTAACTCTGTATGTCTCCCCACTGATTTCATACTTCGCTAAAATAGCCGCTTTTAAAATATCATAATCCTTGGAATCGTTCAATGACAAGTTTGCATATGCCTCTTTGGCCTTTCCCGACAGAGCCGAAACGAGAAAAGTCGCCCAATTCTTTCTGTCCCACCCATTTCCTTCTGCCAATAATTCGTACGCCCTCAGGTATACATCTATATCCTCATTTTCTTTTAAACGAGAAACCCGCATTTTTTCAGGCATACATGCACCCACCGCGGGAGCCGGGGGAGGAGCATGTAGCTGAATATCCCTGTCAAATTTCAGGCGAGCCATTTCAATTTCATTGTGGCTCGCCACTTTCTTGTTTTCAACTTCCACCTTCTTCATTTCTACTTCCCTCATTGTTTCCACCTTCTTCATGTCGACTAAGTATGTGACCCACATTTCTTTAGGTAACCCTATAGGTATCCCAGGGGGCCTTATTTCATCATCCATACCGTGGCTATCATTTGAACTGTGGCCATCAGCACCTATTTCTACATCTTCGGGCTTTTGCCCTTTAGCGCCTTTCGGCATGATGACAATCTAACGTAAGGTAAAAATTTAAATGAGATAGAAATAACTTAGCACAAACTTAATAACTCAAAAACTAAAATTGTTACACACAAGCCAATTACCACATACCTGCGTCACAAACGCGTGTTGACTATATCATTTCCGCTGTATGTTCCATCCACATAGGCACAGTAATCACGGTAACTCCTATCTTGCATTTCTTGACACAGCACTGGTCACAGTTCAAGATCATATACACAGCAAGCAGTCCAGTTCTATAATCACGAAAACCACTTCTATACATGCCATAGAAGCATAGAAGACACACATCACCTATAGCAAATATCCACAGCAACACAGCTGACAGTTTTTATATCCTTCTTTGAATATAGTCGAAGAATATCATCTCCGTCGATCACAATAATGGTACATCTAGTGATCTACCCTGCAAATATCCACAGCAGCACAGCTAGCAGCTGGCAGTTCTATATCCCTTTTTGAATATAGTTGAAGATATCACTGATCACAATGGTACATCTAGTGATCTACCCTGCAAATATCCACAGCAGCACAGCTGGCAGTTCTATATCCCTTTTTGAATATAGTTGAAGATATCACTTCCGTCGATCACAATGGTACATCTACCCTGCAAATATCCACAGCAGCACAGCTGGCAGTTCTATATCCCTTTTTGAATATAGTTGAAGATATCAGTATCACCATCATCTCCGTCTATCACAATGGTACATCAACCCATCAAATATCCACAGCAACACAGCTGGCAGTTTTTATATTCTTTTTCGAACCTATATGGTCGAAGATATAACTATCACCTCCATCGATCACAATGGTACACCAACATACCAAATATCCATCATCGTCGTAGACAGTACGTCATACAAATGTATTATACATTTATATATATCATATCAATTACTATCAGCATAGCGTTCATCAACGGCGTACCTCAATCACTTGTTTGTTTCGCTGCCACCATATTATGAAGTTCCCGAAGAATTAATACACCGACGACATTCTTTTAACTTCGTATTTATCTATCTCTAAGTTTCTATTTTATTTCTCCAGCTTTTCTATCTTGCTTCTATCCATGTTGAAACCCAATGTAAAAGTAAAGCACTCTCTCCCCCCACACACACCAGCCCAGGTCTTTTCCATGCGGTCAAGCTTCTCCCAGCATGGGCTTCCTGACACCTGTCCTGTCACTCTACCAAACCCCACTCTCATCCTCACACCATCTCACTAACCAATCACAGACAAGGACATGCATGCACAGATCATGCATGTCCAGGGTTTCACTTACACCTCTTATATAATCACTAAAACTAGAATCCCCATAGCAACACTTTATCACAAGGTGTCTGTTCCAATTGTGATGACTTGTTGTAACTGTGATGCTGACACACTTCTTATACAACTTGAGATCCTTATTCAATCAAATATTTCCAAATAATTAGTTGGTATTTGGAAAATAAGGGCATGTTAACTTGACTGTTCAGTTAATTTTTACATGGCCGATTTACATTTGCATAATACATTAAGAAAAATATCAAAATCAGACTCTTAAACAGATTTCTTGACTTTGCCTACTTATGGTTCGTTCATACTCTTGTCATTGCGCATCTCCCAACGACGTCGACGGATATCGACGTACGAGTTGAAGCAATGTCAACTTTTATCCGGCGATGTCGGCCACTGCCCTACGACGTGAGTATGAAGGGACCTTTACTCATCACCCATTATTTTGAAAGCATACCCTGAATACCAAAATTGCTTTTTACTGTTTTGTTTTTATTGCCTACTCATACAATCCCTGCGCATCATAGCAAACAGCACAGCTGACCTGAGACTGACACTTTTTAGAGGTGTCCACAGCAAACACAACATTGTGCATTATATGTTTAAAAAAATTATTATCAAGTCCAAATCATCATACTTATCATAAAAACGAATAAAAACTGCCATCTCTCAACATGCAATATTTAAACATTTGCAGCCATCGAAAATCCCAGTATCAATGAAGTGATAGTTATACAACACACTTGCGCAAATGCGTCATTGATACCGGCACTTTCTGTCACCCCAAAGTTTTTAAAATGGGATGTTGAGAGATAGCTGTTTGATTCGTTTTTATGATAATAGTATGATGATTTGGGCTCCATAATTACTTGTCTTCCAGATAATGCACACTGTTGTGCTTGTTGGACACCTCCTATACAGAATTCAGCAGTTAAATGGCTACCAACCAGGCACCAAATACCAAATTTATATCGCTTTTCACCATTTTGTTAATTATATTGCTTACTCACCCAATCCCCTTGCAGCAATGTCGGTAGCAAACAGCACGGCTGATTGGCGCTTGCAGAATTCATTATAGATGGCGACACGTCTCAGTTGATTCAACCCGCCATACAAGGCCATGATGGTTGTACCGGGGCGAAGCTTGCAGAATATCTCAAACATGAACTTCACCTGGATGTTGCATTAGAAGGAATTTATATGGATAGCAATGAATGGATATGAAATTAATAAGAGTTTTAGGAATCATTTTCACTCGTAAAATCTAAATGCCTTGATAAATTTTGATACATTTTGTGTCATTTTAAAAATTAGAAAATGCTACGAGAGCACACATAATAAACTCAAAATTGTTGACTTCACCTGCGAAGTTCCCCATTTAGGTATGCTGCATCACACATTGTCTTGCTAACAAATGAAATGTTGTACAATTATAGTTATGCACTTATGAAAAGCCTATCATATGATGAGTGTAAAAGGTGACGCCTAAATGACCCCCCCCCCCCCCCCTGGTGCCTGTGATTAACATACCTGTTTACAGCTAGCCATGAATACAAGAATCTTCTTTTCCCTGTGATTACGGATAAATGAATAGAGAAGATCTGCTTTCTGATCCAGGTCACAAACCACATAGCTCTGAAGAAGAAGAAACCATAGGTCAATGAATTGTTAGTAAAGTACTTACAGATAGATAGATAATCATTACATTAATGGCTCAGTTAAGTACAACTACACTTGCAGGTCTGCTACCTCATAATCCAATTTATTTCCACTACAGTTAAGGGTGAATGGGTGACCACTGTTTCATGGAAGTGGGGATTGAAATAGACTACAGGGTGAATAAAAAGAGATTATGCATGGATTGAAACAGCTCTATGACCTCTATGTGTGCATTGAACCATTTGTAGGTTCAATGGTTAACAGGTAAAAAGAGAAATTTTATTAAGTTACATTGGATTATATATATATGAGTAATGATGTGGTGTAGACACACCCAGTATACATATTCAAAAGACTAAGTGTTTCTAGATACTATCATAAAATTTTATAATACACCACACAAACCATTGTTGACCAGTTGAACATGTAATGGTTACTCTGAAGATTTTGGAAAATAACGGTGAGTATGAATTCTCTCTTCTCTTCTTTATCCCTAACTCACTGCGCATGTTTTTGACAATTAAACTATCAGAGAGGATAAAAACAGGTCAAATTTAGGGGAAAGATCACCGTTTGCCCGCACTGGGGATCGAACCTGTGGAAAGCGGAAGCGCAACTGATTGCACTAACGGGAGGAATTTTTTGAGATCATTTGACAGCTCCCCGGATCATGCCTCCAGATAGACCAGATAGAGTCGTGAGGCATACGGTACAGCAACTATTTTCTTAAGCCTCCGGGGGGCACTCAACATTTTTTGGGTAGGGGTGTGCCGCCCAGGGTTTCAATAAGGGGGGCTACAGAACTGAACTGAGTGGATTTTATAACAAAAAATAGGGTCTTAGGAACTGATTTTTTCAAAAAGTAGGTCTTGAGAACTGGCGTATAGTTCAATTTTGATTAGCAAGAACGCAAATTTTTGCATTTTTTTTTTGGTTTTAGAACGCAACATTTTCGAAGAATTGAGGCTTTGGAACGCAAAATTTCACAATTTTTGAATTTTCAATCAAATTGGGTCTTAAGAACTGATGCAGGCTCAAAAGGGTGTCATAAGAGCTAGCAGCAGAGGGTGAACAGGGGGGGTCTTCAGCACGGCACATACCTATACCCTTTCCAATAAGGTTTATCGCAGATAGAAAAAAAGCCATTGATTATCCTTTTCTGATGCATTGTGGGTTCGCAAAAGGAGCAGATTTACTCCTTTTGCGAACCCACAATGCATCAGAAAAGGATAATCAATGGCTTTTTTTCTATTTACGATAAACCTTATGTCAGTGCCCCCTCCCCTGGGTGTGGCCTCTGGTAAAGGTTAGGGTTAATGAAATCCTGTTACCTGTTCTAATTGTGATGGTGTGCTGTACTCATGATGCTGGTGCACTGCCACATACTTGGGATCCTTGAGGCTCAGACGAGCTAGATCACGCACTGACCTGCAAGCAGACAAACCAAAATGAACAACAAAGTTTAGGAGAAAATATTCCCTACTGATTGACATGTGACCTGCTCCCACAAAACCCACCATAAGTGTTGACAAATATTTTGTTTCTGATTTGATGATGTTGAACATGCAGAAATTACAAGCTTTAAAATGACGTATCACTTGTCATTCATAATTGGTCAAACTTTTGTGCATGAAATATCAATAATTTCTCTTGAAAATGTCTTTGTTTTTTATTGATTTGTGACACCATGTTTTGTGGGAGCAGGTCACGTCACATATGGTTCCAGATTTACCTACTATATTTGTCAGTTGGATGCATTCAATTACAGGAGGCTATAGGAATAAATCATATATGGGGATATACAAATTATACTCGGGAATAATTAATAAATAATTACATTAAAAAAAAATTAAAAATTAAAAACTTGTGAACTCATAATGCATGATTCAAGAATGACATCATTCATGAATAACACATACTTTTATAAAGGCCGCCGTACATGGAGAAATCTTGTGGTTGCCTGCTCTCCAGATGCAATTGTACATTAAATCTATAGAATCTTGATGAGTCTAATAGCGTACGTCATTGTCCTGTTTCCATTGTAACTCCATATGTCTGATTTAATAACTGGCTGACATCAAAGAAGCATTTGCATTGATCAATCTGCACTATTTTTTATTAATCGATTGACATGAATTGATTGTGGACTAGGCCTGGGATTTTCGGGAAATCGTAATTCTGGGACCCGTTTTATTTTTCGGGCAGGACCCGGGATTCCCTAAATTTTTTATCAAAATAATTGAAGTAAAAAAAAAGAGTTAAAAAAAAAGAAGCTTACTTAAAAAACACCTTGTCGGCTAAATCGTGATTATATAATGCAAATATATAGCAGGGATTCATTTGAAATGGATTTATTTCGTCAAATCAGTTAATTTATGCATGGTACTCTTATGCTCGCTAAAATGTGATATTCCACCGTATATGACACTTTCATAAGCTCGTGGCAAGTCTCCATTTAGAAAAATGTCACAATTTCGACAATAGATGGCGCTATAACAATAACAAACTCAATCTGTCAAAGTTTAAAGATGGCGACGCGCGGCCGATAATGAAGTGAAAATAATACATTTTAGTGAGCATAGGAGTACAAAAAATCCACAGATTTGATTAAATAAATCCATTTCAAATACATCTCCGCCATACATTTGCATTAAATAATCATGAATTAGCCGACCACATGTTTTTTTAAGCAAGCTTATTTTATTTTATTCATTTTCATTTTCATTTTTTTTTTGGGGGGGGGGGATTCTGGAAGGTGATTCTTGTTCCCAAGACCCGAAATTTTCGGGCGAGACTCGCGCCCAGCACTATTGAGGACTGTTTAAAGAAACTAGTATAAAGATGCACAGATATGCTATTTGCGAGGAGAGCCTCGAACTGGTACCACATTAATTGGGACTATTACATAACATTTTGTAACAAGTCCAACTCTCCCTGCACAATATGACTGGTCAGGCAATCAGACATTTTGAAATGATGCAACACTTTCATTCAAACTGACAAATAGCTGATCCATGCAAAGAGAGAATAAACTTGATAAAAACCTGATATCTCCAGACCATACCTTATTTCCCTCAAATCATCATAATACAATTATCATCAACACAATGGCAAAAGGGAGTATACTCTTGGTTGCACTAAATAATAGTTACACCTATTTGCTGTGAATAGATGCTTACTTTGTCTGTGTGGCAGAGAAGAGCAGGGTCTGTCTCTCCGGTGGGAGATTATCAATTATGGCATTCATCGTATTCTCAAAGCCAAGGTCCAGAATGCGGTCTGCTTCGTCTAAAACTGAAATAGTATGCACAGGAAGAGGAATAACTTATTTTAAATCATTTTCATTTTTCAACATGACAAAATGTGACCAGTCACATCAAAATGGACCACAAGGGGCCAGTCAACACTGTAAGCATGCGTTATCACAACAATGCAGGTTGGTTTTTTGAGACGGGTGCTTTACGGGTGTAACACGATGAAGAAGTCTACAGGGTCTAAAATCTACCATTTTCAAAAAAAAGAGCACTTTTTCAAAATCCTGTTAATATGTTACTGTTCAATTGGGTCAATTCGGGGAGAAAAACATTGTACAAACCTCATTTTAAGGTGAATTTTTGCTTCGGAGGAAATACATGTTTAGGGGATATCTGGAAAATCTTTGGTCTAGCATGCTTACTGAGGCTGTATGATAGTTGACTGCCTTCCCAACCCCCCAACCCCTTTTTTATCTTTTTTGTTGTTAAGGGAATGGACATATATAAAACACACATTTTTGAGATAAAGCCCAACAAAGCAGGTGGAATAGAAAATAATAACAACAAATGTTTCTTGAAGCTACATCTTCTGATTTCCAATTCTGCTCTCCTTCACAAAGGCATAATTTTTCGAAGCAAAACCCTAACAAATCATGTGATATTCATTTACAGCGGCATTCTACTCAGTCAACAAAATAGTGTGAGGAGTCTACCAACAAAGGTACATGTGTGGTGGTAATGAAATATTTTCAGTCAAGTATCCTTCAAAATATCATCACCTAACCTAAAAACATCACTTTTTTTTAACCTGGCCCTAGCATTTTTGCCCAAGTCCGGTCTCACCAGGACCCATGCATGTGTCCGAACAGACTGACCATGTAAACAAACAAAATAAAATGAACCAAACGTTGGTATCCGCTTACCTAATATCTTCAAATTTGAGCATTCAAAGCTGACCGTCTGGTCCATGTGCTGCAGCAGCCTACCCGGGGTACACACTACTATATTTGTCTTGGGTATCCTCTCCATTTCAGTCGCCAAGTCCTGCAAAAGTGAAATTTCATCGACGAATACATATTTGTTAGAAATCAGAATCTATATGATCATGCAAAATCTCCATCCAATACCGTATGCACTACTACTTGTACAAATGTAGTTTGCTTTATTGGTCTTAGACCCTCTCCAATCCAATCTTAAAACACTATAGTTTGATCAGTTCCAAATTGGTGAAGCATCTTACAGCAGCGAATGAATACAGAAGAATGAGTGTGCGCATAAAAGTAAACGAGCATACTGTTCGCAAAGTATGCGTACGGCTATTAAAGTATAAATGGAACATATCTTGCACTAAACATATTACAGAAATAATGAGACGAATATGGGGTTATTCTGATATCAAAATATGTTGATGTGCACAAAAAGCTTAAGTGATCGGAACATCCACCTTTAAAGAATATTCAATGATATCTGCTCTTGATATTTGTACCTTAAGACTTCAATCACTTCATAACTGGCTGTTCAGCACAGCCATGTTAAATTAAGACTCACATGGGTATTTTATCTTATTTAATCCCACCTTGAAATTGTATCGCTTCATGATTTGCTCATAAAAACATGTATGAACATATCCCATACAACAACTTCAAGTCTCAACATGTGCATGTTATCGGTATTTTCATGGTCAAAATTCCATAGTCTATAAATAATAGGTAAAAAACCTGGAAGCGTATCCACATAACTGTCCCGTATGATGCAATATTGTTTTATTTCAAACAATAGATTTAGTTTTAAAGAATCCCTTTAAAATGGATAGCCTTTTAGTTTGAATGGTTATCAAAGTCAATGAAATAACAAAGCTGACAATAAATCCCATCACACGGATCAAAGCTGAACCAGGTAGCTAAAAGGAAGTACAAGTACCCCCTCTATCACCAAACTGTATACCATAGTCATGATACTAGAACTACCCCCTCTATATCGCTGTCTGTAACTTTCCACAGTGCAAGTGAAAATAGTATACCACCTCTTCAACAGCACATAGGTATCTGCAGACCTAGACACCTGGCTCTTACAGTTCTTATCACACTGTAACACCCGCCTTCCTTTAAACTGCTTGTAATCAGTTGAGATTTACTATTTTCTTAAAACACCCAATCCCACTTCAGGCCGGTTAGATGATGATCCACGTAAACTTGTACTTACAATCTGTTGGGAAATATTTGTTATTTATTTATTTTCAAGTTTTTAATAAAAGATCCTTTATGTCCCTCAATTTTGGTTGTTCCTTCTTTTAGACAAGCACCATTACCAAAAATCAAGTTGGATATTACCCTTCCCACCTTCTCTTCGGCCTCCCCCAAAACAACTGTTTCTATTCCAAATCTATAGCCTATGATAATGCAATGAGACGTGGCTGCATAGGAAGCATAGGCTATCAGTCTTAGTGGTACCGTTACCCTACTTGATGTTTAAATATACCTCCTTCTCTTGAAAAGATGTCACATGCATAACATAGACACAACAGAGATTCTGCAATCAAAGGGCACTATCCTCTTAAACATGGTTCACTTTTTTAAGTTTTCAATCATAGCTATGGATATTTCACTTAGATTGAGAAAAAAAAGGTATTGATTTTTTCATCGAGAGATCAGAATAGCGTGGGGAAACTCTGATCAGCCTTTCTACTCATATTGACAGCCGTTTCAAAAGCATCTCAAAATAGTTATAGCATCTAGTGATGATTTTAATTTAGCCCGTGACAAATACTCACGCCACACGCACAATTACTTGTACAAAAAACACAATGCAAAAAAAGTTTAGCCTTGACTTTTCTCTCCCCATTGCACTTGCAGAGCGCTGATATCAAATAATACCATTGTTATGTGGATGCGTGCACATGATTGAATTGAAAATACCTTGGGTTACAACTTATGTAAAGTGTAATAGTAAAGTGCATGCTTCTGTTTATATGATAAAGATAAAGATTCGCAATATAAATTACAAAGGGAACCGAAAAGTCATTCAACCAGAAAACAAATTGTGCATAATTTCATTTATAATTAAAAAATATACATCATCTTTGGCACACTTTACACCGTACACAAATCTACCACAATGGTTGTTGATTTGGAGAAGCTTACAAGTATGTTATTAACCTTAAAGGGGCATTGAGAGATGTATCGATATACTAAATGAGCAAATAACGTAAATATAATCATCAACATAGCCCAATTCCAAAATGTCATACAATTCCGACATCGCCTTCATGCTAAATAATCAAATAACGGCACTTCCGGGTTGAGATTTGCCGCGAAAGTCCACGAGTAAAACAATAGCATAACTTCCGAATTCAGCACCTAGTTTCGATATGATCACATCGAAACTAAGAAAATCATGAAATTTTATATGATAAACGGTGAATGTTGGTAAACTGTTTCAGATGGTAGTTAATTAGTATAAGCCTCGGTCTGATTTAAAATAATATTAAGTTAGCTACACAGACCCTAACTCTATGATTTAAACCTATTCAATGACAATATACAACAGTTTTGGCTGCATAACATTTGCTAAGACCTCTCGAACAGGTGGAAGATTTGTATCTCCGTAGTAAACCTTTCTATTCATTTTAAACTGTTAAGTGGCAGGCACAACAGCAATTTTAGGAAGCTAACCAAATTAGATGAAATAAACGGCATCTGAAAGCCAAGCGTTTATTCTTTCAAGATGTATAAAAATGTTACACACAATTTTAGAACTTCATGGTCAATAAGTTGAGTAAACATGTGCACAGGTTTTTTGGGGGACACCCTGTACATAACCCCCCCACCCCCCCCCCCCCCCCTCACTCTGACACCATGCCTGTTTGAAATAGTCTAAGCATAGATCCTTGAGAAGAAGCAAGCACGCATCTATGATGTGAAAAACTATTAGAACTCAATCAGCTTATAAGGCGACAGCCTGTGCAACGTGAGTCTCTTTGTCTTGTCTCTTTATAAGATTCTCCAAATTAGTTTCTTATCTTGGGATAAAAAAAAGTCCATGAAACCTAAAAAAATCTTGGATTAATCCATGACAAGGTCATCTTGAAACATCTGGATAAGAATAAGAGAGATATCACAGCTGCTTATAGATAACTTTCGCAATCCTCTGAAATAACTTTCTCAATACCTTACTTTAATCACCCAATGATTATAGGTTTCATTTGATAGATTCTAAAATCCCCTTATCTCAAGCAATATCTCCTTACCACCACCCCCCTCCCCTCCCCTATTCCTTTACCAATCACCTAACACATTGAGACGTACTCCCGTGTAATTAAAGAGACCTTTGATGCAGTATTAGCTGATTAGGCCTCATACAACTAGCCTTGCCAAAATCCTGGAGCCTTTTGTTTACGCTTACAGCGAGGCCATACCTCAATGTCATCTCTAATCATGCAATAATCCTCGCCCAATAAACATTTATAAGTGTTTTGGCTCTATCATCTGAGCAATCTGAGCTTTATAAGGCCAAATAAGGACAGACAACGACTGGGGAGTGATCATGTATCAATATCGTAATTTCACAGCAGATGATTTTGTGATCTTCAACTGCTTGAACACAACTGCTTTTTATAGAATTTAAAGTGGGTAAATCCCATTTCCCTAAGTTTGTTTTTACCCCTGATCATGATGGCTGTTTCCAAAAAACACATGTAGTGTTAAAATAAGGAACAAAACCTGTGAGATATTAATTCTTGAAGATGGGTAGGGTTTTTTCTATATTTAAAAAAAGGTTATAATTGGTAATTTCTCTACCTGTCATCTTCATCTGGCTAACTTACAGTATATTTGTTTTCAAAGTGGGCGCATCTATGTATTTTCAGTACAGAATACAGATTTACTCATGGTTCATTACTTTTCAGCAGTTTTCACAATTTGTGCACACATTTTATACCAACTTCAAAATAAAGCCTTTACTTATCAACAACAAATATGTATCACAAATCCCAGTAGAAATTGTATTGGCATCTGCATACAAACATTTATGCACTTATCAATTGCATCCCCGGCCCCGGGGGACCCGGGAATAGCGGGGATTAGGGCCGGGACGTACAAATTGCCCATGTGACGTCCCGGGTACAATCGCGTACGGTTCCCGCAGGGCCGGGCTCCTTTTTTGTACGTCCCCGGCACAGTCCCGGCCCCCCTTGGCCGGGACAAAGTGTACAGTCCCGGCTACCCATTTCCCAGGACAAAGTATTCACCCGCGGTTTACAGTCCCAAGGGCACTTATTTCTTTCTGCAACCACAACGGAATGCATTTCTATGTGTTCCCTATGTGTTATTAGGCTTATTTCGTCAAGCGCACCACATCTCTAGTTTATTTTAGCAAGCGCCCGGGGTGTACATTTGTGTACCTTAGCATACGACCCCACTACACGCCCGTCCGCGTACACCTCCCCCCCCCCCCCCCCCCGAATAGCCGGGCATTTTTTTGTACACTCGTGTACGATCCCCGCATGGTCCCCGCCATGCCCCGGGTCCCCGGGGGCTGGGCTTGCAATTGATAAATGCATTAAAGGAAATATTAGCCTATTGATAGCCAAAACAATATTTTCCTCTATACAGTGTATAGCTTTTGTCAACAAGAAGGCTGGCTATCTTTAATTACTAATATTACTGTAAAAGTTGTAATTTTCGCATGATTAAATGTTCGCGCTTTGCCAATTTTTAACTGTTTTAATTTTTTTTAATTGGCAATTTGTAGCTTCATCACGTCACATAGACCTAGCTATACGCAAAAGAAATATATTCATGTAATTTTCGGAGTTGCTGCTTTGAGCGCGAAAAATAAATGAAGAACGAACATTTCCGCTTTTACAGTATATAGCCAGAAAAAAGTGCCCCTGATTCTCAATCCATTGTCTTCCTCGTCTTCCTCAAAATGACCTTAAACAGAAACAACGACCTCCAAACAACATGTACAATTAAAACAAGAGTTTTAATCGTTGCCATGGTGACCGTCCAAGCTTGAATCCTGGAGTGTCCATATGGCCTTCCGAGCAAGGCCAATTTGAAAACAGTAGTTAGTATTGATAAAATCATAGATCCTCGAAAAATAAAATACACCAATATTTGTGCTTTTATAAACATCATGCCAGTGAAATTTAATTTGTATCAAAGCTATGGATTTGTGTGAGTAAAGCGTAGTTGTGGTAGAGTTGGTCGATTTTTCCATCCACCATACTCAATAAACCCAATTCTAACCCTTCATTCACCCAAACTCTTACCCTAATTATATCCATAACCCTAAGCCTAATCCTTACCCAAAACCCTAACCCTTGCCCAAACCATGAATAAAACTCTAATCAAACTTTTCAAGTTGAACATTGCACAGAAATAAGTCAAGTCAAGTCATTTTATTGATATCACCAAACAAACAGGTATAATCAAAACAAAATACATAAAGCATCAACTAAAACTACAAGTTTAAAACAAAACAATGTAACAACAAAAGTATTAATTTACTTAAATATGAAATACTTAAAAATATGTCAATATAAAATATACTAGTAATCCAATGATTGTCGAGCCTCAAATGCATGTTTAACATATTTAATAACGGGTTGAATACAGTCATAGTCAGATACACCCATGATTGTAGTGAAAATCTCATTATTAGACATTGAATCGAAATTGTAAATGTTGGAAAGTTTACTTAAGAGATCATCACGTAAAGTAGAGTAAAATGGACATTTCATTATAAAGTGAAATTCATCCTCAACTAAACTCAAATCACATAATTTACAGAAATATATTCATGCATCAAATTTGTGGAATATGTTAATGATTTGTGCCAGTAAAAAAGGAATACCAAACTTATCGTTGCTATATCGCTATAATTGATAGACGATTTACAATGTTTATGATTACAACATATTGAAACATAAACCATGCCATTTGATGTGCAAATCCCATTACAGACTAAAATCACATAGTTTATGGAAATCATGCTAGCAGTCCTAATATTTCATCAGATAAATCTCACGTTATTAATTGGCTTGGCAACGAAGCTAAATTGGTCATACTACATGTAGGTCGACAAGACCAAATTTAAACCTTGATGGATTTTTCACATACCAATTACTGACCAGTATTAATGTGTGATCCTCATAAATAGAGAGATGTGAAATGTAGCGGTTAAGAACAGCATAAAAAAGTTCTTTTACACCAACCCTTACCAAGATTTGGTTGAAAAGTCTCATCTCAGTATTGAAGCAGCTACATGTATGGCAGGGCTTGAATTAATCGAAGGCATCAAAGGCAATTGCCTTCGATGCCCCACCTAGTTGCCTTGATGCCTTCAAATTATGGATGTTTTTTCACTCCATTCAAAAGTACATAATGGCCTTGGATAAAGTTGGTGCCCCTTTCAAATTGCCTTAAATTGCCTGCCCTTTTCATTTCTTATTTCAAGGCCTGATGTATGGTATAACAAATGAAAGGGTGAAATTGATAGCCATTAACACTTTTCATGCGGCTATTAGTGTTACCATTTCAAACAGATTTTCAGGATCCTTTCCCAACTTTCAAAACCAGGATCTCAAGAATAACTGAACCAATACCAGGGAATGTTTGTACTTATTTTTATGCATTTCTTGTGGTGATTCCAAATTTAATTATTTTGACATTTTTGAAAATTTCGTGCAGACGTCTGTCGCGTGGAAAGTGTTAAGCACTCTGAGATAGCACAGAACAATAGAAAATTAAAACAAATAACAATGTAAATAGTGCTTTTTGGTTTGTCGGGGCAACCGCCAACCTTATAGCATCAGATTGCATATTCTTGGACATTTAGGTCTTTCTACATATACATGGAGGCTGCCATTTTGTTTTTAGTATATGGAAAATTGTCTAAATTATTTTGCAGTCTTTGTAAATTACATGTACCTATGCAGTTTATTTTAACAGTCCTGCAGGCTGCAGTCTGTGATGGAGTCAAAGCTATATTTGTTTAGCCTTGATGATTCAATCAGAGAGATGTTATTAGACTCCCAACAGAGAGACATAATAGCTTATCTTGTTTGACTAAAGAGAAATCTCCCAACTGTCCAGATGTTATACACATTACAATTGTGGTCTCAGATACTACTGAAAAGCTCAGAGTGTCAATTGTGTCATAAAACATGGTCAAGGTTTGCATGAAATATCTATGTGTATGAAAAATTTCGCGACTGGCTAGGATTGGTGAAATTGTCATGCTCACAAGCTTTTAGTATTCTTATTAGACATTATTAGAAAGGTGTACATTTGTAAACATTTCATGATGAAAAATGTGGGTTCTTCTGCATCACGAATTAAATGCCGCGAAAAAATAGTGCTTGCTTTAGAATAAACCTACCGTATGTGTCCTTGTTGGGTAGCACTGCATTACATAATGATATGGTGAACTGTCACTACAAATTACTCTGTACACATCATGTTCTGGTGATCACTCCATTTCCATGGGAAACCGAGGATTTTTTAGTTGGGGCTTTAATGAGTTACGGATGTCATATATACCTAGATTGTTCTTCAGATGGTACCTCCCCCCTCCATGCACAAACATCAACTTTATTGGTTTCCTGTACTATTTTTAGACTGTTGTGTTTTGATTTGGGGTGTTTGTTTTTTTTGAAAGATACATACACCATATCCCTGGTATTTTGGTATGCAACAGAATGAACAGATGCTTCAGAAAATGGTTACAAAACATGATTCTTTCTCTTGGATCGCCCCCATTCCATTTCAATGGAATTTTTTCTATAATAAACAAATAAATTCTACTTCAACCATAGTTTTACTAACGAATATTGGCCATATTAAATTGAATATAATTCTAATCAAATTAATTGAATATATATGACATATTTAAAACTTAAATTGATGTAAAATTTATTCATTTGTATATTTCTATATTTACTTATTTACTTTTTATATTATTAATTATCTACATAATTATTCATTTATTTATTTAATCATTTTTTATTTATTAATGTTTTCTCATGTTTATTTGTTTTAATTTCCTTATTTTATAAGTAATTTTAATATTTTAATTTTTAATATGCGTGTATTTATGTATTGATTCATTAGTTTATTGATTCATTTATTTTCAATTAAAAATGTAATTTTCGATTTATATTATTATTTATTAACAAAATGATTCAACTATTTATTTAAAAGTATTTTTTAAAAAAACTCATTTATTTATTTCTACATTTATTTATGTATTGATCAAATAAATTGAATACATATGACATATATTTAAAACTTAAATTGAATGTTAAAACCGTGTTTATCACTAAACTATGGCTGTAATTTATATTGCTTTCTAGTAATGCCATGCAAGAATCTTGCACAATTATCATCTATGCGCTTGCTTCTTCTGCCACCTAATTATTTGCCTTATATCGCAATTTCCTTTTGACCGCCAACTTTCCATTTTAATGGAATTTTTATTTACACTGGGCTAAAAGAATAAGTAGAATCTATGTCTTAGTTAAGTAATGATTTCTTAAAGCAGCCCATCATTAATTCATCGCATTCATGTAGGGACAAGAAATACGATGCGGAGACAATCGAGGTGACTCTAATCAATTCTTACCTTCATAATAATCATCTCGTAACACAATAGAAAACAGGACACAAAAGATTTGACAGTCATACCATTGAAAAAATTAATTTGTTTGTTTCAAGTAACAGGAGCTGTGCCGTGTTATGTTAATAGTGCTTTTACACTGGGGCTAAAAGAATATTAAGTAGAATCTATATCTTATAATTATGTAATGATTTCTAACAGTCGTCCCCTCGTTAATTCATCGCATTCATGTAGGGACAAGAAATACGATGCGGAGACAATCGAGGTGACTCTAATCAATTCTTACCTTCATAATTATCATCTCATAACACAATAGAAAACAGGACACAAAAGATTTGACGATCATACCATGGATAAAAAAAAAATGTTTCAAGTAGCGGGGGGGGGGGGGGGGCCCAATGTTATGACTCTGATATGAGATTTCATATGGGGAATCTCATTGGAGAATTTTGATGTTACCAACAACAACCAAATATTCCACAGGGTCCTCCTAATTAGCATAATTCCCTATACATGGGGAGGCCAAATCTAAAATTGCTTCAATTGATCCGAAAAGCATACCAAATTGTTTGTCTGAGCACACAGATTCGTGTAAATAGACTAACCCATTCATGTAACACATTACTGAATACATTTTAATGAGTAATTAATTATGGCACACTTTTCAATGTCTGGAGGCCATAACCTTCAGGGTTGTTAAAACAGTGGGCAATTAACCAGTCAGTCCATCATCTGGATTAATAGACTGTTAGTTTGGCAAAATCAAGGGTATATATAATGTGGTATCATTTTACAAGAAACATTCCTTTAAGCATGGACATACTAGAACTGGAATCAGCCACTCGCGGAAATATAATACTATCACATGAGCGGCGAAATCAGTGTACTATAGGCAGTGAGTGACCGATTCCAGTTCTAGGACATACAAGCTCTATGTTACTGTTGCCAAAAGACTCGAGCTGGGGTATTTCAAGCGACAGCGTACCTACTTTTCATATGCTAATTTTACCAATAAAGTAACCATTCAGTTTACTGATAATTGGCACGAGTTAACGGTAGTTGCTTTAAGCGTGAGCTATCATGTCAGCTACCTTCATAACAGTATAGGGGACTGTACATTGACAATGTGATGTCAAACGGGTATAATTTCATACCGTCTGGCGTAGAATTAAGTTTGTTATAGTAATAAATCGACGTTATAATCCCGGTTATCGGACGTTATATCACAACAGTGTAACTAGCAAAAACAGTGTTGCTGGTTGGCCGCTCGGGTTGGCTCGCCCAATTAGCAGCAGGCGCGAGCGAGGCCTTGGCGGAGCGAGCGCCCTTCATACCAAGTTGCCAGTTTTGAAGTGCTTGGTAATAGACTGAGTACAGACTTGTAGAAATCTGGCTTTTGTGGCTATAAAAAATAAACTTAAATCGGTCTGAATTTTAGGTATTTTAAAGACCAATACAATACGTATAAACGTAGACGTAGAAAGAATTTGTTTTATTCATTTATTTCTTCTTCTTTTTTTTTTTCTTCTTTTTTTTTTGGGGGGGGGGGGGAGAAAGTGAGTTTGGCTAATACCGGACTGGTTGAGTGGGGTGATGGTTCGTGGCTGGGGGTGGGGCCCCATGGTAGAAATGGTCTTCGTATTTTAAATGCATTGCCCAGTGAAACTGAACCTTTTGCTAACTGCATCATCACTGAGCAAAAAGTCACAAACACGGGACAAAACACCTGGACAAAACATTGCGTGTACACCCGTCAAAGAATAAATTGGGTACCCCCCCCCCCCCCCTCCCTCTCCCGACAACAAGAGTATACATTGTCTATATGACGGCACACGACGTTTACATACATGTGTGACGCCACTAACAATATGAAAAGTTGTTTAGTTTGTCTATTCACTGTCAATTTTATTTGACCATTTGTGGTTTCTTTTAGACTAACGACTTAACTGGATCTCATTCAGGTTCAAAGTATTATCTAATTGTACAGACTGGTGTTTTTTTTATTCGTTGACTTTTGGATTCTTTCAACAAAAGGTTCAATGCATAAACTCATACCCCAAACAAACAGTTCATAATATTGTTGACAAAAATCGGGAAGAACACATTATGGTTTACCCACATTATATATTATTATAGGCCCATAACGTTGGATTTCATGGACAAAGATTCCCGTTTCTGTTTCATGTCAGTCATCAATGTAAAGTTACAGATGTTGCCGGTTGACT
>CM069446.1:40949177-41067573 GCA_035610835.1 Ophiura sarsii
ATTGTTTTAGAACAAAGCACTGTATTCTTTTCATCTTTACTCTTATACATGTAGTTTCCTTTTTTTCTACATTTAAATTTGGGCAGTACCGCGAGTACTAACAACAAGTCTTATTACCATAACTCAAATCCCTATAATGCATGCCAATGACCTGTATACTAATATTAAATCTCTTGGCACTTGGCCGTTAAAAGTCAAGTCGGTTCATTATTAAGACACGGCGACCTCGACCCTGTTTTTGAAGTCCCTCAAATTGAAATTAAATGCAATCAAGCCTCATTGGTGATGGTTGTGGCCTGGTTAAAAGCGTGCCGATTTTAATATGAGAGTCATCGAAACGCAAAATGATAGTCGGCCATGAGCTAAGAAGAAAACATGCACGATTGAACGGGACAATTCAAGCATAGATATTTTGGCCAAATTAATAATAATTCAAAGAAATGGTAAGATCAAGGTTAAAACCGTGCTTACAAGTAAAAATGCTTGACTTAAATAGACTTGACTAATAGTAAACAAACGTCAAAACACAATTTGTATAAGTTAAATATACAAATATAGGGACAACTTAGCATTCGAATAATCAGTTCTTATTGAGGACTCGCGCCTATAAATTAAAACCGTATAAAAAGCTTTCTATTAAATTTCCATTGGAAAACTATATATCTCCAATCTGAATTAAATTTGAGAATGATTGTAACTGGGTGAAATATTAAGAACATTTGAAGCATCGTTTTACGAAGACGCGTTGACCATTGGAAAATATTGGGCTATTCCAGAAAAAAATTGCACTCCCCTAAAGCTATAGAGGAATTTGAAATTCCAAACTTTTTTTAATAGTCGAGGCCTGGAGTTCCAGATTTGTTTGTCTGCAATAAGCCAGCCACCCTAAAGAGGAACTCGGAATTCCAGACTTTTTTTCAAAGCAAAGCCTGAAAGTCATCAAATTCCCGAAATTCTGAACACATAATATTAACGTTCCCGGAATTTCAAACACATTTTTATTATCACTATTCTATACCAAATTCCCATACCCTTAAACCTTAAGTTGCAGGTTTATTTTGAAATAATATTTTGTTCCTCTATAGGGGGGGGGGGGGGGGGGATGTTTTCTGGAATAGCCAATTCTAAATAGTAAGATCCCTGCTTGAAGTCACATATTGTGCCATAAAATAGCGACAACTGTTCATATTTTTGATGAAATGTACAGGGTGAGTCAAAAAACATTGTGCACGACTTGAAACGGCCATTTGACCTTGATGCGTGTATTGAACCATGACCTTTTTCACTGCAAAAACACCGGTGTTAAAAATAACACCATTGGTGTTGTGAGAGGTCCACACCAACACCGGTGTACCAGTGTTAAATTTTTGGTGTTATATCAACACCATGTAGTGTCATTTTAACAACTGCAAGTGTGAAAAATAATACTGTAAGTGTTAATGTAACACCAAGATAGTGTTAAAATAACACTAATTGGTGTGGACCTCTCAGAACACCGAACGGTGTTATTTTTAACACCGGTGTTTTTGCAGTGAATTGTTGTCAGTGTAAAGCGGTGTTAATCTAGTTTATCTTCCCAAAAAATGAAAGTAATCGACTCAAGAATAAGCAAACTGTGGCAAGTTCTGTAAACTGACCGTGTTTTTCGCGGTTTTTCGCTATGGGATACACAGTTAAGACATGCATATTATTACTGCAGCATGATGGTATGGAGTGAGAGTGAGAAAACACCATCATCCTAAACAAAGGGAGGACAAAGGAGGATGTGGCATCCTAAGTGCCCTGTAACGGGTGATGCTTGTATTCAGATTTGACTTTTCATTTGACAACTCGGTATCAGACGAGTAACTACTTATCCCAGAGTGAAAGAATGATTTTTCAGGAACATTTTGACAATTATCATGATAAATGTGAGTGATAATGACCATTTAGCAAAACCAATTTTACTGTGTGTAAATCCCATAGGAATGGCGGAAAACGCGGTCAGTTTACAAAACTTGCCACAGTTTGAGTATTCTTGAGTCGATTACTTTCATTTTTGGGGAAGATAAACTAAATTAACACCGCTTTACACTGACAACGAAAACTTCATGGTTCAATGCACGCATCAAGGTCAAATGGCCGTTTCAAATCGTGCACAATGTTTTTTGACTCACCCTGTATAGGCAGGCACGTATTTGTTAGGAGCATGAAGGAATATGAATCTGTATGCAATGCGTTAAAAGATTATAGTTTGGAGGTTCTGTGGGTTAAGTTCTACGTCAAGTTATTCTGAATCTCATGCGCCAATCGCAAAAATCCATGTATAGAACACGGATTGAAATTGTTACCAACATGTATTACAAATACCAGGTGAATCACTCAGTTGTTGGTTTTAACCAACGTGTTTAAAACATTTAACCAACATTTAAACATGTTCAACTGGCCGGCTCGCGGCTATTGTGTTGGTCATATTTCTTTCTTTGTGTGAGGGGGACAGGCCTGTGAGGGGGAATAACTGGCTATAGTTTTAGTTAATACTGTCGTTTCATTGAGGTGAGGATGTCGCCCCCCCCCCCCCCCTCTTAAGCCCCTGGTTGGTTAAATTTGAATCCGTGATGATCTAACGGTCCTAATGTTAATAACATTTGAGGCACTATAAGGTTATGTGAGTTTGGGACAAGGGCAAATAAATGGTTCAAACCCGACGTACGTGAATTTTGTGATTTATCTAGGATATATTCTCTAGTAGATCTAATTACAAGAAATTTGGTTTTTCCCGTTGAACATTATTAATCATACCAATATTAAGCTATAGGTCACAAATTATAAAAATGTCCTTAAGTGTCCTTGATTGGGGTCATATCGTCATGAAATTATCCCAGGTGTCCGATTAGAGCACAATTGTTTCAAAAAACAAGAGTGCCCTCGCCCGCCAATATAAAAAGGGCCTGGCCATTCAGAACCTTGGGAACAAGGACACATTGAATGGGACTCAGTATAAATTATCAGTTGAGCGGGGTTTTGTTTCAAACCTTTCATTTCTCACCACTGAGTTCATGTTCAAGTTTCAGGTTAGATCGTAATTTCTTAGCTTTAATATTTATTTCTCTTTGAAAGTTAGGATATCTTTTATTGAGAGAAAAGCCTCAGATATATTACTACTACTAGGAAAAGAAATGTAAGCTTAGGCCAAACCGGGAGCCAAAGACGGTTCGCCAAACTTTTATAAATCTCTGGATACCATTTTCCCTAAATCTATAGTTTTGCGCAGGTTGTTTGCGAATTTTAATGCTTTCGTAATGAATCTAGTAAATATATTGGATATAAGGACAATTTGATCTCCAACTATTGGAGAGAAGGTAATGTCACGGATGCGGTGTACACATCTCAATGACAACTCAGTATCATGCGTATATTATAATAGCTGCGTATATCTTTTTATATTTAACATTTTTCATTTTTGTTGTCTGCACAATTTGGATTTTTTTTTAAAGGTATACATAACAAAATTCCACACACACATAAAAAGAAGAAAAGTGCGCATTCACATACTATAATTTTAAAAGACAAATTTTGTCTAGTTAATAACCTAATTTGGTAAGAAAATACGCGCGATTTTTTACTCAGCAGTGGGTCAACTTTTCTTTTCTTCCTGGATAGTGGACAAAGTTGTGTTTTTTTAGAAAACTTCCATGCCCCCCCACCCCCGAGTATCTCTAATGGTGCGTCCCTAAGTCTCAATGTACCATTTCGGCAAATAACGTACTAAATTTATTAACAAGTCACTGCGCCTCATATATACATGCATGAAGCCTTGAAGATGATCGTATTGTATAGGCCTACCTATAGATTTGAGTTTTAATTATTTTCTCAGTTTTATATTACCAGATACCCTACGTAAGAATTATATAATTGTAACATTGTAGCGGAAATCAGGCGAAACGTCCTTCATTGTGCCCTTGCAGTCCCACTAGCGACTCCTCAAACGTGTCTACATTTTACAACTAATTTTGTTTTTCTCTTATCAGATACCAAGGTTGCTGACAACATAAGGTCTATAAGTTGGACTACTTTGTCCTTGGGACGGATCGATTTCTGGCGTATTCGTCTCAAGCAAATTGCAGCGAGGCCAGTCTGGTTCAATTCAATTTCCTATTTTCTTATTTCTAAAAAAGCTATACAGAATCGTTCAAAGAGCCACTAATATCTTTATATTTATTAAATAATATCATAAAATCAGAAACCTTTTTAACCATGTAGATATTTAAATGTCAACTATTTGACCTTTATTGTTGATTATTAAAATTTAAGACATACCATATATATCTCCAAAAATACACAACGGCTTCAAATATATATTTTTATATAGGCAAATAGTGCTTGGTCGGGTGATTTTATTCTTTTTCTTCAAAACTTTCTTAAATATATTAGTACCTTTTCAAAATTAATTTTATCAAAAAGAATCTTAAATGCTGAACATTTTGCTGAAGTTTTTAGTTGCGACAGAGATTTTCAAAGTTATGAAAATTAAACAAAAAATAGCAAATGTGAGAGGGCCTGACGTTACGATCTAGCAGAATCTTCCTCGATAAAGTATCGATAAAGATTCGGCTATATCTGTATATCGAAACGTCAGGCCCTCTCATATTTATCTATTAAATTACTTACACAGCCTACTATGTTGTTGGATAAGCATCCTGATATAAATTTGACGTGTTTGAGGAACTTTTCAATACGAATTAAAGTGTCGGTCGGGCCCGTTTTAGAAAGGTTTTTTTCCTTGGTCTAATAAATGTAGCATTATTCAAAGATGAGTTCTCTTTTAATTTTCCTCCTACATTCCCGAATTTACAAAGTCGGGGAAGGGGGGAGGGGGCGGCGGTATTCATGTATGAAACCGGGGTATTAAGAAATAATGAGGCATATATACGGCTCCCGAAATGGCTGGTAATTTCGAACCTGGGCATTCGCCGAAGTATATAGATCGTTGGATCATAGACGTAGACGGTAGCCCGGAGAGCCGCGAAAAGAGTCTTTGTGTTAGACAAAACATTCTCAAAGCGGGGTCTGTGTGATGGGTGGGATGGAGAAATTAGATCCAAAAATGGGGTTGGTGATTTACAACAAAAAATGAGGTCTTTTTCGAAAATCGGATCGTTGGATGCCAGCGAGAAGTCCCCCCCCCCCCCCCCTCCCGTGCAACTAGCTATAGGCGGCACTATAATATGATAAATAAATATAAAGCGGTATAAACTCGAGGTCACTATCTACGTAATGGTTGATTTCTGCTAATCACGCTAATGTTTGGTCTTTGAATTAAATAGCACTCCAATAGATTAAATAGTGAAGTCATATCGAGGTTACAATTGCATCAGAGGATATTTATTAAATAAAAAGGAACAAATAGTACAACATGTTTGTAAAATGACCTCATCACATGGTTGGAATTACAAATATGTTTGTTTGGGGTAAAGCCTTGACACAGTTGTCCAGATGCCAAAATCTTTACAAAGTTAGTGTGCCTTTAATAAGAATAATAATAATACACAGCATTTATTCAAGCGCTTGATACGTAAGATCTCCAAGCGCTTTACAATATAAATACAATAGGTAATTACATGATAAAATACACAATTTCCCACAAAAAAGTTAATTAATCATAAAGTGTTATTCCTTTCGTACCAAATGCACACTACCGTAAAACTCTGAAAACAAAAAATAAACTTCGATAGACTTGATCTTTAAAATTTAGTAATGCCAAGGTCAAGGTGTACGATAACTTACTTTGTGAGAAAGAGATTCTTCAATAATATTCTCAATCCACCATAGCTTATTGCCGCTTTTTACCACAATTAAACCGGAGATAAAATTCAACAACAAAAAAGGTTCCAAAAGACTACAAATTGGCTCATTTTTATCCTAAATTTGCAATTTTTATAAAAATAAAATCAAAGAGAAATGAGTATTTGCTATCTTCAGTAGATAGCAGCACAGGACGGTGTACGGATTGGTGCAATGGTGACAAAGAAAAGCAATTTGTATCAATATTGAAATAGAAATGGCAGGATAAGGTTAAATCAGCCTTTATAATGCTATATCAGGAAGAAAAACTCGCCCGGACGCGATTATTTTTTTCGTACATGAGTTAAGACAAAATCACTTCATTTAAAAAAAAAAAATTTTTTTTGTCAATGTGTGAATTTTGCTTTATTTCTTATTAATACGGAATAAATATTTTTTTCTCAACTCATGTACGAACAACAACAACAAAATCACCGCCCGGGCCCAGAGTGTATTTGGCGATTGTAAATGTGATGCAGCACATCGAACAAAAGGGGGGATTTTGCAAGTGAAGTCAATTTTGATTATTATATGTGTTCTCAGAGCATCTTCAAAGCTTTAAAATGACACAAAATTTATCAAAATTTATCAAGGCATTCGGATCTTTCGAGTGAAAATGACTCCTAAATTCTTATTATTTTCTTAATTTTTTTCTGTCCGTTTTCATCTATATCTTGAAAACACACATCCGCAAAGTCCACACTTTTGATGTGCTGAATCACAAATGTCCTTGAAGACCAATTTTTGTTCTCCTATTTTAGTTTTAACATGAACATTCTTTAATAGTGGACCTCAAGATTTCTCGAGAAGATCTGCTGTCCCTCAAAGTTAATTAGCCCCTATGTTCGTACATGCATGGTGCGGGATTTTAAATGATGAACAACAATTTCATTTAGAAGTAGACTTTTTAACGAATAGCCCACTTTTTAATAAATACATTTTCAAATGTGTAAATACTGTGCCTTTTAGTTTTACTGATGATATATGCACTGGTCACATTCGTACATCTACTGAGTGGTTCAAAAAAAAGTTAACCCAAGTTCAAAGTAATTTTTCAACCACATTTATAGTTTCAGAGAATTTGTGTTTACTATAGTCTTGATCATCAGCAGTACGTTTTGAAATTATCCTGAAAAAATGGCACGTTTAGCTTGTTTGGTTCTTCAGATATGGTTCATTACAGAAAGCATGCACAAAACTAACTTGTCCACCGAAGTGTCATTTAGTTTTTGTCTTCAACAAAACAGCATGCTCTAGATACCATATTCAAAAGCCCTCCCTGACAAAGTATGCCAATCAATTAGAGGCGTTGTGCCCCATACCGGCGTGAAAAACTGCAATTTCCAACTATTTTGCCTAGTTTCCTTTTTGTCTCCTCTTCTCCCTTTCTTTCCCTTTCTGATTTTCCACTGCCTTCCCGATTTTCCTGGTCACATTTTTGTTCGGGGGGGGGGGGGGGGGGGGGGGGGGGGGGGGGGGGGGGACACTACGCTACCGATTCTTACAGTCTCACCTAAAATAAGAAAATATCACACAAATTTATTTCGTTTTCATTTTCAACATTTTATTATCCAATGAATGAATTGTATAATTTGTTCCTACAAGGCCTTAAAACATATTATTGATTGTACCTGTCTACATGTACTTTTTTAACAGTAATATAATTAATGATTGATAAGTCAATAATTAATCGATATCAATTTTTAGGTATCATACACTCTTAGAAAATAAGGTAATGAAAGTAGTCCATGAGTAGCTGAACCACATGATGTTTACATCCTAACTTGCATGCATTATAATTGGTTCTTTTCTTGAATTTTGTAACTGGGAACTGGGTCACAACGGGACCTACTTATGTTCACTCCAACCAGTTCAACCGAAGGGTTACTGATATGAAAAGAACCACAATGAATCTTGAAGAGAACTAAAACGTTCCCAAAAAGAAAGAAAAAAGGTAATACCAGCACAAAAAAGCCCATAAATGTTCTCCAAACTCCTTAGAGAACTTTTAATGAAACCTGTGTATTTCAGAATATTGTGCTATTAAGGTACCACATATCAGACAATTCAAGAACTTACACATTATTTCTAAGAGTGTATAACTATAGAAAAACCATCAGATGATTACAAATTCTGTTGAAGTGTATAAAACTGGCTTACTTATTTACTGGTACAGCAATAGCATGACAAAGAACTTCATTGTTTTAGTCAGATTCAGAATATCTATGACATTTGGCTATTCCATTTGAAATCCATACACCCCCTATGGAAGCCATTACCTTAAGCTTCCCCACAGGGAGTATGAATTTCAAATTGGGTTACCTGCATGGGCGACTCCATTTGAAACCTACACTCCCTGTGTGGAAAATCAAGGTCTTGTCTTCCATAGGGTGTATGGAATTTAACTGGAATAGCCCATATCTGGGGTTGGCATATGTTTGAAACCAAGACACTGGCATATCTATGTGTTACTCTGAACATTCTGAAATGTTCTAGAGATTACACAAACCTGACAATAGCCCAGTTCAGATGTACATACAAGATAAGTGTCCACATACAGGTTACTGGCATTGATAAGGAAATTGTTTGGTATCGTAGTATTGACACATTATTTTACCGATCAACACCACTTACTGATTCACAATAAACTAATGTGAGCAGAGTAAGTAATCAATGTTTCTCCTAAAGCTAGCTGCTGGCTTTGATGATGATAAACATAACATAAATTTGTTGGTAATTATTTCTTGGTATGGATAGATCCCTGAAAGAGAGGGACATTTTTCTTCAGTGTGAAATTCCAACAAACAGCTACAAACATGCCTAGTAGTCTTAATAAACTAAACACATACGCTACACGGCCCACCAGCTGAATGCAACATACATATTACAGAGTGTCCCAGAAATTGAGTCCAAAAACAGGCGAGCTGATAACTTGTGAATTTTGCACTTATTAAATTACAACCCGGCCCAGGCTACATTGCGGGGACTGTAGCGGGGACGTACACAAAATGTTCTCCGACTATATATAATAATGTTGTGTTAAAGCACAACCTCTTTAGTTACTGTATTGGTGAACAGTTATTTTCTTTAAATTATCCAGAAAAAAACCCACATTTGTTACAAAATTATCAGCGTGCCAAATTTTTGGACACAAATTCATGGTACATACTGTACAAAATCTTGATGCTTAAACAGTATTGGAATATATATAGAATTCAGAGTAATTCTGCTATACCCTTCACAGGGGTATACATAGTGTGTGTGATCTTTAAGAACGACGCATACTACCGATGTTGGAGTGTAGGGTATAACAGAATTATGCTTAGAATTCCATCTTAGACATGTTTAAAGTCAAAATCCCATGGATGTCACACAAAACCATGTTGTATTCAGCAGTTCCCCTAACTAAACAATTGATGGTTTATAAGTGTAGGTACCACATAGAAGAATAGAAACACTGATATAACAAAGAAAGTAAAATGTCTGTGTAAAAATGCACAACACAACACAATCATCAGTTCCGATTTAAATACATTATGATTGTTTCGACGCAACACAATTTTTGGTCTTTAACGATAACAAACACGGAGAAAAAAATACTATATTTTCAATTTCTTTGATCTATTCTTCTCAAAAGCAACTCTGCTTATAAATAAGACATTATATACAGGCAATATGCTTAATTTACAAGCAATACTAGGGGTGGATGACCTCAGTGACCCGGTACATGTACCTTGTATTGTTCAAAGAGCGTACCAAAATCACAGAGGCCAACCCCATTCGTGATACATCTCTATTGTTATGAAATCTCTCTCGTCAAAACATGTACAGATTGTGAAGAGACAAAAAAACACTTGCAGCAAAATATAATATACGCAGGCAGCAAATAGGTTTATGTATGTATTTCAATATAAGATTTTCAATATCATTCCGTTTGGTTTTTAAAGCATCATTTGGACTATACCATTAATCGATATAGGTAGTAAAAGACTATATAAGGTGGGATGTTATTATCAGCTGAACACTGTTTAGGCACTGGGTATAACATCTGACAGCGCCCAACACTACTAACTGTCATGGTCTCATCCCCAAGGAACACAGTTCAATAACAAGCAGAACACACTCAATAGACACGGATCCATTTGAGCTCTGGGGTCATTTCAATACCCAGATACCCTGATTAGATCAATCACCAGGTGTATACTGTATGTGCAAATGTAATCGGCATCCTTGGCATGAGGCTATTCAGTTAGTAGCATGCGAGATTCGACAGGTAACTATATGTTAACCAAACCACTGTACATTACGTACATTGCATATCACTATAATAAAATATTTCAAAAGTATGCAAATATATCAACTAACATTCTTAAATTGTATGTAAATTTGATGTATGTAAATTTTACGTAAATTACCAGATTAACATAACACTTCAGATCGGATACAATACAAAATAGGTTTGTTTCTATCTCCATAAATACTCAGCTGCTTAAAACGATACAAAAAGAAGCAAACACTATAAAACAACAACACATTATAATATTCATCATCATCAACATCATCCCCAAGGTTGACAGTACTAAACAATGCAATACAAACACGCATATGGGGGACCCTGAGGATGATGCTGATTGAATGTATCCCTAAAGTGAAATGTTACGACACACTAATAATACAACAGCTTCATACATCGGAATTTACATAAAAGAAGGGAACATAACAACAATATTGGCTATCCTACAGCATATGAACTGGTTTGCTTAACACTTTCCATGCGGCTATTGGTGTACAAAACAGATTTTTCAGAAACCTTCACAACTTTCAAAGTCTATCTCAAAGATTAATGATCCAATACTAGGCATGTTTGTACTTATTTCAATGCATTTCTCATGTTGATTTCAAATATGGTAATGAAATTCAACAATTTTGAAATTTTTGAAACATTTTGTGAAATTTTGTAATGTCGTCTGCTGCGTGGAAAGTGTTGAAGGCGAGGGGATTGGTTACATGTAATAACGTTTGGATTACAAATATGGGCATTATCGGCACAAAAAAAAAAAAATCACATCTTTATCTCAATAAGAAGGGGGGTAGTAGTAGGCCCTATTTGAACAAAGATCCGCTAGTCATAATGAAGATAAAAAGGTTTGCTAAGTGTCAATAATCATTCAGAATGATGAGACAAAATCTCAAATTAAATCTAACTTCATTCAGCAGGGCATGGACAATAATTGTATGTATATTACCACTTTAGGGGTCGTCCAAAATTATCGCCATTTTCACATTATCTGTAAATGGCGAACATAATGGACGACCCCTTACATTAACACTTGCGGCTGTTAATTTTACCATATATCTATTTGCTGCAAATAGAATTTTTGGGGACTGCCAGTAGTTGGGCGAAGTGGGTACTTCAGCAACACACATTCATATAATTCCTATGCGGCCAATGTATATGAGTAGCACCCCCTTCCCCCTTACAGAAGCTGACAAAGAGACCGACTCTTTTATTTCATTTTTTAAACCAAGGTCATCGTTTTCTTGATGTGTCATTTTGTGTCAGATTCGAATAGCAAAATGGCAAATATTAAATTTAATAGATATTTTCCAAGAAAGAAGATACATACATAATCAATCAAGGCATTTATGGAATGTGTATTAATCATTTCTTGCAATTGCAAGATGATAAAATGTGTAATCTCAGATAATACATGGGCAATGTGATATTATAAAAGGAGGTGGTTCTTTATGTATATATATTTAACTTCAAGGACTTTTGAAAGATATAGTGAACAAACTTTGTTATTTGAAGAAATGTAGAAAACAATTTGGAATTAGAGAGCTATAATTTTATATATAATTAATTACCATAGACAGCGGAAGCGGGGTGGGGGGGGGGGGGAATATGCCAATTCTCCCATAGAAAATGTGTATTCAATATAAATTATAAAACTGTCCTCTTTTGGTATTTTAGAATGTTTGTACGTTCACTTGTTTGCATTTTGCTGTAATCTTTGTATGAATCTGGTTGTGACATAATCTCTTTTACAATTAGGGCTATGTGAATTTTATTCTAATTATTGTTATCAAATTTGTAGTTATGCTTTTTTATGTGTAAACATAGAATATGGGCCATAAGTCACCACCATTCTCATCTGTCAAGATAGTTGGATTTATGGGCGAGACACCCAATTGTCTGAGAGATGTCTTGGCCTATAGACAAATTAGAAGCTTTTGTAAAAAGCAAGGATTTCAGCTAAATGGTGATGTCATCATTTGCAATCATGTAATCACACCAAGGACATCGCCTACACACATATTGAGCAAAGGAAGCTAATCCAAGGCCAAATACTTAACATTTCTCATTAAATAAATAAACTTTTTTGTTGACTTGAATTTCAATAAGGGATGTTATGGTAGATGGTGTTGTATAAAAGACCAGGAATACATTTGTCTTGGGATTTTCTAAGAAAAGGAATTTTGATTTGATTTAATATGATCGACCTCGTCTGTAAAACTTATCCAAAATGAGGATTATCCTTATTAGTCCCTAAACCAGTTACTGCCCATTTATCCTTATATAATGTATTGTATTATAAGCTATAGGGGCTACTTGTATCATCATCCATCATTAGGTAGGTGGATGACCAGGACCCAAACAGAGAATCAGGTAAAAGTGTTCTCTCATGACTCATATTTGCCCTGAACAGGTATTTGAACGTTGCCATCAAGATTATCAAACATTTTGTAATAGCAAAATCCTCGGTGGTTTCAGTCAACATTGACTTCGAATATAAGCATAATTGTTCCAAAAATTGCGGGAAAAGATGTGTTTTTTTCGTACCAGGTCTGTCCGCGATTTCAAAATATTAAGGGTCATTTTGGAAGCAATGTCGGCGATATAAAAATATAGGGGTGTTTTTGGAGGCTGCTATGTCTGCAAAAAAGGAAATACAACGAATGAGAGTTGTGTCATATCAAATTGTTCCGGGAATAGGAAAAACAGGTATTTCGAACCAAATGTTTCCTCGTTTTTGCGCAAAAAGAGGGACTTCTTAGGGTCTTAGAAATGGTGAAAAAGGGGGAGGGGGGTTATTTTCAGACAAAATGTCCATGCTTTAAGGTGTAAAAGAGGGTCAAATTAGCCAATTTGTCCGCCAAACAGGGTATTTCAAAATCCTGGAACGAACACGGGTTATCCCTCTGAATACGAAGAGAGAACACCGGGTAAAATCACTTTTGAATTCTTACCCTTTTTTTCTGGACAAGCAAAAGAAACCTACCTATGGACAATGGCGACGCTAGCATCAATTGGGGGGAACTATGGGGTAGGGGTAGGCAAGAGTAATGACTAGGTAATGATGAGGGAGGGAGGAACATACGGAGGGAGGTATAGTCTCTCTCTAGTGCTGGGAGCTGGAACTATTTTTTAACCAACCAGTCGGGCAGGTAACTCACTAAAATACCTGCGTGTGTTACATACATGTACATGTGAACTATTGATTAAATTATTTATCTTTCCTTAAGAGTAGGCCAGTACACATCAACGGTGAAAAACAAACTTGTGCTAGGATTCGAACTGTTGACCTTCCTATTGCGTTCATGCCGAACTATTTCGACACCTACCTTTTTCCGACGAATTTTGACATGTTAACATTTGCTCTCGTAGAGTGACATCGAAATTGATAGCTGCTAGGTGCTCTGGTTCTCACTGATGTGTTTTGAACCAAGCCCAAAACGATCGCCACACAAACTCTATGGGTTTATTAGCAAGTGAGGAACGTGTGTACCAGGAATCAGGATATAAACAATAGTGTGGTCACTGCAACAGCATATACTATGAGGTCGATATATTTAGAAATGTTTTGATTTCGGTGATTAATATATGGAATCATTACAAATGTAGGGACAAAGGGGCATTATATAAAAAGTCTTGCAAATTGTTTTTTCACCTCTTTGAAAAGTGGTAAATAAAAAATTGGTGTAGATGGGGGCAGCAATATGGCTACGGTGGGATTCTGCTGCACGACTGTACTTTTCGTTTTCATTTTAGTACATTAAGTTGTTTTCAAATTTATAATAATTCAATATTTAAAACCTAGCAATATTAACTGAGTGGCTGGTGGTGGATTATTGATAAAGTAGAACAATTGGATACCTTTGTAAAACTTCTAATCATTGTCCTGTGTGACAAAACAATGGCGAGTTTATTAAGATAAACCAGTATTTATGGATAAAGACACAATGTAGAAAAAACCAAGCCATCTTGTACCACAAATCCAAAAACTTAAACCATAGATCGAAGAAATATAAATGGAAACATGAAAATTAGGTCATTTGGGGGGGGGGGGGGGGGGGGGGAGGGGGAGAAATAAGAGCATTAACTGCATGGCAAGTCTGCATAATTTGGCACTGGTTTAGTCTTTGTGTAAACCCCATTAGTCCCAAACTATGCCCTCATTTTCCCTTGACTGAATCCTTCACAATCCAACCTTACACATGGCTCCTGTGAGGGTGCTCAAAAGTGAAGATTGAAAAAAATAGATGGACATTGGGGATCCAGTATAGTTCTCCCTGACAATTGAGTTGAATTACGAACCCACCCACCCACAATATTTCAGACAGTCAATTGCTGATTATTTCATAAATTGTTGATAAAATTCAAATACAGTTAGAATGGTAACAGAAATGGCTACTACGATTATAAACTAGGGGACATAATGTACTTCTACAGATTCAATATAAATAAAATCAAAACATAGTTCACAGAAAAAGATCTGCTACAGCGACTATTCAAAGGGGATAAGAGAAAAAAAAGAATACATGGTCATGGTACGTTGAAAAACCCCAACTGATCTGTTCATATATATGACAATAAACACACAAAAATCACAACATTTCTCTTTAAAATGTTAAATATTATATTAAGAAAACTCTTTTTACACAAAATCTCAAATACCATTATCAACTTATCAATCATTATCTTTATAATCAATCAATTATTAATCATTGTCCTAATAATCAATCCATCATCGTCTCAATTAATAATCGATCAATCATTCAGTATCTATCAATCAATCAATATCTTTATACCGTCTCTGCCGCGGCTGACTGAACCTTGCTAACCTGATTGTAATCCCTTCTACTAGCAGAGGGCCGACATTACTTGATAATTCTTCTCATCCATCGAATTGAGACACATTCTACAATTGCACAGCTACAGTCTGATCTGAACTCTATTAGAATTGGTGGCATTAATATAAGTGGGTTGAAAGGTTTTCACACGTGAGATATTGTTATCTCGGCCTCTGACACCAGTTGGTATTTAAATATCGCCCAATCGAATGCCTTAACTTAGTTAGTTCGTCAAGTTCATGCTGAACGTTGTGCACTAACTAGTCAGTGACAGCATTGGCTCAAGGAATTGAAATTGACTATTAGTGTGAGGTGAGAATGACATGACATTAATACTGACCAAAGGGTACAAGAAACCATTAGAGATGAATGATGGAAGGGCTGACGGGGAAACAGCTTTAAAAGCTTGAATTTGATTGGTTCTTCATATAGCCATAATATCAGTATCCTTTAAGGGTAAGCTTTCAGTAAAAGGGACAGTTGCTAAAATTAAGTTGACATAACCCGCTGCTTCCCCCCTTGTTGGTTTCCGAATTTCTTGCCAATGTCTTTCAGATCATGTGAAAACCTTTCAAAACTAAAACTCATTTTACTTATTGAAATTACATCGCGGTAAATGTCTATGATCTTTGCTCTACAGATAATTAATATAATGGTGTATGATACAGATGAAGGCGCTCCTTCAGAATACCCTACCAATAATTGGTTTCCCCTGAGGATGGAGGTAAGCCCATAGCCACACAGGGAAAACAATGGATAGGTAGTAGGGTATTCTACTAAGATGAAGTCAGACAACAGAACAAAATAATACAGTTGTTGTTGAAGCAGATCAAAATGCATACCATATTTTCTCAAATAACCCCCCCCCCTCCCCCACCCCCATATTCGCTGTCAATAAAGAATAAAGACGTAAGCTCAAGCTTATTAGGCGGAGATCTGGTTGTGAATATTCACAATCAGGACAAATGCCAAATTTAAGAATGAAAGGATATTCACCTTCTTTATCATAATTCTCTAAAATTATAAATACATTTTTAGGTATGTTTAGAAATGAGATCATTACCCAGTGAAAAGTTTACCCAAATTATGTGGTGCTTTTGTGATCCTTGACATAAAAGCGCCCTCTTTTTCGGAAAATACATAACCCCTGGGGCATCTATTTTAGAAAATATGGTATACACTACATTTTTTCTGCTATATTTTATAAATAGGAGGAAAGGTAACCAGCAACTAAACTCTTACAATGTGGCAACAAGAGTTGCCGGCATAATTTCTTTATATACCTTGTCCCATAAACTCTAAATTTTCCCATAGAACAATGGGATTAAACCAATATTTCAGATTTGGTAATAATAATTAGCGATACGCTATTTCAGTAAGCACAGGGATGCACACTTATCAACTTGGCAATATTGTTGACCTGAAACTCTACTTGCGAAATATCATCACACCGGGGAGGAAGAAAAAAATGTCACATTTTCTTAGTGGTGGATTTTTTTATGGATACCTTGTACACATAAGCTCTTGGAACTATTACGAATACTGGTAGTCATTACGATATAAGCATTTAAGATATTTCAGGTCGACAAAATTGCTGAAACTACAACCGAGGGTCAACTTCCCGCGAAACATGTGACAATCATCTGAAGTTTTTCGCTTTTCAATGTTAATTTTAAAAAAAATGTTAGCAAAGCATTATAACAACCCATGTTTATGTTTTCCTTACCCACCTTTCCATGAACGTTAACTTCTGAAATGCACTCCAGAGACCCGGTTCACGTTCCCATAATTTTGGCATCTCTGAAAAGGATCTACTGTATCTTTTTTTATTTAATTTATTTTAGACTCAAATCGTTTTTTGTATGCTGTATCCAGAAACAGGTTTTTAAATAATAAATCTGTATCATTTGGGAACACACTGTACACATATGTTTCGGGAAGTTCACCCTCTATCTACTCGCTCGTCCTACCCGCATCAATTTCACTTCAAAGGTCCAATAACAAAATGCGTTTATTTATAAGTAAATCTTTTATTTTTTATTTTTTAAAACTGTATCCCCAAATAAAAAGTATAACTCTTACAAGCGCAGCTGCATCAAAATTAACGGGAGTTCAGTTTAAGCTTACAGTCTATAGTCTGTTCAAAGTAAGTTACACTCTTGTATAAAAGTATACACATATAGTACCAATGGCATAACTTTGCTTGAATACACTATAGATAAGCTCTCTACGTATACTATCATATTTTACAACATTTCTAAATGACACTTCCGTTCCATGTTTGGCTCGTGGTATATACTTCTGACAATGTTTTTGTTTTAAATGAGAAGATGAAACGTAATAAATAAAATTAAGAAACACAGGGAGAAACCCCCTAAATGTGTACAAAAACAAGACTTTTGTGGAAGAGAGTGGCTTTGTGCAGGCCTGGTGTCTCAAATGGATAAATGATCAACAACACAGTGCAACATGGGAATTTCGATAACCAAAACGTTTAGGGTAATTGGTCAACAGTATTTGAAGACAGTGTGCAATATATCCGGTATCCCATAGCTAAAATGCTACACAATTTTGAAGAATTGCTAATCAATTTCCCAATTGTATAGTATACAGATGTGATGATTTGGAATTGCTACACAAATCAAATTGTATATATTGCACACTGTTTGAAGATCTGAAGTTTACGCATCAAGAGATATACAACGGTGAAAATGGATGTGCATCACGCACATATCGCATATATATATATATATATAGTGCAATTGAGTGTGGTGATAGGTATGCTGTAGCTTGCATACCGGCGTAACATGAATAAATAGTACAATTGCTTGCTATAGATTGTGTTTTGCGAGTTGTAAATTGTTTAATAACTTAAATCAAATTTGGTTTCTCTTCTTCTGACGACGGAAGAGGGTAGACGCACCTTTGCATTAGGCCAACCGTTTTTGTTGTTATGTTGCCCTCAGTGACCGACCCTGAAATCTAAAAAATCAGGGTCGCAATTTTTGTTTCAATTTACCCAATTTGTCAACATATTTCTTTTTTCTGCTTGATATGAATAAGTGTGCTTGAAAAGATTGCTTTTAAACTAAATCACACTAGCAACATTGACACTTACCAATGTTGTCTTGTCAGTAAAATTTGTCAAAAATGAAGGCAAATCGACCGACCGACCCCGACTTCAAGATTTTTGACACTTGAGAGCAACACAACAATTTATTTTTTGGCTTCACTATGCTGGACTAGTTAACCATTTGTTATACATATAAATTTCTTTCTTATAAATAGAATCCATAATTTTCACACAGAAATACGAGAATATTTAGATGAGTTTTAAAATGTTTCGTACCAAAAAAAGAAAAAGAAAAACACAATAGAAAAAGATCCTACAAAAAACACAGAATCGCACAATAGGCAAACACGGAGACGGAATGAAATCAGTCTGTGGTGGGTTTGTTTTTTTCGTGATGTAATCTGGCGCCCTCTATGTTAGAGTGAATCGGTGGATAGTGTTTGAGGGCACCATTGTGAAATGTTTGAAAAGGTTATCGCAAATGTAAGCTAACCAATGTCAAGCTGAGTGCTGATGGCAGAATTATAAAGTGTATTACAAGAATTAAGTTTGATTGTTTTAAATATTGCTGCTTATAATTGTATGTGATAAGGTAGAAATACTAGACAATATCGTATTTTTCCTTAAATTTCAAATTGATAGTAGTGAAATGTTTGTCTTTTACCAATTGATCTGAATTTGGAATAACATTTCTGAAGCTGTTTGGTCAGCCAGCACTCATTTTAAGACTTCACATTAGTTTCTTTACATTGCAATGACCTTTGACATTTCAGTGCAAAAGTAACATTTGCCTCAGCAGGTCCTCCATTGACACGTCGCCGATGAGCTCGCGAAAGAACAGCTGGCTGACGACGCGAGAGCGAATGTTGCGCAACGGAGGAAGACTGAGTAGGACACGTGCAAATCGCAGAGGATCGGCGGGGTGCATCGCTGCGACGTACTCGTTCAGCGACAGCTGAGCCTCACTCTGGAGTGACTCGACCAGGGCTGGGTTCAGCAGACCGGGTATATCTGTAGAAAATGACAAAAAACGAGAAAGAGAGAGAATATTTAGAGAAGTGGAAAATCTTGAAATCTGACATTGCATGTTAAATAGTAATAATAATAACTGGGACTGGCAACATTTTCATTAGTCAACAATTCTTGGTCTCTCACTTCAATTTTCCTAAAATGTGTGTGTTTGATGACTGATGCAAAATATTTCTCCGGCCATCTTACATGTTAACGTAAAGGTCTAGAGTAAAAGTCTAGAACACAGTGTACTGGATTGGCAACTCCACCTTATCCAATCTTATAGCTGCTCTGTGTTTTTTCATGGCCCGACATATATAACCATCGGTAAACAATAAAGAATATATACATGGCAGCAATTGAATTAATTAGCAGTGGTAAATTGTATGAATTGCATGATTTAGTCACAAGATATGGACGTAGCATACATGTAGCACACAATGTAAAGCACATGGTAGCTTTATATCCAATTTCATTGAAGTTTTTCAGGTGACGTAGAGTATATTAAAAAATGTGCAAGATTATGTTTCTATGTTGACAAAGAAGTACAAAATCACGCCGCAATCACATGTGATGATTCTTGCCGATGAGAGACCAGGGAAAAAAACCTCAAGCAAACAAACAACCAACCAATGGCGAAATCGCAAGATAAAAATAGCGAGTGTTGCATGTCAACTAATATTGCTTTTGGAAGGCAGGCAATGCAGGTAGATTCCAAGGACAAATCATGTCCTT
Organism: Ophiura sarsii; assembly: GCA_035610835.1. Lineage (NCBI taxonomy): Eukaryota > Metazoa > Echinodermata > Ophiuroidea > Amphilepidida > Ophiuridae > Ophiura > Ophiura sarsii. The sequence continues at coordinate 40,968,955 of CM069446.1, forward strand.
GCTCGCTAAATAGGAGAAAAAAAACACCCCAATGGCGTGGCTCTATCCATCCATGAAATTATACGCCTGGCTCCGGTAGCAAACAAACGCGCTGGCAGAAGAAGTAGGACAGGTTCTACGTTCGTTGTGACCTTCACATTTACAGGTATATAACAAGGAAATGATGAAAAGAACAAATTATTTCTACGCCAGTCGTTCCCTTGAAGGACAATTATTGCATTATATATGAAAAAGAAAGGAGAAAAAAATGACGTCTGCTCAGAGATGTTTAAATAACGTACTGTAAAGTGGCAAATTTTTGCGCTGCATTAATTCATCACACATTTGGCAAAAAACATTTATAACCGTTGCAATGAAAATAAAATTGTACAGAACTTGTTTTTTTATATGTAATGTGCAGGATTACAAACTTGCAAATTTCATTATCAACTTGTAACCAATATTGTTCTACTTTGACAGTACGTGCAAAATTCTGCGAGCGTAAATAACCACTTTTACTGAACGTGTTTTTGTCACGGCTAAGTGATAGGATGAATAAATAGCCTCTGTAAACAATTACGTCGCTCTGTTCTTCCTTTTATCCCCGTCTATCAGACGGCCATGGACTTCAATAATCAATACACAATGCATCTAAATTTGCTATCAATTTCAGAGAAATGGTTTATACAATGGGCAGAATTATTAAACTATCTTGAATTTTCCCTTTCCGGTTCCCTCTTGTGTCGTTGTTCCCCGATTAAGATTGGTTATTATTGTTGCTAGTCTATCAGATTCACATAGACAATAATATCTCTCAATCAGATTCAATTCACATATATACACAACATACTTATTCCTTGTGCACAAATTTCACAATTATCGTTCAATTTCAATACCCTTGCTCCCACATGGTTTCTCACTCCCCTTTTGAAAATGTTCAACTCTCTAATCTTAACACTTTCCACGCGGCTATTATTTTACCATACACAAAACAGATTTGTCAGAAACCTTTTCACAATTTTCAAAGTCTATCTGAAGAATTACTGACCCGATACTAGGCATGTTTGTACTTATGTCAATGCATTTCTCAAGATGATTCCAAATATGGTAATGACATTCTATAATTTTGATATTTTTTAAACATTTTGTGAAATTTTGGAATGTCGTCTGCAGCCACCTGCCGCGTGGAAAGTGTTAAGAAGATAGCCAGTTCTTCCTCAATCCAATCTAATCTTACAAAATATATTTTAATAAATATTCCATAAGTAATTCCCATATGACAATGGACACTAGCACTCCACCTTTTCAGTACAATAGAATGTCATACCGGAACCCTATCCGCCAACAAAAGGCAAAGTTTTGCGATGCCACAATTGAAACTTAATTTAGCGAAAATCAAAATTAAAAATAGCATTTTGCGTAATAGGGTGACAATTGCAGCTCGAGTCATTGTCCCTCATTCATGCATGCATGGTGTAAATCAAGCTATTTCATTTGTACATACATCTTTCCCCTCACCCTACTCCAGGAAAAAGGGTGTACTGCTATACTAAACCATGGAAACATATATAAGGGGGGGGGGGGGGGGGTAACCACATAATACAGCTGAAATAGATTTGTACCAACATTCTGTCCCATTCTTTACCCAATTTTCCTACAATTGGACAACTATGAACCTATATAACATTCTGAACCTCTGAACGGTGAGAACCACTACCATTACACAAACCACACTGAGAACCAGCAGGACAACTTATAATTCAGTGTTTCTATATATAATCATCGTTTTTTCTAACATACTGATTTTTGAAAGAAAACCCCCTACAAATGTTGGGAGGGATAATCTTGGGAAAAACCCTAGTCAGAATTCAATAGTGTTTTCATACAGAGTTGTAAAAGTTTACAGATGTAACTCAAAAGCCTATAGATAATTATTACAATCCCATTCAAGGGCATAGTGTAAGAGCGGGAAGTACAAGGTCAATGCTATATGAAATAGAGGGATGTACTTTAACTGACAGCTGTTACGATGTATGCTGTATATATATAGATAGATACAGAGGGACTATTATAGGCTATAGATATGCGGAATCTGCCAAGGACAGTCGTAGAATCGTTATTATTTTATGTGCGGGAGTGGGTGGGTGATAACTGTGTGGGTTAGTGTTAAAAACCGAATGAAGTAGGCTACAACATGAGAGTTCATGGTAGGAGGAAGGGGGGGGGGGGAGGGCAGATATTGCATCATTGGTGAACGCATCACAGGAAATGACCTAAGAATCAGAGTCAGGCAGGTCCATTTTGTGAAAGGTGGAGGAGGGGGTGGGGGGGGGGCAGGGGTCTCATGAGAGGTGGGTATATATAATAAACCAGTGTCAACTGTGTGATAGAGGGTGTTATAGATCACTTTACTAAATTAGAAAATGAGAGAAGGGGGAGGGGGGGGGGGGAGTGTGCTATGGCAAACAAATAACCACTGCTCATGGTACATAACATTTGTAAATGATTTGGAAAAGTACTGGAACTCATGTACTTGGAAATACTCCCACAATTGACATGAAAAGTTTAAACGATCATGCAATAAGTAGGCCTTCTAAATGTAAGTTTGAATAAAAAAGTTCAACAACAAATTGAACAAAGATAACGGAAACATGAACAATGTTGTGTTTCCCCATTAGACACGCTCATCATTACAGACGTAGATTGAATACTTTGCATTGCACTACTACTAGTTGACAAAACTTGCAAAAGCAAAAAAAAAGAAAAGGTAAGTCACCCCGGACGGAGACAACAACAACTTAACGAGGCGCATGACAATGACGTAGCAAGTTACGAAAGATTTAACAAATTTCCATTGTCTGGTACTAAACCATTCAATCGCCAAATTAACCATATGGGTAGGTCTTTCACCAGTCAGCTGGAAACCACCGATTGTGTTTTGTGTTGCGTTTTGTTTTGATTTGACAATCTCAAAACCCCAAAATAGATCACGCCATGAATTGTTCCTGAATTTAGGGACTTTCCCTTCCAAAAAGGTGAACAAAGTTCATATCATGCGTAGGCGGATCATACAATTAAACCTTTTTGGGGCAACTTTTTTATAGATCTATTTTTATAGATCAAAACAATGACCTTTCCTACAAATATCTTCTTAGAAATCAATGATGTCATCATGCCAAGAGGTGTACAAAGGCCCTGCCCTACATAACTGTTCAGATATAAGTGTAAAGTTCTTGACTTTTCCACAACAATAGTATTAATGATGGTGACACAATCATGTTAGTTTGTCAATGTGTACATCATATCTATCTATCTATCTATAGTGGTTTTAATGTTGTTCTTCATAGTGGATAACAAAACTTTCAAAAGAGAAACAACCGATATGAGTAAAAAAAACCTGTAACACATCCATCAAGGCTGACACAAACTCCCAAGTTCGATTCCTGGTGCCTTAGAGCACATTGCTCGAACTATATAGCCATGGCCCATAGAAGGCAATGTTTATCTCTTAAACAAACACATCAGAAATAACATGAAGAATACTGGAAAGATATTTTTTTAATTCTGATGTTCCTGAGAAATGTTCTACTTTTAGACAGCCTCTGCTTCCATTGGCAAGTCAAAACATGAATGATGAACATAAGTGAAATTCAAGTTTTCTATTTATAGGAATAATGCAATCAGTATGTAGTTGAAATAACCAAACGCACCAATACCAATATTGAGCACTAAATTTGATGTGAAGGCAAAAGTAAATCATAATATTGTATGTACGTTTTACATGATCCTTAATATTAAAGAAACATATAATCATAATATAACATACCTATACAATCAAATAACATAAAACATGATGAACACAGGCTACACGTTGTGGGCTATTGCACATGGACGATTTGTCTGTCCTTTTTCGTCGCCTCCAATAATAATTTAAGTTTGCTTTCCATTTGTTGTGTGGGGGAACCGCACCCGCAACGTCCGGTCATCGTGCAATCATGAAGATCTGCCGCCGTCGTGTAACCATTCGATCCCGTAAGCAGCCTGTACAGGATGCTGCTCTTTGAGTCAATTTCTGGACAGCGACAGTTCGTTTGGTGGTGGTGTCCATTGTTCAAGCGGGCCAGCTGCGCCTCTTGCGCAGCAATGGCCCGAGCCGCCATCTTGGCTTTCGTCTTCGACGGTAGAGCCAGGTTTAAGGGCTGGTGGTGGTGGTGGTGGTGGTGAATCTCAGCCTTCGACATGGGGAGGATGGGCGCTAGAAGAGCCAGGGTGAAAGTCAACACAAACACAATCTCACTTTTAAACCGTAGAGGAAAGGATTCAACACAGTCGCTGCTGAGCAATGAAACCCTGGACGATGATCAGTTTGTGGACAAAAAGTTAGGAAGACACCTCAAAAACTTCCAAGCTGAACTGTAAGGCAGAACTTGTAGAACTAGTATGAGTAGATGACAGCTGAGAACTCGTAGTACATAGAAGGACAAGCTAGGTCACTTTTATCAATGGATAAAAAACACAATGGAAGGTACTACAGCCTTTGGAAGGACAAAGTATGTGTCAATTTTTTAAGCACAATGGCACAATAGTTGTTGGCAATTCACTCAGATCAGAGGTCCCGCAGTAAGCAGTGCACTGACTTCCACAGGGTACACACAATGTACTGATCAAAAAGTACCAATCTCGAAATTGTTACCACGACGCACCATCAAATTCGCCAAGAAACTTACTGATGTATAAAATATTCAGTGTACAACACTTTTTGTTTTCTCTCCTCAAACAATAGTGTGACTTTTGCAATTTGTCAGGAATCAAATATTGGTGAAACAAGTCAGTCGATACTGATGCTGAAGTCCCGTAATGGTACTACTGCAGGCACTGCTGTGTGTTATGTAGACTGTTGAATCACTGATGCAGAAAGGGTGTTGAACTGTTTTCGCACACACGTGTTCCGCACACTATATCATAGAGCTAACTATCGGGCATGTGTAGTTCCATCAATATCAACTGGCACACTGACTGACTGAGAGTCACTGATCACTGACAAGCTATAGGTAGGACGGCCTTGCTGGTTTTAACGCTCTGAAAACTGTGCTTGTGTGTGGGAGGTTCTATGTGTGTACACAGTGCAAAAGGAAACATATGAATGCCCAATACATGTAGCCTTGGGCACAGTCATTCTGTACATGCTTCACTACATGTATTTCTTTATCATGGTACAAGATAGATTGATTGAGTGAGAGACTAGTTCGAGGGTGTCTGTCCAGACAACCTTGAGTGGGCTACTACATGGACATATGCAAATGAGAAAGTCTGCTCAGCCAATCAAAAAAGTTTAGCTCTAATCACTGCTCTGGATAATTAACTATTGTACTATAGTATAATATATGGATACAAATCCTAAAGAAATCATGGGTAAAGATGTATGCACTTTTTAAATATGAGTCTTGATCGACCATATCTTGATTTTTTGAAATAATAATAATTTATAATTAATATATAAAAAAAAAAATTAAAAAAAAAAAACCCATCATTTTTAACCATATATTCCATCCAAGCTGACCATCAATAATAAAAGGCACCAATTTCATTGACATACAAAGTAAAGATCCTGCCCCCCCCTCCCCCATCTATAACATGGTACCATATATTAGGACATGTAAGGGAACAAAAAGCCTTTTACTCTCTCAAATAAAAAATCATGTTAATAGTTCATTTCATAACTATCATGATGAAAAGTCTCACACAATTATAACCATGTGCCAACTCGCCAAATAATTAAACTTGTGTAAAAATAAATGAAAACAAAAGATGGAGAGAAAAGAGGATCAAATTTGTCAATGCATCTCAATAAATCTCTCGCTATTTTTGTTCCCATGGTAACAAATCTCCTCCTACTGCTAATGGTCAATGAAGAAGGTTGGAAGAGTTGCCCTTGGCGCAAGGTTGCGTTCAATACTAATTTGGATTGGATGTAATCAAATCTGTTAAAAAGCCTGCAAGAGAAGAACAACAACCTTTTTATCAAAGTTGATCATTTTCCTAAGGTCATCAATCGGAGAGTATTTCCCCTTCCTTTTTATACATGTACATTTTATAATAGATTAAGGTATGTAAAAGCTGACATTTTTCGCGGTGGTTTTATTTTTGAGCAAAATATTTGTCTGCAAAAATTATATCACACAAAAATATTGTTTCCAACATTCCTGCAGTGCCTCCAGAAGGTCGCCCGAGGAAAGAAGAACAAAATCGTGAAATATCCAAGGTTTCCAAATTGCCGAAAATATCTTTATGAGAATATATTGGCTTTTACAGTAACCTAAAAAATTATATCACACAAAAATATTGTTTCCAACATTCATGCAGTGCCTCCAGAAGGTCGCCCGTGGAAAGAAGAAAAAAATCGTGAAATATCTAAGGTTTCCAAATTGCCGAAAATATCTTTACGAGAATATATTGGCTTTTACAGTAACCTATTTGCCAGTTTTCCACAATCGCTCACCACCATAATGCTTAATTTTTTCTCTTTACTTTGTTTCATAACCCTAACTCTACTACACCATACGGCAACTGGGCGGAAAACATGTTTTTATAACCCGTTGTGCATGTTTTTGGGCTACAAAACGGACCCATGCTATATAAGAGGCGAATATACTCGCCTCGTGTCGACTGACAGACGTGGTGTTGTGGCTAGGATCTGGGCCCCGGGTACTGGAGGTCCGTGGTTCAAATCCCGGGGGTGTCGGGGTGACCTTTCTAGTGAATTTTGAGGGTGGGAAAAGAAATCTGTTGCCGTGTGGTGAAATAGAGTTAGGGTTATATAAAAGCCTTAGATATGGTCAGAATTTTGTCACTAAATGTCATATCCCCGTTCAAAAATGATATGAACACCCCCACCCTCTGGTTTCCTTCTTTAGGCCATACACCAATTACAAAGCTTCTAGACAACAACAAAAAAGCATACACTATAAAACAATACATAAGTGAGTCAGTCACTCGTCCTCTCCTGATGTTCCTAAATCGTTGATAATGTCACCTTGGCTTACAGATAGGCCCTGGTTGATGTTTTGCGATGTTGTGGATAGCGGTATATTTAGTCGCGAAAAATGTCAGCGGAAATGTTAGGTTGTAAAAGGAACCAGGAAATTAAGTTAACAGCGCAGAGCTGACCATAAACTTTTCACCCTTATCAAGCTTATCACAGCAAGTTTTGGTCATTGGTGCTGACTGTTGTTGTTTTGTTATTAATTGTTTTAAAGCTATCAAATTTAAAATAGATATTTATTACTAAGAGTTGCCAATAAACAGAAACAAGTAGAGCGGGTTTTATTTATAAATTGCGGATTACGTAGATTGGGGAATTACTCATAACTTTGGGATGATGATTCTTGCGTAATCTGCACGCCTAAACACATGCGGTTTTGAAATATAAAGACATACATTTTGTTTTCACACGTAAATTTTAAGTAAGCTTAATTTCACTAATGTTCTGTATTATCCAAACTCGGAACCATGAGATAGATTAAAACCCGACTGAGTGGTGTTGCAGTTATCGGATGGGAGGCAGTGTTAGATGGAGGGGGAGGGTGGAGGGGTCAGGGTAGGGGGATGAATGGCGGGGAGAGTGCAGAAATGACATGAATATGTAAGATACACAGATTGTGGATGCAAATTTTGATCTTTTGACAAGTGCCTGCCCACATATTTTGATGTTGTAAACAAGATATTAAACAAGTTCAGGTTATATTATTTGTTTATTTGGGAAACCAGTGGAAATTAAAACAATGACCAAGGTTTAAACAAATGAAAGCATTTGCGAAAAATAACACCTACTTGAATAATAAATATTGTAGACTAGTGAACAGAACATGAACGTTGCTGATGATATATATTTATTATACTGTCTACTCATAGAGTTTGGTAGAGTTCCAAGGGACTAAAATAGTGCTACTGAGTAATCTCTTAAATAAGACAAAATGTAAGTAAAATTACAAAAAAATACCTCTTTTTGGTTCTTAAGTGTAAAGTGCATTTACAGTTCAGAGATTCAATCAAAGGGCCACTGTCTTGAAAGATTTGGTAAATATTCATTTTCTAGCTTGAAGTTCACAGTAAGTGTATTGTAAATACAATCAACAAGATGATTGAAAACATTATTTCTATAGAGGGCAGCATAACATTGTGACCATGGAGAGAGTCTTGTTGAATTGCTTATTAAAAGGAGTTTCTTGTGGTTACTTCTCTCATCACTTTATTAGGGCTCTTGCCCAAACAAAAGTAGAGGAAAACTTGAGGAAAGAGAGCGGGGAAAGCGTGATCCTTTTTTCTATATTGTTTAAAGGAGTGACAAAGGATCGGTGATTAACTTCTCACTGAATTGTAGTACCCATTGACGGGACTCTATTTAGGCCATTCACATTTTATAAATATATATTCAAACTAAAAATGTGCCCTTAAAGGGAACTCCCTATTACCAAGTGTTCCATATATTGCGACATGATTCATTTTATAAGACGCTAGCATGTGGCATTATAACTGTTATCCCCGTCACTATCAATCCCAGCTGCTAAGGAGGGAGGATGCAGTCACAAGATAGGGCCTATACTTAGAAGTACAAAGAGATTACCCTTGCCTGCACCACTCCTCAATTCTGGCGCCAAGCCATGGCTGTATTGCATGATGAAGTAATGGCCATGAGGGAATGATACACCAAGTTACCATACCACACCCCTACCCAGGGGACTGGGAGCTAGGGGGTAGGGGGAGAATAAACAGGCCTACGAACATGGTTATGTTTTGTATGGTCTGTAGGCAACATAGGCTTACTAAAGCGATCAAACTCCCCCATTTCCTCTATTTTGGGTCACTTTTCGCCTTACGGACAAATTGTCTGAAAAAAGTAAGGGTAGAGTAAGAAGCATTTTGTTTTGGTTTATATAACCCTAACTCTACCATATACCACAATATACCATGACAGAATTTGTTGGTATCGCCCAGTGTGGAAGTTTTTCGCGGAAAAAATAGACCCAGCCTGTATACTTTATTATTGGTGTAATGGAAAATCTGAAGTCCTGTGTGCCCGAGGTCCCTGGTTAAAATCCCAGGGGTGAGGGGTGGGGGGGGGGGGGGGGAGGGGGTGGCGGCAGCGGTAGTTTAGGTCACTTTTCGCCTTGCGAAAAAATCGTCTGAAAAAAGTGGGGGGTAGAGTTAGGGTTAAGGTGTGTCTAGAAACAAGAAACTCACAAAAATGGTGCCAACTCCGTAATACTGAGTAACAAACAAAGTTTTCATTTACATAATTGTAGCAACATAGACAATTAGAAGGGTAAAGTCTGATGATCGCACCCTCGTTAAACTCGGGAGTAGCATTAACCGTTCCAAAAACTTCTAACTTCAAAAGTTTGCTCTGCGTAGCATTGAGCACTCTGCTTCCTTATCCAGTTATCGTAGCAACATATATTATACAACATGATGATTAAAAATAGATTTTATACCGTGCTCCTTAATTTGGACAAAAACCGCAGCAAGAAACACCTGTATCTCCGCCCTTTGTACTCTTCGTACACTTGACGCAAAACATTTGCGACAAGTTAAATCATCAACTCTCCTTGACTAAAGCGATGTCTACCCCGTCAGTCATTTATTAATTACTCGTCCGGACAATTAATTAAATCAATTAAAGCAACAGGAAAATAATACCACATTAAATTGACAAATATGCCTAATTTGCGTCATTAGTCGTTGATGGTAGTCGGGTGTCCTAATCCTAGAGTGTGCGTGTGAAGGGGGCCATTTTAGGGTACAGGTTTCATATGGGCATATACAGGCATTTAGAGGTGAATCATGTAATGCGATACGCCTCACACCCACTCCCCAACTCAAGAAGTTACAAACAGATATCAATTTCAAAGTGAACTATTTATTTTTAAGGCAAGTGTTCAGGCAATTTAATTATGGTGTATTTTGTATTTTGTTTCAGAAAAATGCAAACTCATACTACGATGGGGGTGGGGGCGGGGGTGTATTGTCGAGTGGAAGGGATTGGTTAAGGTATTTTATTTTTCAATGCTTCTTTGGGTCACAAAAATGTGAAATGGTTGCGTAGCTCGTCTTTCCTTGGTTTTTGAATCTGAGCCAATCTATCCGTCGTGTCACCGACCTGTGATTTGACAACTCATCACATGCACATAACTAGTAACGCTAATTTAATTGCCTATTACACAACGCAGAAACAATTGATTGCCATGTTTCTTTCATCCCTTCATACCGAGCCCATATCTTGCGGATGGCACAATTGCAATTCACTTGTTGATAGGCCAGCTTTTGATAGCTAGTTACCTTTAGTAATTAAAATTTGGAAGGGAGCCGTAGGTTTCGCGGAATGAAATCGGAACTATTAGAACGAGACATTTGCGGTGTATTATGTTGCCTAATTAATCCTCACTGATTAACTGTAACAACTAGAGCCTATCGTAGATATTACATGTCATTAGCAGCAAAGCATGAAGATATTACAATAGTATTATTCTGTTATAATTCTTCAAGTTACAGGGCACAATTTGATTTTGTGTTGTTATGTTTGATTCCTTTCACCCTAAATCAAAATGATTTGTTGATAAGAACTATCACAAGAAAAAACCTGGGCCAAATAGTGACACCAAAATGAAAAGGGGGGGAGGGCATCTGGACAGAGAAAATGTAACCAGGTCTGCAGGGTAAAAATAATTCTCTAGCACAGCGTCGTTATATATAATGCTCCACAAAATAAATAAGTGTTCTGTCACCATCCGAATGACTGTCAAGATTGATTTTGCAATTGTAATTTTGGATTCAGCATTCTGTAAAAGTGGCAATTTTCGCACGAAAACTTAATTTCTAACTCTTCTTCATGTTTTTAAGTTTGCAATTTGTAGCTTCATTATATAGACCTATACGCAAATGAAAAACACGAAAACAAATGTAGCGGAAAATGTCCACTTTGACTGCAGCCCCAAACCCAATCCATTTTCAGGAGTATAATTTCAGAAAAATAGGTTAAGGATTCCTCTAAAAATTCGGTTAATTTTCATACAAGACAAAAAAAACACAGGGTTTCCGTGTTTTTTCTTGTCCTGTCTTTATACAATTGTTTTAATCCTGAATTTTAATTCTGAATATGGTGCCAAATTATCAGATCTATGTGCTCACTGTACTTTATAATACTGTATAAAAAGTGGACATTTTCGTGCTAAATATATTTTCGCACTCAAACCAGCTACCACAAAAAATAATAACACATATTTATTTATTTCGCTCAGTGTTACAGTACATAAATACCGGTGGCGCCACTCCACCACTCCTGTAACAGAACCTTATTAAGGACTTTCATAAGCATGATAAGGCATCAAGCAAAAACAAAAGCAGTGAGAAAGGTTATGACAAATAAAGGTTATACAAATAAAAAGATAAAACGTGCATTCAAAACATTGTGAGCGGTTAGTTTCTGTGTGCAATTCAAAACATTGTGAGCGGTTAGTTTCTGATTTGCGGAATTACACAATCAAAATTTACTCTTCATCAAAAAGTAAATATACAATCATATCTTTCTTTATTTGATAATGTAAAAATGTGTTACGGTATCGGCACACATCAAGGTCATTCAGTCATTGGTTGGCTGTTGGTCTAATCATAACAGAATTACCGCTATTCCATCAACACACCTTACATCCTCTGTATTGACGACAACATTCAAGTATCAGACAAAGGAGAAAGACTGGACCCATTTTTCTCAGGTGTGTCATTTTAATTATTTTGTCATTGATTTATGTATTCAGTTATGTTTATTTAATTATTATTGATTTATTTGACATCAGCATGAGAGATAGAGGCAACTGTATTACTATAGTATTAGGCCTTAAAAAAAAGAAGGTTTGATTGGCGTAACATGACCAAAACAAATAGGGTAGGTCGGTCGGGATTTTTTATTTTTTATTTTTTTATTTTTTTTATTTTAAATCACCTACTTTTGAACACATCGTTGAACACAACGATACATTTTTACCCGGCAATTAAATACACTAGAGCTATGTGCAGACATTGCACAGTACTGTTGTGTTCAACAATATATCATTTCGATGGGGACTTAAAATAGCCGAAAATGAAAGCAAACAGTCAAAAACTTTAATACTTTGTTCAACTTTTATAAATATATATATAAATTAGTACAGTAAATTAGTTTATATATATATATATTTTTTTTTTTAAATTTTTTTTTTCCCCCTCAAAATAATAAAAAATATTCAGGGTCGGCGATGTATTTAGGGTCGGTCGGGTTACGCCAATCAAACTTTTTTTTTTTTAAGGCCTTATAGCTATCATAAGATTCTGATTAGGATTGATTTATTGATTTATTGATTGATTGATTGATCATTCATTCATTTACATATCTATTTTAAATTATGTATTTTTATTTATTTTTTATTTTTTAATGAGCGTGATGTCCACCTTTTAATACTAGCATGTCCCCCCCCCCCCACACCAACAGTGCTTCAAATCATTATACAGAGGGATGTTTGGTATATAATTAGAACAGCCCATTGTGCAATCATGTGTGTTGTTCACATACAGTTGGCCTTGGTTGTAATGTGGAATCAGACAGCCTTGAAAGGCATTTGCATTAATCATGAAATAATGTATCATACTAAAATAATCAATGTAGCTAGATTTCCAGTTAATTCTCCTTTATTACAACATTTCATTAACAATGTATGGTGGGCGTATTAACAGGTAAATTTTCTGTTTGAGGGTAGGTTAAGATTTTTACCATCTAATACTGTAAAAGTGATAATTTTCGCGCCATTAATTTTTCGCACTTTGCTGATTTTGAACCGTTTTGCGTGTTTTTAAATTTGTGACTTGTAGCTTCATCGCATAGACCTATATGCAAAAGAAATATATTTGTGCGTTATTATTTTTGCGGTAACTCATTCGAGCGAGAAAAGCGCAAACAAATTTGTAGCGCGAACATTTCCACTTTTACAGTAGTATCTGAAGGCAAATCAATGGAAGTTATGCTAGACTTAACTTAAGTCTCAGTAAGATGAAATTAGCATGATTTACAACTGGACTAGTTCATTTCATTCAGCAATTTTAATTGCTGAAATTGCTGGATGCAATCATAGATCCTTGAGATCATAGTAAGCTTATATAAGTCCAAGAAGGAATAAACAAGATTTGGATCAAGACTAGTTCATCCTAGTTTTACATACACCCACTGAATGTAATGCTTAATGTGCATTTTTTCATGATCAAAAGCAACAAAAACAATCAATACATGACATAATTTCTCGCCTAGACAATAAATCTTTCTTACTAAGAAATTACTAATCAGACGTCCTTTCAAACGAACCGCTTTGCCGCGGCTACCTGGAATTCATGAATAGGCAGGCTTTAGGCCAATTATATTCCCAAATAACTGCTCATTTAAATCTCAATGAACTGAATTCAAACTAACAATTGACTGTAGATTATAGAAAACACCATATTTGTCAGAATAGCCATTTTATGAACCACCCTGTGAAGCTTCAACAGTTATCAAATATTTAATTTGTTTATTAGGCCAAAAAAACAAAAACAAGTTTGTTTCCAGAAGTACACGCGCATTTCACTGAGACGCTTGATTCTTGCGCATTTCACTGAGAAGGCTTGATTATTGCGCATTTAATTTTTTTAATAGAAAACACAGGGGGGAAAATACTGTTAGAGTTCCATCTTTTATCGATATTGTGTCCAACATGTTTCAACATTTTGAATGGCCACATACAGCAAACACAAAACTGAAATTTCGAGGCGAATATCACATATGAGCGAGCATAAGAGTAACAAAAATGCACAGATTTGACTAAATAAAACCATTTCAAGTGAATCTCCACTATGAATTTGAGCAATTTGAATTTTCAGGCTTGCTACTGGAAACAAACCTTTTCATTTTTTTGGCCTAAATGCATTTTTATTAACCTTGGATCTTAAGAAGAAAAAGAAAAAAATAGAATGAAAAATATCAGGCAATTGAAGACAAACCTCTTGCCTTGTCTTCAGATATGAAAAGCACCCTAAAGCAAGTTGGAACAAGTCACTGACTTAATGTATATATTTGAATATATTTCCATAAATTTAAACATATTTCCATCTATGTGATGCAGCACATCAACAACAAAAAGAGGGGGGGGGGGACTTTGCTGTGGTGTGTTTTTCAAGATATAGGTGAAAACTGACAGGAAAAAAATACGGAAAATAATAAGAATTTAAGGAGTCATTTTCACTCGTAGAATGCCTTGATCAATTTTGATAAATATGGTGCCATTTTAAAGCTTAGAAAATGCTCTGTGAGCACACATTATAAACTCAAAATTGACCTCTCCTGCAAAGCCCCCCCCCCTTTTTTTTTTGATGGGCTGTATCACATATCTGGTAAAATTTGATGTTCATCGCCCAGTCAATATCAAGTGAATCTCCACTATAAATATGTGTTAAATAAGATTGATTTAGCTAGCTGACAAGTTTGATTTTTTTTAGTAAACTTATTAACCCTTACAGCCCCACACCCCATGAAATCCCATTTCCCAGCCTGTCGGTTCCACCTGCCGCTGAGGTTTTTGGGTGAAATAATGGCCCCGGGCTACATAGCTGGGCGAATACACTCGCCCAGCATAGCTCCCCCCCCCCCCCGTGGCTCACTTGGTAGAGCGTTGGACTTGTAACCGAGAGGTCGTGGGTTCAAACCCCGGGGCGTGGCACCTCTTGTTGTGTGTGGTTTTTTTGCTTGAAAAAAAATTCGTTGGAAAATCCACCGGGAGTGTTAGGGTTATTGAACAATTTTTTCTCTTCTTTTTAATTTTCACTTTTTTTCTTTAATTTCACCTTGATTAACCCTTACAGCCCCACACCCCATGAAATCCCATTTCTCAGCCTGTCGGTTCCACCTGCCGCTGAGGTTTTTGGGTGAAATAATGGCCCCGGGCTACATAGCTCCCCCCGTGGCTCACTTGGTAGAGCGTTGGACTTGTAACCGAGAGGTCGTGGGTTCAAACCCCGGGGCGTGGCACCTCTTGTTGTGTGTGTTTGTTTTTTTTGCTTGAAAAAATTTTCGTTGGAAAATCCACCGGGAGTGTTAGGGTTAATATTTGTCATTTTTTAATTTTCGGATAGCCCATATTTCTCATTTGAAAGCATTGCTTCTCTTAAAATAATTGTATGAGGGAAAAAAACAAAACAAAAAATCCTTACTTCCGACCCCATCTAAATATTTTCACTTGAGGGCAACACAAGAAATATTTGTTTGGCCTAATGCATTCTCGTGTGAAGCGACAACTTGGTGGAAAAGATGGACCCAGTTTTTAAGATTTAAAAATTGTATATATTTATATGACATATATCTATTGTAGCCAACTAATTTGAGCAAGTCACCATGCAGTCACGGACTTAACACTTTCCACGCGGCAGGCAGCTGCAGACGACATTCCAAAATTTCACAAAATGTTTTAAAAAAGTCAAAATTATTGAATTTCATTACCATATTTGGAATTACCATGAGAATTGCATTGACATAAGTACAAACTTGTCTAGTATTGGGTCAGTATTCCTTGAGATAGACTTTGAAAATTATGAAAGGTTTTTGAAAAATCTGTTTTGTGTATGGTAAAAATAATAGCCGCGTGGAAAGTGTTAAGAATATCCCCCACTTGAGGAATGATGTACATTACATACAGACAGCACTTTGGCCAAATATAGACACTTTCAAGTGTTAAAATTATGAATACGATCCATCATGCTGTGACAGGTTAATTGCTTTGAAGTTTTAGTACAAATTCTAAAATTAGTTTCCTTAGCTAATAGCACAAATTATATCATCTAAATAAAGATATAAAGAAGAGGGGAAAATGAACTTTAAATCAAAAATAGTTTTAAATAGCTTTAAAAAAAAATCTCATCACTTATTTTTGATGAGTTTTTGGACCAACCCTTCGCTTCGAAACCCATCTTATTTATCCATCTAATACCCTAGCTGATTTGACTATTTTGTATACAGAACGGATACCTTGTTGCACTAGTTGGGTTCTTGTCACCTAAAATGGGCCACATGTCTTATTTCATTAAATATCTTAGTTTTTCATTTCCCCGTAATATGTGCGTCTTTTGACACATCGACCCAAACGTTCCTAAGTACTAGGTGTTGGTAGGCTTAGGTAGCGCATGGTTTTAGTCTCGAGGTTTCGATCAGACGGGCTATCATTATCTGTATCATATATTGAAGAAAATCTTAAGATTTTTGAAGAAGACTCTTTGGCGCAATCAGGTGGGGTGGGATTTTCGTGCAGGCGACCCAGGAGTTCACTTCCCGGTTCCGGAGCAGCCAGACGCCCCCTCCCTCCATAATTTGTCCTGTTTTTTCTATTTGAAAGTTTATTCCCAAACCACACCATGGGTTGTGTGTGTGTGTAATACATGGCTGGCTGAAGTACATTTTTATCAATACCCAGCCAACACTGCATCATGACTGTACTGCCCTCTATAGACAATGGCAATAAGTAGGAGTGGATCAAAAATACCAATCATAAAGTATATGACACTGAATAATACAACTACAGAGGTGGGGGCATGAAAACCCAGAAGGCAAGGGCAGATTTCACTATTTACACCCTCAAAAGGTATCATCAAGCACCATGGTAAAAACAGTGTTATTAAATACTAATAATTTGTAAACAGTACACACCTCACCTAACTGCAATTAACTACTTCGAATCATACCAAACAGTTTTAAGAAATTCTTCGCATCACTACAATCCCGTATCTGTTGAAGGTTTAAGTAACTAACCAATCGATTCGCGTCAGTCAATCATCGTTGATTGTCTTCCAAGGTTATTTGTGCAAAACAACACCACAAAATATAAAGGCGATATTGGGGGAAAAGACAACCATTCGGTGACAATTCAATATCCATTTGGTAATTTGGAAATGTTAGTGCAAAAAGTCAACACTCACGCGTCCAAAAGGCTGCCAGTTGATATAGAGTGCTTAAGGGGGTGCGTTACCCCTAATCTGAGAGTTAGTGCAAAAAGTCAACACTCAAATGTAATATGGCTGCCAGTTGATATAGAGTGCTTAAGGGGGTGTGTTACCCCTAAACTGAGTGTTAGTGCAAAAATTCATCAATCACATGTAATAATAGCTGCCAGTTGATGTGGACTTAAGGGGGTGTGATATCCCTAAACTGTGTTCAATTCAAGTTAAACTGTTGTAATGTCATCAATATGTTTCAGTATGTTACAGTATTAAGGAATGTCAACATTGTAAAAGAACACCTCATAATTACTCAAATTCATAATTAAACAAATGGCTGTTTTTCAATTTAAATGATGAAAAGATGGCCAAAAGAAAAAAAATGAGAAACCATTTTGTACTAATGTATTACTACAAATGGCCGACTGCATGCTTTTAAAAGTTAAATGCTAAATTAGTAAGTGCGTAATAAAAAGATTTATCAAGCGTGAAAACTGCACTTTCGCTCGCTGCTATGGTCTACGGTTTGGGTCAAGGTTGAGCTACGTTGTTGCATAAGTTCCTAGGCCTTAAAAATATTTGATTTTGATTGCAACTCTATCCAGAGCGGAAAACTTGTTGACAAGTTGAATCTTTGAATAAGTTCATCTGGATTGTTATTGAACATCTGAGATATGATTTCGTTTTGTACAAATCCAATAAAATGTGAATAAGATACTCACAATTTTAGTTACGTTTCACTGCTAAACTAGCAGCTTCGTCAGACTGGCAACTCTGTCTGGAGGCAACATGAATTAGGGATTTCGTGTTGCTGGGAACCGCCGTTGTAGAGGGCGTAGTTCCGACGAGTTGATCAATGATCATAGATGTTGTGCAGTGTGTAAGACCCCTCATCTTTGTTGAGTGTACAACAGCGGTTCCCAGCAACAGGAAATCTCTAATTCCTGTTGCCTCCAGACAGAGTTGCTTTGCCAGTCTGACGAAGCTGCTAGTTTAGCAGTGAAACGTAACTAAAATTGTGAGTATCTTATTCACATTTGATTGGATTTGTACAAAACCAAATCATATCTCAGAAGTTTATAACAATTCTTGAAACAACTCTTGATTAGGCAGCCAACAAAAAAATTGTTGTGTTGACAGCAAAAGGGCAACAGCGCAATATATTTTGATGGCCTATATTACCAATACCATACGGAAAGGACTAATATAGAATCTCATTATTTCTGAGTTTTTATTGTTGCATGCACTAATTGTAATGCTTTAACAATGCTGTAACCAGGGTATTTTGTATCCAGATAATACAAAATGTGGTGACATTGAACTTGCCTTGCCTGGCAAAATATGATACTGAATACATTCAATTGAAATTTGGTGTTAAAGGTATATTATGTGATCTTTTTCAAGGGACGCACTCAATCCTCGAAAAAAAGTGGAAGCAGATTTTCTTGCAGATTTACTTTTCTGATCATAAATCATAAATATATTCCAAGTTACAGAGCGATACGATTCCTAATAACCTCAAAATCATGGTTTAAAGAATGAATTTAGAGTAAAATTTGAAAAACAGATTGAACCGCTCGGTACAATCTATTTTTCAAACCATGATATTGAAGTAATTAGGAATCGTATCGATCTGTAACTTAGAAGATATTTATGATTTATGATCAAAAATGCAAATCTGCAAGAAAATCTGCTTTCATAGTAAAAATCAATGATAGAGGGCACTACTTGGAAAAGATCACATAATATGCCTTTAATACACTAAGCAAGCGAACATGAGTGCAATGATAATATTCAAGGTGATTTGCTTCCAGAATTCTTCCAAACACAAAACTTATTTTAGTGTAATGGTACATGTAGAATTTGTCAACAATAATGTGAAACATACCCTCCCTTAAATCACAGTCTTTTATTTCATATGAAGAGGGAAACCAAACCATATTTTATTTTTGGCCAAAGGGCAATGAACGACGTACAAGCTATAATAGGCTAATGATATTCCAGGTGATCAAACTAAACCATATCATTATCATTGTTTTATTCAACATGTACGTAAGCAACGACTCGATTCCTGGAAAGCATAGTAGGTCTTCAGTGCTTCCACTCAGCCATCCTATACAAAGGGTGAAAAACCATGAAATACCCTTCACATTGGACTTTCAGCCTTCAAAATTTCACTCCAGAGTGAAAATTTTTGGAAAATGCATTGTCTGAATGAAATATTGTGCGGGTGTCCCCACTCCCAAACAGGCAAATTAACTGGGGAAAATGATCGAATGGGAAAACCAAACTGATGGCCAAAATCTGGGTTCTTACCTATTAGTAAGATATTCATGAAATCACCAATATTAAACCATTGAAAAGCTAACATAATTCAATTGGTGTTATAATCAGTTGAATGTGGATGTAGCATGCTACATCCTGGATGTAGTATTGAACCCACTCATTTTGCGCTCACATTAGGCTTTGATCTTACATCGAGTTCACGTCCTGGTATTAAACAGGCATAGTGGCAACACGCCCTTATTATTGTTATTGTTTTTTGTGTGTTATTTATCTGTTTTATCCCATTATTCTCCCTCGTTATTACCTGTTTCCCCACACCCTGTTGGTATATCTTGCTTTTACTCTTTGCATTTTTACATTTTCCAGATATCCTCTTGTATCAGTTTCTGATCTTTGGTGTGTTTTGTTCCTGGTTCCGTTGGATTCATCTTTTACATTTTATAACATGCCCTTAGTTAAACATTCATGGACAAAGCATTAAAGAGCAGAAAAATGCTACAAAATCATCCCCAAATCAGTCCTAGGTTTTTAATTTTCAAGTAGCTCAACTAAGTGACACTATTAATTACAGCAGCATTGACAGAGGTCATCCAAGTTCAGGGTAACAATATGGTTATATAAAGCCTGAGTGACCCGAGCAATGAGGTTATTTAAGGAGAGTGTACTTCATTAATTAAAACAATTTGTTGCCCCTGACCAGTAGGCCTACATGATCCACAGGAAAAACTGACCGTTCTTGACCATGCCTGTTCTTGACCACATACCTTCTTCCATCGCTAGGTTCTTATCCTGGGGAGGGGTGGTACTCATACGTTCAAGTGGGAGGTATTTGGTCATCAGAAAAATTCAAATGGAGCCAAGCATAATAATATACTTGTGAAATCACACGTTGTATAATAATACCACTTTTCAACAAATAATTATTTCACATTTTTTTACCAGCACGAACCAGATATTTGTCCACATTTCGGGCAAGATAATGACACACACCTTCCTGGTATATTTTGCTGAATGTGGCAAATGATGTTTGGTGTAAAAATGATATTTGGTGTAAAAATGATATTTGGTGGATAAGTGATATTTGGTTGTTAAATGATATTTGGCAGAATATTAGTGATATCTGATGGAAAAGTGACAGTTGATGGAAAAGTGACAGTTGATGGAAAAGTGATATTTGGTAGAAAAAGATATTTGGTGGAAAAGGGATATTTGGCGGAAAAACATAAAAGACATGAACAATTTTTAACATTTTTAAATGTTAAAAATTGTTCATGGCTTTTATGTTTTTTGGTGATTCAAACATCTTTTAAAAAAGATGTTTGAACCACCAAATTGTGCCAATTTCTTCACAAACTAATACCAAATTGGCCCAAGCTCCAAATCACCAAAAAAAACCACACTGAAACATTATTGAGAGTGATTAAATTCTGACAACTTATAAAAAAAAGATCACATGTTTACCACAAGGGTAAAATGGCACAGATTCTTAAATCCAGAATGCTAATGAAATACCAATAGTAACTGGTCAATCCGTTATGGATGGATAATGCATTGCTAGTATTACTACTACAAGTACAGTGCCCAGCATTGAACTTCTCTGCTCAGGACAGTGACCATGCCAGGCTTGATTTTTGGTCCATGACAAAAACTGGGTCAATGGTCAGTAGTGGCACCTGGCGTGCCTCACCTGCCCAAGGCAAAAACACACACACAAAATAAAAACTTGTTTGGATAGACAATTGGTAAGACAACTTGACTGGACCAACAAAATAATTCTTCCAAATCAGTTAAAAATGCATCATTTCCCATTGCATTTCTTTAAAAGTCTCCAAATGTGACTCGCAGACACTGAAATGTGTGTCTAGACCATTCATTAAAAATGACCAGGGTCTGCTAGTCCCAACATTCATTATGCATTCTTGTTTTTACCGTTGATTGAAAAGTGCTACAAAAAAATATATTAAAGATACACACTGGTTTTCAATTTGTAATTTGTAACTACACATTTCCTTGCACTACGCTCTAATTGCATAATAACCATTGTTTTTTGTTATCTACTGGATTAAAAAAAATTACCGATCGAATGTCTCTTTTTTCAAGAGAGGTGGAGTGCAACCAAACAATTATATATTTTTGGCCCAATGGGTATCAAACTGTGGCTTCACTAACTGACCATATCCTTTTTGATCAACATCCCTTAGTGCTAGCAGGCAATGCACAAGGGCAAGGTCAGGGAGTTATTACTCTACTTGTCAAAACATTGGTCACTGCTATACATAGCAGGGCTACAAATCAATACATACAGTCTAATCAATTGCTTGATTGCAATCAATTGCTTGATGAATGAGGAATGGCATAATGGCTTAGGATTAGTTCAGTGCAGACCAGGGTGTGTTTTTTTTGGGGGGGGGGGGGGCATGCCTGTGATCCGGGGGGGGGGGGGGGGGGGGGGTTACCATTTTGTCATTTCATTTGGGGGCATCGGGGGAGCCTTCTGGCAAAGGGGTGCCTCCCTGCCCTATCTAGTTACACCCTGATGGTGCATGCATAATTCAGTTTTAAAGGTTGCCGTCACACCACACGTTCCTACTTTATAAGTTCAAAGGGAGAATGCGATCAATTTTTTAATAGAAATAATGACCCCTGCAGTCTGGGAAGTTGCTGGGAACAGAATACTGCCCCCTGCAGTCCGAAACTGTACCAGTGTTTACATCATGGCATAGAAAACCCTTTTTCCTGAAAAATGTCAAATTTGGTCTTATTTTGATCAGGAATCCTGATCAAAATAAAACCAAATTTGACATTTTTTCGTGCTTTTTTGTGATTATACTGTTCCTAGAAATTGATCGAAAATCTACATATCACAAAAAATTGAACGTTGGAATAAGGTTAAGTTTGATGTCCATATTTTCCCACTTTACAAAATATTTAATATTTGAAAAAAGGTTTACGTTGCATGGTCACTGCACAATTGCACAATGCAATGACTACTCCTCAACACACGGCTAGCAAGGCCAAGGTCAAGGTTTCCATAACACATAATTAAACTATTCCCATAAATTCATCGATAACTAATCAATTGGTAATCAATAAGTAACCAGGCAGTAGTCAATAATCAATCATGATGTATGCACAGTTTGGCCCGGCCCAATATAAGTTTGGGAAGCGACCCATGTACATAACATTCATCTGATACAATCAGATTAGGCAGAGGGCCAAAGTTTACCGCTTTGTAATTGTCAAATTCCGCGTTTTTCCGCTTCGTAAATTTTGCATTTTTCTGTGATGTAATTTTCCCCAAGAAAGCTTAAAATTTACGACCTATAAAACCAAAATAAACACACTTTACAGAAAAACACATCATTTTTAGGTTTTATTACGTATCGTATTTTAATATTTATATTGTTTTATTCAAAACTATTTATAAATGTTGTGTTTTGTTTTTTTCCCCTTCTTTTCATCAAATTGTCGTTTTCCGCGTTTAACCTCAATTCCGTGATTTTCGCTGAAATTCCGCAACGCAGAAAACTTTGGCCCTTAGATTAGGCCAATGACACTCGATTTTGAGTTTCCCTTTACAACTATTTCATCATTCATTATTTGATTACAATTCATTATTGTACATAATATTTTACATGTTACACAGTGCCAAATCATGGGTTCATAGTTTGACCATCTTTGTAGGTGTTTTACAACAGCATTGAGAAAAGAACACAATTGTTACTATCAAAAAAGGGAAATCTTAAATTTCTACATTTGCCAGGATTGATGATCAGGAACTAATCAGTGAGGGAATCCTTACATTTTCATTATTTGCCTGATGCTCTACCCCTACTGCTAAGATAACCTGCTGAAATCATTAGGAGAATGTGACAGATATTTTGATATTAAAAGTCAAGGTCTACTGAAAGTTTTGGCCATCTTTAAAATGTAATGTGGACATGTGACGACGGTAAACTCATCATTGAGCTATAAGGGGCCATATCTAAATGCTGATAAGAAATAACACAATTTGAAATACAAATCGGTTGAAAGTATCTTAAATTAGAAAATACTAGATACAGAAAACAGGTTTTACTAACAATGTGGTTTTCCTAAATCAAGAAAAGATGACATCATTTCCTGCGCCCTCTGTGAAATTCCTAGTATAAAGGCTTATTTATGACGATATCGTTCATACTGCACCCTAGAAACTTCATATTTTTGTTGTTGCACTTCTGAAGTTGAAGTGGGATCATTACTTTTCAATGGGTTACAGTTTGTATTTGTCACAACTACAAAAACCTGTATCGCATAGTTATATCACAATTGACATATTTGTGTGTGCATAATATATTGCATTGCAATTTGATTCGGAGAAAATATTTAGGGCCTGCTAGGTGTGCAGCAAGCAATATATATTTTCATTTAAACCAAGGCTGGTATTACAATATTGTAGCTATAGTATAATTAATAATTGAATGAACACGCACTCAGCATAAAGGTGATGGCGCCTGAAATTATCACGCTTATGGTTGTGCGTACTTCATGCAAGTTGTGCGTGCTTCACGCAATGGAAGTAATGTGTTCGTTTAATTATAAATCCGACTATAGTGCACGGTACACAGACGGTTCACTGTACGCCATACAGATTCGACTTTAACACACATTATTATTATATATATATATATGTGAGAATTTGTTTTTAGCTACATTCCGTAAAAATCATATAGATTAAAATTCCAATCGCCATCAGCCATCTCCTTGTAATCTAATGGTTAGAGCTGAAGTCTCAAAAGCTAAAGGTACCTGGTTCGAATCCCAGTGGCAGATTTTTTTGTAACAACTTGATTTGATATTTTTGAAAAATGTGTTAAGTCTCAAGTTTTTTGCATAATTGCATTGCAACTAGGACCCAACGAAAAAAATCAAAATTCGCTGAGCATGATTACAAAACAAAAAATCGGTGTGCAGCATCAAAATTGCATCTGTCCTTGAACGTTTCACTTTAACTCTCACTTACTGCATAAATAACTGGTTAAGTTCATGGTGGATATATATTTTCATAAATATTTACAGACTATCTATGAAACAGAACTAAGTAATAGTATACCTGCTTCTCAAAGCATGGCTGGTATTTGTGTTAATTTGGGCTCTTCTATAAGGCCTAAAATTTAAAAAAAGTTGGATTGCACTTTCACCTCAATTTTTTTTAGGTCGGTACTCGGTAGGTCTATTTTTCTTTTTTTAGATTCCAAAAAATGACCAAATCACACTGGAATACACCGAGGTTTATAATTTAACTAAATGTTGATATCAAAAAGACAAGTCTGGTGGCATGGCAAACAGGATAATAAATATTTCAGAGTGGGGTCACATAGGTGTCAATTGAGGTCATTTAGATAAGGTGACAAATTTGCAATTTCTAAAAAAAAAAGTTTAAACAAAATCTTCTTTTTTTAAATTAAAAAAAACTAACACCGCGACTTAGTTTTCGCGATTTTTACGGTCGGTTGGGAAAGGGCAATCCAACATCTTTTTTTGTGTGCCTAATATAATAGAAAACCCTACTGTTTTGGTTATCTCTCTCTTACTGTATAAATAACTGGTTAATTTCATGCTGGATACATTTTCATAAAGCCCTCACGCCTGAATATCTAATAAATATAACTGGTAAGACTATACCTACTTTTCAAGGCATGGCTCTTATTTGTGGTGAACAAGCAAAATGAGCTAGAACTCAGGAATATTGATGTTGAGATATTACCAACCAAAGGAAAGAAATTCTTTTGTTTTCCATTGTTTTGAAAACCCTTCAATAGCCCATAATATCTTTTTGTAACATTTTGACTTGAGACTCATTTTGCTTGAGCCAACACATTTGTATTCTCATCACTACATTATATGTTCCCTTCATTTTAAGGGGGGGGGGGGGGTTGGACCAGAGGGTTCTTAGTGGATATGAAGTTATGGGATGTTCCGCCAAATAGGGTCCCATTTTTCTCCCGTCTGGTAAATAAATGTGTAACCCCTTCGCATAGCCATTTTTGGTAAATTTAAGGGTCTAAAATCCTTAAATTTGCTATTTTTCTCAGAAATTCTAGCAAAATCTGTCAAATATGTAGGAAAATCATTGGTCTCTGGTAAATGTATGGGGCCATCCCCCCCCCCCAGAAAATTGGTAAATGTTTGGGTCAATTTTCATTTTGCACATCCCTACCGAAAGAGTATCTGAGGCCCCCCCCCCCCCCCCACCCACCCACCACCACCCTCCGGGGGTTAGGCAGGAGGGGCTGGGGAGGGATAAGTCAAAGGGAGAGACTGGACAATGATTGAGCATACCCATTTTTCCAAGATATATTCATCATGGGTAACTCAATTAAGTCAATGTCTCCATCCATCTGGAGAGACATTAATACATGTATGCCAGGTCACATTAGTCTTATTGCTGTCATAAACTCTATATTCTGACCCACATTTGTCATATGTCATGTGAATTGTCAAATTAAATTTCAATAAGGCCACACACAAAATTGTTATGTTATCCTCAAAAGCCAACAATTTTGAGGTCGGTATCGTTTTGTTTTTTGAATATTCTGATGATTATTATTGCTAGACAGACCATGGCTCTCATTTTTTGTGTCATAAAAAAATTGTTAAATGTCAATTTTACTAATGTTTTGAGTGTGATAATTAGTTAAAACACTATTTAATTAAGCAAACTTATTAATTTCAAGTAGAAAATAGTCATATTTTGACAAGTTGGGTAAAACTCAAATCTAAAAAAAACCTGCAACATATTTTTTGTTTGTTGGCCTAAGCTTGACCCAGTTAATAAGTTAGACTCATTCACATGAATGACGCATTTTCATTGTTTGCTCATACCTGTTACTTTCATGCTCGTACCAAAGCCATCATACCCAGTATGGCCTCCTTGCACGTCTAAGTAATAAATACTTTTCATTGTTTTGCCAGCATCGGGATCAAATTAAGATGACATTATTAACTCATGGTTAAATTGTTAAAGAATAGGAAGATCTTCATTGGTCACATTCATTTTGAAAATTGTGAACCAACTTTAAAGGGGCGTTGAGAGATACATATGGGAGTGCGCCCTCAATTATCCTGGAAATCAGTTTTTTTTGCATCAAGGTAATACTTAGGCATATACTTACTACCATCTGAAACAGTTTACCAACATTCGCCTGATTATCATATAAAATTTCATGATTTTCTTAGTTTCGATCTGATCATATGCCCCATTAAAATCAAAATAAGTCAAATTCATAAAAAAAACTTATTTCTGATCTTTGATACATCTTGTATCCAACCAAAGATTCAAATTCTTGAAAATAAAGAATTAAACTACATTTTGAGGTATTAAATTTTCATTTAGTCCGTCAATTTTTTGTTATCAAAATCAAAACTTAAAATGGCCAAAACTTGACAATTTGTATTTGTATGTTTTGAGACAAAGTGGTTTTCAATAATCCGTAACTTAAGGAATGTGATATAACATTGATTGTGGTACCAAAATGTCCCTTAAATTATGCGAATTAATTATGCGTATTATCATGATATCAATAACTCAATATTCATATTTCACTCATTAAATCACTCATGTTAGGTCACAATTGATCTATACAATTCTGAGAAGACACAAGTACAGACAAGAGGATAACTTTCATTGGAAAACATAACAAAACAGGAAACTTGTGTAAAAAAGCAGGAAATATGAGTGGTTGCCGTTTAACAGATTACAGCTAAAAAAAACCTTCAACCCCTCCTCCTCTAGTAGTTCTTAAGAAGAAGTAGGATCCGTTTTTAGCCTGATTTTGTACTTTAGACCCTAATTTTATTAATATGTCAGAAATAACATTCTAGAGCTCACACCTACCCCCATCATCGATGAAACCAGTTCTAATTTTGAGTTCATCAAGCCCTCAGTTCATAAGCCACTCAAGTGTCACGTTTCAGATTTAACAGCCTCACATCCCTATCAAATATGAGTACATCCCCTCCCCCGGGTTTCCACAGCGCTGGCAAATATTTCGAGTGCACAATATGGGGATGGAGGTGATCACCTCATTTGTCTTAAAATTCATAGCCACACTGGATCGTCACCGGAGAATTGAAACAATATAACCGGAAACCACTTTCGCATTAATTGCTTGGTGTTGCGGCTGTCATAGGATACAAATAAAGCTCATTAATCCTATGCACATATCTACTGCCACCATGAACCTGAGTTGCAGTATCCGTTCATAAGTTGCCCCAATTAAGCTTCTTTTGATGATGGTTTAAAACTGCTCCAAAATGTTCTCTTTTTTCACACATCTTCTCATCAGATTGAATCAATGGTAAATTAGGCCATTTCATTTGATGACATGACAAAAGGACTGAGAAGTGACACAAATTTCTTGAAAAATCAGAGGGAAGCAGGGATTATTAAGGACCCATCTTGTTAAACGTGGTTGAAAAGAACAAAAAAAGGTTCTAAGTAGCCAAAATCTGGAGGAATTGCGGTTGTGTGTTTTTCAAGATATAGATAAAAACGCACAGAATTTAAAAAAAAAAATTATAATAAGAATTTAAGAGTAATTTTTACATCGTAAAATCTGAATGGCTCGTAAAATCTGAATGGCTTGATCAATTTCGGTAAATTAGGTGTCATTTTAAAGCTTAGAAAATGCTCTGAGAACACACAAAATAAACTCAAGTTTGATTTCACCTGAAAAGTCTCCCCCCCCCCCCTCTCCCCTCTTTTGATGTGCTACATCTATGCCACTTTTTGCACATAATTCTTGTCGACTTGAAATCACTCAATCATGAAAATAAATTGGGCTATTCTATCCAGTGTTTTCTGGCAACACTAACCGACAGCACAGATAGAGCGTGGATGATTGCAACCAACAACGATTTGCACTCTGTATTATGATACACTCGCTATAGACCCTGAACTCTTCAACTTTCGTATAAACAATCGGGATAGGAAAAATCCCATTAATTATTGCGAAACGAGTTTAGATAACGGATGAACATCTTCCTCCATATTATATGATGTACTGATCTTTATTTACACAATTTGACATTCTACCTAATTATTTTTGCCACATCGCCCTAGTTTCTTGACACAAAACCATCGTTATTCCTTTCTTCTTCTTCAGGCAGCACCAGCAAACCAAATGTATTTTAGTGATCCAAATTTATGTGGCCCCTGGTCCAGACTCGTTTATTTGGAGGCTTTGTCAGAAAAAAACCCTTAATGTCTTAATCTACTCTACCCACACTCAACATTGGAAAACCTTTATTTTTTCTAAGAAAAGGGCCTATACGTAACATTCGTATACGGTCATCACAGTGGCAGAAATTAGGTTAAACATTCATGACTATAAGAACTACTGTACTGTGGCATTTTCTAGCTGTAATAATGTTAGGGTGTCTCCAATTTGGGTTTATTCTCCCCATCAGGAAGTTTATATATTTAATGGGATCATATCATCAGACATGTAGCTTTAGTAGGTTGAAAACTGATATCCCGAAATGTTTTTTCCTGAAATGTTTTCCCTACCTAGTGTTTTAATGTTGAACTTCCAATTATTTTGTACACTGCATGGTGCTCCGATTATTCGTTTCATTATTGATGTCACGTCCACTGGCCATTGTTGATAATCCACAAAACAAAAGGAAACGAGGCGAGGACGACATTTGACCCAATTACTACTGTGCATGCAATCATTGTGTGACCCATATTCGTAGTTCAAATAGTCAATAAGCCATTTCTGCATGAGGAAGAGGCGCAAAGGGCAATGGGCAAAGCAAGTAATAGTTGAGAGGGCTGAATTGGGGATTTTCCCACTGACATTAGTGTGTGGTGGAGTGGATACAAAGGTTGTGGGTTCAAGTCCTGCAATGGTCAACATGTGTGCTCTTGAATTGAGGAACTAAACCTTGGTAACTATTTACCTATATTAACAGTTATTTAGCACCAAATAGCAACCTAAACTCACATTTTACTTCCATGTGGATGGGGCTAGAGTACTGGAAAACATAGTATTTGCATTACAAACACTGTGGGTTCAACAAGTATTGCATGGTGTGCTCTTGAGTTAGGAACTTTACCTCATCAGTAACTCCTGGTATTGGCATCATTACGTGCTCTAAGAGCAAACACATTTGCATATAGAGCAAACCGATTCACATATTACTTTACCGTATTGAGATAGAAGGTGAACTCATTTGAATGTGGTGGGAGAGGTTGGGTGTGGCAGGGGGGTGGGGTAGGGGCTAGGGGACTGATTTTGACACTCCGTACATTGGTTACCATTTACCATAGTCTATCATGAGACAATAGCGTAACTGCATCATTTACTAATTGCAGTACATAAACATGCGCGTCCAGCTGGCATATACAAATACACGTGAGGGGAAATACTGCATCAGTTAGGTAACATCACTATCAGAGGAAGTGAAATAGAGTACTGTAAAAGTGGTAATTTTCGCGATATTAATCGTTCGCGCTTTGCCGATTTTGAACTGTTTTGAGTGTTTTTAAATTTGCGATTTGCAGCCCACTGTCCGGACAGGGGTCAGACCCCCACCCTTTTTATTTTTGCTCCACCCTTTTTACAGAGCCACCCTTTTTATTTGGGAATGTTCAACCCCCCACCCTTTATACCGAAAAGGGGACATTTTGATCATTTTGTGCATTCAAATTTGAAAAGGCACTCATTGGAAGAAAGGACAAAGTGACAGAAACATCACGGGACCCGTTTTGTTTTTCGGGCGGGTCCTGGGATGCCTGAAATTATTCATCAAAAAAAATAATTGAAAAAAATAAAAAAATAATAAGCTTACTTAAAAACCACCTTGTCGGCTAAATCACGATTATTTAATGCAAATCTATAGAGGAGATTCATTTGAAATGGATTTATTTAATCAAATCAGTGCATTTTTGGTACTCTTATGCTCCCTAAATTGTGATAATACGCTGCGTACGACACTTTCGTAGCTCCCGGCGAGTTTCCATTTTGAAAAAATGTCACGATTTCAACAATAAATGGCGCTATATAACAACAAACCAATTTAAAGATGGCGACATTTTAATTTCGAATCGAAGTATATCTTCGGATACATATTTATGATATATCTAGCGCTAGCGAGTCGACAAGGTCGTTATTTTGATTATTTTGATGATCGCTGAGAAACCGCCACCCTTTTTATTTTATCTCCACGCTTTATACAACTACACCCTTTATATCAGAAATATTCTGACCCCCACCCTTTTGTTGATTTTTTTATTTCTGAAGTCCCACCCTGTATAAAGCGTGCCGTCCGGACTATGCAGCCTCATCACATAGACCTATCTATACGTATAAGAAATATATTTGTGTGTTATTACTTTTTCGCGGTAACTCATTCAAGCGCGAAAAGCGTGAACATATATGTAGCACGAAAATTTTCACATTTACAGTATACCTCATATCTCATGTGATCAGTGAGGTGGAAACTTCAAAGTCAATTGTGGCTATTATTATGTCACTGAATTGTTGGTTGATGAAGCATCAGCATTTTTATACACACACAAAGTTCAATGATTTATTCACAGAATGTGGCATAGGCACCAAATGGTGATGTCACTGTTTCCAAGAAGTGAAACATTTTGATGGGAAGGTGGGGTAAAAGTGGACATTTTAGCGCATGTATTTTTTCGCGCTTTGCACATTTTGAACAATTGTGCTTATTTTCATTTTTGCCATTTTGAGCTTCCTTACATAGACCTACATACAAAATGAATATAATCACACAATTTTATTGTTGTGCTTGCTGATTTTAGCGCAAAAAATATTTATGTAGCACGAAAATTTCCACTTTTACTTATACAGTACCTGAGTGCTGACTTGTGGCGATAACTGAAAATTCCAAGTATATGTATATACTTGTTATGTTGTAATATTTCATTATGTTTCTTCCACTTAAATCCACACCAGCAAAATTACTATCAGTATTATTAAGTAAAGTTCTTACTTCGCATCTGCTGCAATCAACACGCAAACTAGCCTGGATACAAATCTTTCTACTTATAACATTATTGTAAGTTTATTCCATCTCAGGACTTGTTTAAAGTCTAGCATCAGTTCTGTGTTAGTTGGATTTATCAGTTGCCCCACATCTAGGGAATGTAGGCCCCAATAGTTACTAGGAAGTTTTCAGATTAAAAGACATTTGAAGATACTATCACGGACTAGATTTTAAGTTGTGTGTGTGGCAGCAGTGCTTCCACTGCGTCGCGTATCACACCCTCTCTCTAATAAGCCAACTGGCACTTCCTTTTTACAGTAAGTGTTGAGGGCGCCACCACTGATTTCAATGAACACAAATCATACACTCTTAAAATGCCTAGACGTTGTTCACTAGATTCCAAGTAAACCAAGATCTCACTAGATTTTCTATTACCTCAAATTTGCAATATTTCGAGGTGATCTTTGACTAGAAAATCTAGTGAGATCTTATTTTACTTGGTATCTAGTCAAAAAAGAATAGGCATTTTTAAGAGTGTAGCGTCTTTGGTCATCATTGAGAGAAAAGTTAACTTTCCTTACCCTGTCAAAGTTTTAAAAAGTTGTTCTCTTTTAATATAATGTGTAACTTTAAGCAATAAAATCACATCTTACACAATCAAAAAGGTTAACAACTTCCTATATTGAAAAGACTAGCAGTTTTGATCTCTTCCACCACCAATGCATGTTTTTATATGACCCAATTCTTTATATCAAAGAGCAAACAATACCCAAAGTCATCAATAGAAATAAATCTATTTTCGTAAAGCTCAATCATCAATTACAATCAATGACACAAACATTGATATCAAGCAACAATAACACGACAATAAGTGTGACAATTACCGTGTCTGGTATGTTTCCTCTACAAACAGAACAGTCACCACGCAATAGTAGTAGTGAAAACGGGGTTTTCCATGGAAGTGAAATCTAGGACATCCAAGAAGGATCCAATGAATAGCGCTAGTTCTGTACCGCTATTGGCATATCCAGGATGAGCGTGGTGAGATGTGACCGGACGGAGTTTGTACAGCTTGGAATATAACTTGTACAATGGAACCACTACAAATAGTTAAAGCTCATACCAGCTGGGTTGCTGATGATGAATACAGCGCTATAGTTTGATCAGCTCCAAATTGGAGAAGCCTACTTATAGCAGCGAATGAATACAGAAGGACGCGGGCGCACATGGAGGCAACAAGGGCACCATATATGAGTGATGCATGCCAGAAACTACTGTGTGCGTGCGGCCAAGATTTCGCAGCTTTAATATGCATGGATTACTTCTGCACATTGTGAGATCAATTCAAATATTTGTCGCCAATTTGGAACCGATTAAACTATAGATCTGAATACCATGAAAAAAGAAATCCATGAAAATAATAAAGACTTACAGAAGCTTACAACAAGAAATTACCCCACATGGAAAATGAGAAAACAAATTTAAACTTTTCCTTGGCCCCTAACCTTCCTAGAACCTACGATTCACTTCGGCAAAAAACAATGTCCACGCTTACGCTCATGCTACAGCATGAGATTCGATGACGTCATCATCCGAGCTGATATGTGGGTACAAAATCGCTGCCCGGTCAAGCGTTGGCAGGTTAGCTGAGTGGTCAGGGACACAACACGGTGATCGGAGGGTCCGGGGGTTCGTGGCGATTTGTGGGGTAAAATCATACTTTGTCCCCCACCCCCGGTTTCCACACAAAAACATAGTCTGGCTGGTTAGGGTTATAACACACAATTTTAATGGTCCTTAACCCGAAACCTTCCTAGAACATGATTCACTTCAGGGGGAAACAAAGTCCACGCATGGCTGGTTAGGGTTACTATGATAATTTTAGATAAACTTTAAACATGAAAAAACACAGGGAAAATACTTTTTTAATTTTTTTTTATCATCTTCCTAAATGGAAGGAAACTTCCAAGTTCCACATGGAACTGTTTTGTAATTTTACATTTTTATTTCAAATAACAAAGTAATAAAATAACATGCATCATTAATCAATCCATTGACCCTAAATCTAGGGTCAATGATCAATCACATTACCTTTATATTGTACAGAGAATGACATAATGACCTTGAAACTACAAGGACATTGCCTCCCTACATTTCAAAGGAATATGGTGCTCCAGGAATATTGCTTTCTGTTGTATAACTACTATAAACATGGACATATTCAGAACCAACAAATTTTGATCAGTCATCACATCCATGCTCTTGGAAAACTTCAATTTTGGGAAAAGGTCTAAAACTGGTCACATGTGAAAGTGACACATTAGGGATGCACCATTAGATACTCGGGATGGGGGGGGGGGGGGGGGGCATGGAAGGTTGAAAAAAAACACCTTTGCCCACTATCCAGAAAAAGAAGGGGAAAAAAACTTTGCCCACCATCAAGGGAAAAAAAAGATGACCCACTGTTGAGTAAAAAATAAAAAAAAGACTCACCCAACTCAATGTAAAGAAAAACAGTAAACCTTAAAAAAAACTTTGTTCGCCTTTGCCCAAAAAACAATAAAAATTGCCGCCAAAGGCGGCAAAAAAAGAAAACAAATTGCCTACTTCGCTGGCGAAAAAACAAAAAAGGTCGACCCCAACTTCCATGCCCCCTGAAAATCAAATGGTGCATCCCTAAGAGGGTTGTTCACAAAAACTTTTTGGATAGTAAGTGGAATAGGGAATTGAATATTTTTAGCTGTAAATTTTATTCGGAATCTGTGATTAAAAGGAAAAAAACATGCAGTTTTTAACAACAACAAAAGTCCTATTTTTAAAAGATTCAATAACATTTATTTTTAGAATTCAACTCCGACTCAGTTCCAACAACATTTTTTAATGAAATGGCATAATACATAAAGACAGCAAATACACATCAACTTTCAGAGCTATAGCAGACAGGGCCTGATGGCAACTATTAAAACCCTACATTTTATGCATGAAATGATCATCACCATCCAGCACTCTCACTCACTCACTCACAATTGTTATTAGAAATAATTATTTTTACTGGCATCCAATTCCAAGGCCAAGTAAGGTTAGCTTTTTGTTGTTTGTTTTATTTTCTGAAACGGAGAAAAATTAATGAACAAACTATGGCCAATAATAGATAGGTGAATTATTACTGATGGTAGTAAATCTGATCACAACGGAGGAGAAAGAATTGGGGGAATTTTCGAGAGGGAAATGAAAGTCATTACATAATATATTGAGCAAAGTTTTTGGGATGTAAATGTATCAGTGTAATCAACCTGGCCTTTGGCCAGATTATTTTGATCTGTTCCAAGAACCCCCATGCTCACTTATACATAGTATTACATACTCAACATTATTAAATAATAATGCCATCGTATATTAAGATCGCTTCTTAGAATTTCAAAAGCCGTCATACATCACTTTATATGTATCAAATAATCATCAACCAATGTCTATTCCAGATAGCTTCGTGGAATTCAGAAAGCCAGACATTCAGGCTTTATATTTAACCTCTGCCTCAAGTCAGATCTAAACAAAATGCATAGACATCTTACTGACAGTTACTGATCCTATCCAATATAATACAGTGACTTCACACCAAATACTAAAAAGTGATAATTTGTTTTGCTTTTCTTCCTGTGATTTGATTTCAATAACTCAACACTGTACATCAATTCCTAACAATTACTCCCTATTAAATATCAGCATGTTGTCAGCCACACAGAAATGGCAAGTGCGCCCTCTGTTGTTTTACTGGCAATTTGCCAGGTGTTGTTGTGATCCAGGGCCAAAATAAATAAATGGTGCGTTGCTTGTTCTCAAAGTTGATAGAATTGGTAGGATTTTAAAGTAGAGGATTAGTGTGACTAAATAGGGGACATTGTCATCATGAGTTTTGTCGTGCCAGGTTCTATATTTGACAAAGCTTTTTTTCTTGATTGTCTACAGACATATAACTCTCTATTGGTGAATTAATAAAAAAGAAAACTCAATTTCTGTGGGACAAATACTTTTGAATGTTCTACCTGGACCATTTTAATGATCATGATTCGTAATTAATTACAAGGGTAAAAATTACAAATGATGTCTGTTTTAAAACATTCAGACAGGTTTTGCTTATGGTTTAATTAAACAAAAATGGCTGACAACAACAATCCTTGTTTGAATAAAGGTCAGAATAAAATTCAAGTCTCAGTCAATGTATGTGACCCAACATGAGTAAATGAGGCACACACAATGAGGGAAATATGAATTTTGAGTTAATTATATCATGATATCATGTATAATGTGAAGGGACATTTTAATATTAAGGTCAATGTTATATCACATTCCTAACCAAAGTTACAGATTGAATATAATTTTGTCTCAAAACATCAAACACAAATTGTCAAGTTATGGACAATTAAAGTTTTGGTTTTGTTAACAAATCAATGGAGTAACTGAAAATGAAATACCTCAAAATGTAGTTTAACTCTTTATATTCATGAATTTGACGCGTCCTTGGTTGGATACAGATGCACCAAAGATCAGAAATAAGATTTTTTATGAATTTGACATATTCTAGCCTTGTCCCACATTTTCGCTGTTAAATAAAATTCATTCCTGCTGCATTGCACCTCATTAACCCTAACCAGTAAAGCTAGATTTTGTGCGTATCGGGGAGGAGGGGGAAAAATCACCCAGCACCCCCCGGGATTCGATCGCGGGACCATCCGCACCCAAGTCTGTCCCTCTACCAACTGAGCTAACTCCCTAGCGCATATGCGGCAACAAACTCCGTGGCCACATATGCCTGCGGTAGGTGACGTCATCGCGGCAATGCAGCAGCACGTGCCTGGAGATAGTTTCTGGCAGTGAGATTTAGTGAGATTCAGTGAACCAGTAAAGCTAGATTTTGTGCGTATCGGGGGGAGGGGGAAAAAGTGCAATTTTTTTACCCGAAAAATCACCGAGCACCCCCGGGATTTGATCGCGGTACCATCCGCACCCAAGTCTGTCCCTCTACCAACTGAGCTAACTCCCTAGCGCATATGCGGCCACAAACTCCGTGGCCACATATGCCTGCGGTAGGTGACGTCATCGCGGCAATGCAGCAGCACATGCCTGGAGATTTAGTGAGATTCAGTGCGGTTAGGGGACGACTATAGTTTGATCAACTCCAAATTGGCAAAGCCTCCTTTCAGCAGCGATTGAATACCGAAGGATGGAGGCGTGCATGAAGGCAACAAGCGCACAGTGCATCATATGCGTGTTGGTGTGTGTTTTCCCCCTGCAACCATGGACCTCAACTAAGATACACCCCTAGCAAATGTGGACACCCACCCACCGTGGACCGTCCACGGTTTCTAACATGTGCAAACAATTTCAAATAACGTAAGACTTCATTTAAGACTAGGTCCACGTTTGGGTGATGGGGGGGGGGGGTTAGGTCATCGATCTCCCGTAAAATGTCTAAAAGGTCCACGGTAAGTCGACAAATTTCAAATGGGGGTGTGTCCACGTTTAGATAGTAGTTTACACACCCAGTTTATAAGGTCCACTGGTAAGTCGACAAATTTCAAATGGGGGTGTGTCCACGTTTAGATAGTAGTTTACACACCCAGTTTATAAGGTCCACGTTTGACAGCAAAGACCAGTAGGGGTGTGTGCATGACCAAAATCGTGTGTGTGGGGCCATAATTGCGCTCGCAAGCTTGGATTAACTTTTGCACATGTAGAGACAAAACCTGAACATTTCTCGCCAATTGATTAAACTATTGTAGATCAGGATGAATGGTTGATTTGATTTTTCTGCTGTATAAAATATCCATTTTGTGTTTGAAGCAACCACATCTGCTTAAAACTGGAATCGGTCGCTCACAGCTCATACACTGATATCGCATACTGAAGCAGCGTAGCCGGGACCTTCGGCACGTCTCCCGCTCCCACTCGTGTCCCCAACATCAGTGGCCCACACCAGTTCTACATCTGCTGTGCAACCAATAAAAAACACTTCAAGTTAAATGTAGATTTGTAGCACAAATGGTTGACCTATATTTCACATGGAATAATCCTTGAACTGTGATTGTTTTCCAGGTCTCTATGGCCTACATTATACAACCACCACATGGATGGATGGATAAACATGGGTTGGTGAGGATGTATGGTGAGCGAGCAGATCGGAAAAGCCATCTCAAAAACAAAAGAGGACGACGTCACTAAAATAGGCTGTGATCTTCAGAGAAAGGGTAGAATCACTTGGGTACTGGGTACTCAGTACTCACTCACTCAGGGACATTCAAAAGAAGTGGACTTAATGTGTTAAAATAACCAAACCAAAATATAACATTGGCGAACATCCTTAAAGCAGCCTGATGAATTAAGAAGAGTGTCAGGATTGCATATACATGTATATATACCAAAATAGTGCACATACGTTTGGATTACTTTTACTCGCATAGAGATACAAAAATGCAAATTTCTCGGCAATTTGGAACTGATTTTACCTATAGATAATATTAAATTGAGTTCCAAAAATGTAAAAGCTGTTATAAGATATCATCACTGTTCTGACTAAACCTTTGTATCCATGGCCCTTCAGCATGTATAAAGTAATACTTCCTACGTAAAATCTTTGGACAGTCTGCTCTTAACATGTTCAAGGGCCAAAAACACATCTATCAAAACCTTGTAAGTGCTCCTACCCCTGAACATGTATAAAGCAACACTTCCCTGAATAACCTTTGGGCAGTCTTACTTTAAACATGCATAAGGTGCTATAAAAACATACAAGGTTTTGACAGAACAGCGAAGATATAAATATTTTACAGCAGTGCATTTTTAAGAATACTTTATATATATACAACAAGTGACAAGCACACAGATGTGCACACAAAAACAAAGGGAACAACACCACAAAGTAACAACATGGCACATTTAAAACCATGGCTGATAGAGACGTTATCGACATCTCTTTTCAACAAGTTGCAGAAATAAAAGAAGAAAAAAAAGGGGGAGGGGGGTCCTTAATAGATATGAGGTTACGGGGATGCCAAATAGGTCCCATTTTTCACCTTCAGGTAAACGGATGACCCCCTTTCAAAGCCATTCATAGGTCTAAAATCCCTAATTTTGCTGTTTTTCGCCGAGATTTTACCAAAATCTGTCAAATATATAGGAACATTTTGGGTTTCTGGTAAACAAATGGGTCCATTTTCTCCCGAAAATTGGAAATGTTTGGGTCAATTTTCATTTTGCTTGCGGCACATCCCTACCAAAAAAAAATCCGAGTACCCCAGGGGTGCTAGAAAATTGAGGGCGCACTCCTATAATATGTACCTCTCCATGCCCCTTTAAAGGCATATTATGTGATCTTTTCCAGAGGGCGCCCTCTATTCATTATTTTTTTTAGAAAGTAGATTTTCTTGCAGATTTACATTTCCAATCATAAATCATACATACATTCCAAGTTACAGAGCGATACGATTCCTAATTACCTCAAAATCATGGTTTTAGAGTGAATTTAGAGTGAAAAATATAAAGTGTCTGGATTCCGACAGTTTATTTTCACTCTAAAACCTTGATTTTGAAGTAATTAAGAATCGTATCGCCCTGTAACTTGGAATGTATGCATGATTTATGATCAGAAATGTAAATCTGCAAGAAAATCTGCTTTCTATTTTTTTTTCGATGTTGAGGGCGTTCCCTGGAAAGATCACATAATATACCTTTAAATGGTTTAGATTACTGCTCTAAGGCATTGAAAAAGAAAGGCGATAAAGATCTTTTTTCATAGACGTCTGCAATATTGTTTATGTAGGAAAGGTAGCCATGACAACATAACTATTTATGTTTTGGGCCTAATATCATTATTATTAACGTCCTTGAACTTCTAAACTAGCCTGACTGAGCACTTGCTGGGAGTACTGAACTCAAAAAAACTTGACAACAATTATCTTTGCCAACTTTAATTTTCATTATGGCTTCAGTCCAAGGACACATGAATATGACTAGCCAACAAGTATGTCTTAATGGTGTTTATTATCCATTATAAAACCGATACCAATAGTGATGCTAGAATCAAATAAACAAGAATATTTTTACAAGAGAATGACACACAATGCGCCACGAATATTTTGCACATTTGAAAAAAGGAGGAGAAAACTGTTTAAAGATAAAAACAGGTGTGGGTATTCTTTGGACCAGTTCCATTCTAAATAAATAACCATGGTTAAATATAGTAAGTAGGTCAGAACTTTTATTTACTAGGAAAGACTTATTCCCCAAATAATTGTCATAGTGGCTTGTTGTAGCACTGGGCTTATATACCTATTGGGAACATTTTGACTGTTTCACAAACATTTCATTTGACATAATACAATTTCGAAGACTCTGAAAATGCACAGATAGTCAAACTATCTGTGGAAAATGTCACTTATTTTAAATGAGATGCTGTTTCCTGTATGTTAGGGAAGGGGTTCTAGAACTGTTCTCACTATGGAACACCTAGTTAGTAATTCTCTAATACACAGTTCCCAAAAAATAAGTTCCCCTTTAAATTATACCTGATATTAATTTTTGAAATGAGTTACTCCATTGACAAATATTTGGCACACAAATTGTACCTGTTCACAGCAACACTAGAACGGAGCTATAACTATGCAGGTGTTGTAATGCTTGAATGAGCACACACATTGAATGGAGGAATACCTTATTTCTCAGATTTGGTTTGGTCGGGGATGTGCGTCTGGAGATTAAAAACCCCTACCCATTTCTAAGGGTGATTTTGGGAAAAACGTTACCCATTTCTAAGGATTTTTGCTTCATCATAGACCCAATTTCGCAAATTTTTCGCGAAAATAGACCCATTTGTAAAAAGTGACACCATTAGGGATTTTCCACCACAAAATCATACCCCATGTTTAGGGATTTTTTGCAAAAAAAGCGACCCATTAGAGCGGCACATCCCCGTATACCGTAGTACCGGGATAAAAGCATTTTTTTGATTGGTTACTCACATTATATCCTGAAATGAGCCAAACAGCATGAACAGAGACACACTGTAAAGAAAGCAGGTATTGCTCATGGGGTTAACCCCCTGGGGTCTACCTGTCTATCTTACAGTGGTTCTGATTGGTTTATTACAAGATGTACTCATATGAATAGCCAATTAAAATGCAGCTTGTAAAATGTTTCACTCCCACCTTTATCAGGGATACAATTATTCTAACAATGTCTCTCATTGGTGCAATAAATGATGTATCCATCTTTTTAACCAATCGGCCGGTAGTTCTCAGGGGGTTAACAACCTTTCTGAGTCTGCAATCTAATATTAAGAATCACTTTTGATGGTTCAATGTAGTGGACAATCAGTCTGTAAGTTGAATTATTTTTGAAGATAATTTAACCAATTTGGATTCTTAACCAATGACTTACCTGTATAACAGTCACATTGAGAAAGAGCAGCATAATATGAAAGATAAAAGAAAAGAAACAATGAGATTATTATTAAAGCTTTCAAATGCCTATATCTATGGGAAAATACACATCGAGGAAAAGGGAAGAAGTGGAAAGGTCATGATATGAGAAAGAAAAGAAAGGTATCAAGGCAATTTTAATGTTTTATGTATAACAAATGTTTCACTCAGGTTAATATTTTCAAATAGTCAAGGAATGCAATGCATATTTTGAGCTCAAAGATAGGCTTAACAGGGCACTTGCTGTTCGTTTAAAATGAATATCACCCATCAACATAATTTGGACTTGTTGAATCCTCCACCACCTAAAGGAGATGGTGGTTACCAGTGTCAAAAGCGCAACCAGCTAGGCTCAAAAGCACCCATGATATTGGGGCTGATGAAATATATGCGAGTTGCTGCCGGAGCATACCAAGCAATCTTGTTTACAAATATGAGTAAAAATCAAAAATTATCTTTGAAATATTTGGACTCGTTATGGGTGCCATTTGCAATGGCATTACATGCGGTCACGATGCCGAAGTGACAACTACAATCGTGACGGGCCATAAGTTTACTTAGCAAAGTCTAGCCTGAAGTCTGATATCCATTTTCACCATCTTATATATATTTTATTGACTGATAAATCAGCAGCAAATGAAGGTTTAGTATAAACTTCTAATAAACATTGGTATGGATGATAAATCTTCATATTACCATTTCAATATTACCCATAATGCTTTTGAATAACGTGTCCTTACAAATCTGACCAATCATTGGGTCAATGGAGTCATGTCTATGTCTACAGTAGGGGACTAACATTAACATGGTGACTATAGATGAGGTGACATTTGTTGACATTTAGGACGCCCTCTGTTGGTTTGAGACAAAACACACCGGGCAAGAGTTCCTATAGTTTACATAGGCCAGATCAGGTTTTCTAACTAGATTGTGGTGTCACAGCAAATTGTTATCAAAACTGTCTTTAAACTTGCTTAGGAATGCTATAAGCTATCGCATTTCACAAAAAAACTAAAACTAAATGAGTTTTTACAATTCATTAGAAAGAAATTTCATGTTGTCTTCATTAACTTTACTGTATATTCTGCCTGGAGGGAAACAACAGAGGGTGTCCCATTTGTAAATACATGACATCATAGGTCACCTCATCTATA
The DNA here is from genome assembly GCA_035610835.1 of Ophiura sarsii. Lineage (NCBI taxonomy): Eukaryota > Metazoa > Echinodermata > Ophiuroidea > Amphilepidida > Ophiuridae > Ophiura > Ophiura sarsii. Next base: position 41,010,881 of record CM069446.1, read on the forward strand.
TAAGTGACATAAACTAGATGAGAAGAAGAGGGGGGATGCAAGTTATATTTATTAATACCGTCTCCTTCGTATAATTGTTGGCCCTTAACTCAATGATGAGTTTTCTGTAGCCCGCCCTCGTTGCGTTTGAGAAATGACCAAAACTTTCATTATTTTCATTTGAATTTAAATTATTTAGACCTTGACTTTATCAAAATGTACAATAGCCAAAATATCTGTCACATCCTCCTAATTTTCAGCAGGTTATCTTAGCAGCAGGGGTAAAGCATCAGGTAAATAATAAAAAGTTAAGGATTATCTCATTTGATCCTGATCATCAATCCTGCCAAATGTAGAAATTTAAAATTCCCCTTTTTGCCGTGACGCCTTAGCGTCGCGGCACATTAGAGACCAGATTTCTCAGTATTCAGTTTGCTGAGCACCATTGTCGAATTTCTGGATTGGACGAAACAGTGTAAATATTGCAGCTTTAATCGGTTTCGGCCAATAAAAAGGATTGTTACATCATTTGTTTGGATGATTTTATCAAAGATATTCATAGATAAGAACTACTGATTGGACGAGCAAATAAGACACTCCCGTTTATTCTAGCGTTCAACCAACGCTACTGACGGTATGAGATTTTTTGAGTCGCCCTTCTTTGCGCTGATGGTATATTATTTGTATTAGATTGTTGTCGCGTCGTTCGATCGAAAGACAGTTGTTAACGCTTTACAACGAATACAAGTTAAACTAACTAGTTATAATCAAATCAATTTATGATCTGCATATATTAGAAGTTTTATTTCAAAAACTATTTCAAAGTTTGAAAATATTTATTTAATTGGAAAATATTTGGAAAATAATTTTTATCGCATACAAAGAATATGTATTATATTGTCGAACCGTTTTTATATTCAATTATCGTCGCTCGATCGAAAGACAGTGTTATAACGCTATAAAATTGATCGTTCGCTGGAAAGTCAGTGATTAACGGATGAAAAATTATTTAATTAGTTATAGTCAAATTAATATATGGTATTTATTCATATATATATTTGCTTTACTTACAAACAAAAATTTCCAAATTTAAAAATAGTATTAAAAAAACTTTAATCGCATACAAAGAATACTTGGTAGCCGTCTCCATTTTACAGACAAAGAAACTAACACATGTGCTGTGAATTGAGAAGACCGGTCATCGTAGAAAAAAGCTGTCTGTGTGCCTTACTAAAGTTGACCAAATATAAACACTGTCTGGAAACCGCTGACTTTACCCTAACTATACTGAAGCTGATCATTATTCTCATGCAATAGGGCCTGAAGGTCTGCTTTATTCTCCTATATAGCGTCACGGCCTGTTTTTTAGAAGATCTTGTTTATCTTAGCAGCAGGGGTAGAGCATCAGGTAAATAATAAAAAGTTAAGGATTATCTCATTAGATCCTGATCATCAATCCTGTCAAATGTAGAAATTTAAAATTCCCCTTTTTTGATCAAATTGTGTACTTTTCTCAATTCTGTTGTAAAACATCTATATAAAGATGGTCAAATCATGAACCCATGATTTGGCCCTGGCTAACTGTAAAATAATGTACAATCATGAATTGTAATTAAATAATGAATAATGAAATAGTTGCCTCATTATATGCTGAAAATATGTGATGGGAAACTCTGAATCGAGTTTCATAGGCCTAACAGTTTTCCCAAATGCATAGGCCTTACAGAGTTAATGTGAGAATCTGTGAAAGTTGTTTCTCTTAAAACAAGCTTACCTCTATTATAGCCCCCTGATTTTAAAATGAATTACAATACTGGCGAGCGACCAATAAGCAACAGTCACATTCTAGTATCATCGCGCTACAAAGTGCATTGCATTATGGGTAGTGAATATCACATTGTTTTTCCTCCCAATTCAATCATGACCATCTAATAATAACTTGGCGGCAAGGTCACCCCGACCCACTTTTAGACAAGAGGATGGGATGGTCCCAAAGAAAATTTTAAAGACACCACCACAATGCATTGCGTTTTTGCAAAATGCCCTAATTCTGGTCTCCAATTTGTCTCGGTCCCATAGGTATATGCACACCATCATGGCTTCATAGCACGTTCATCATTGGAATAAATTTCATCATAAATAAATAAATAAAGTTATCAGTGTTCCTTGTTCTTATTTCTAAATCTTAAGAGCTTGACAAATCCATTGTGTGAACAAAATCTTAGTTGGCTGGCATTCGCGCAATGCATTGTGGGAAGACCTTAAAACTCCACTTTGGGATGGTCCAGCAATTGTTGACAATCATCAATCCTGTGCAGATTGGTTGGTCAGTCTGCAAGGAGAAAAAACAAATCTGTCGCTGAAACGATGGCGTTCCGTGATGAATCGTGATCGGGATATTGCATTGTAAGCGATACTCGTTCGCTCGTAGTAGTAGCATCAGTAGTCATCGGTTGACCCAATTGAAAGCGCACACAAAAGAGTTAATATTTACCCAACCGGTTGCTGCATTTAATCAATAATGGGGTAAATGTGCAACAAGATAATTAGTGTTGTTATGAATGGCAAATATAATTGCATACATGATGTATAGCCAGGGTTGAAATTACCTAGTGCCATTATAGGCCTTTGCCTTGGTGCCCAACAAATATGCCTCATATCTCCTCTCTTTCATCATATATTTTAGGGCTGTGAATATACGGGAACTCGTGTACCCGACCCATTTTTATTTAGTACAAATTTGTTACCTATATGACCTCGATTAACCCCATATGTGACCCCTCGTGTGACCCCATACCATGTCCATGTAACCTCTATCTAAGTGATATTATTAAGAAATATTTTCATTTACAAATGTATTATAAACAACAGATATATACATTTTCAAATGCTGTAACAGTTGAAAATGAAAAATACCTAAATTCAGTAAAGTATCATTTAATATGGCAAGATAAGTGTTGCCTGTTACATGATATAACAATAGAATAATTAAAACATATTTGGAAAGTCAGAAACAAATTACTGATCTAATTCACATGCACGTGATCTGGAAAGGAAAGATGGTAAACCTGTACATTAAAAGCTATTAAGACGCATTCAAATGTGTTATTAATATTATAACCATCAATGCATACATGAAACATCTTTTATTACCAAGTCACATGCATACGAACTGAAGCAGTATTTGTTTTAAACTTATAATTATTTTTAAAAATATGAAGATACTAGATATGTCACAGGATCCAGCATTATTTCATAGCCATGATGTAATTTCTATCAAAACGAAAGCTACATACTTGTACATGATATCGAGGGCTTAGAGGCAGAACTGACTATGTCCATTTTGACTTTTTGGACATACACCTGCTGGACAGGGCCTGTTTTGCAACAAAACTAAAAACACCTTCACGGACATAATCAAAAGGGGGGTACATAGACATAGACACTTTTTTCCACCGAAAGAAAGTTCATATCCATGTTACTTGTACAGTTATCTGGACAAAGTCAAAATGGACATAGTCAGTTCTGCCTCTAAGCCCTCGATATTCTCCCATTGTGTTTACTGTTGCCACTCTCATTACTGATACTGTAGGCCCTGTATAATCTAGGTCAGACAAGGAGACAGTGGGAGTAATAACATCCTCATTAGCAAGGTGAAAGTCCTACAAATTGCTAGCCGTGCAGCAATGTGACACCACTGTTTTTGTTTTTCCCAATCCAACTTCCCTCAAACAACGGATAAGACCATCTTGCCCTAAAATCTTAAAGTAGGCGTATTAGGACTACATTCTAACTATAATGATTCTCATTAAAAGGTGAAAGTCCTACAAATTGCCTGATATGACAATGTTGTTGTTGTTGTTGTTGTTGTTTTGTTGTCCCAGTTCTTATTTCCGTCAAGCAATTCTCATTTCATAAGTTGAAAGTCCTACATACTGCAACAACGTGACACTGTTTTTGTTTTTGTTGTGCTGGTTGTTCCTGGTCTCTATACCTCTGTCTAATATGATTGGAGAGTTTAGGTCCCAGCCCCAAAAATAAAATTCAGTTTCTTCATGCCAAAAATTGTACGCACCATCTGCCGAAGGTGACATTTTTTTTAATATGTACCTTGTTATTGAGTTGGGTGGGCAAAGGAGGTATTTTCTTTTTGTACTCATCAGTGGGGGTGAATATTTATTTTTTTGGCTGTATAGCGGGTGAAGTTGTTTTCTTTTCCAAAAACTGACTACCCACCCCCCACTGAAGTCAAATGGTGTGATTAGAGTGAGCCATATAAGTGCATGTACATGTTTATTACACAAGCAATTTAACCCTAACCCTACCATATACCACAACCCAGCCTGTTTTGTATAACCCGGCGGCGTGGAAGTTTTTTGATGAAAAAATGGACCCAGCCAATATACTTAACACTGATGGCATTTCGGGTCACTTTTCGCCGCATGGAAAAATTGTCTGAAAAAAGGGGGGGGGGGGCGGGCGGGTGGTAGAATTAGAGTTAATACTTTGCATAATTCTTAATCAAGCATTGCTATCACTTTTTCTCCTTTATTTTATTCCATTTTGATTTCAACATGTTATGTATTTTGTGGAAATATATTATAACAATTCAAGATATTGGTCATACAAGTTCAAAATGTAGGCAAATGGAATCCTGTCACCCATCATCTCCATCAAAGCCATGATTCAAGGATCAAAGACAAAGAGAGCTATTTGAAAGTTTGTGTGCCCTTTTATAATATATAACCCCTGGCAAACCACTTCAAGGCCAAGTTTTGTCCTTATAATTAGGTCACGCTTCCCTAAGGGAATACACACAGAGGCTTAAAATAGTAACTCAAGGCATAGATTCTCAAGGACATAGAACCAACCAAATCTTGCTGGGTACTCTCACTCACTCAGGGACATTCAAAAGAGGTGAACTTGAAGAAACCAAAATAATATGACAATTTGGATTTTAGTCAGGACTCAGGACTTGTATTAGAAGCAAGAGCTGTGAGTTAATTTGCCCCAGCTAAACTTCAAAATGGTTCTATTGTACATTGTGTCACCAGGGACAAATTTTAAGAAATGACCACTGGTTATTCTATTGCACATACTGGTTATCCTGATCCATAGCTATGCGCAACGGAATACAAAAGGGAATCGCACCCGACCTTCAATTGTCTCGGTGCATGACTTTTTCTATTCATAGGGGTGAAAAAACAATGCAATCTCGTTTTGCGGATAACATTTTTTTGTGACCGTCCAGAAAGTGTTGCTATTTCTGCGTATTTCAAACCTGCTATTGCGGAGAGAGACACAGCTCCATTATGTGAACGCGACTGCCTTCATTATTTTTCGTGAAGTTCCGAAATATACCAACACACCTCCATATGTCCCCCCCATAAATGGAAATTCAAAAAGGTGTCTGTTACACGTACAAGATTGGGCATTACATTTAATTTTTCGTACCGGATCTAGGGTGTGTCAAAAAAGTGTACCATGAGTTAGAAAATTAATTAGAAATACATCCCATGCTTTTTGTTGTAAAAAAAAGGGTCGGTTGGTAAACCTTTTTATTCCGCTATCAAATAAGCTATATCCCATTGAATTCCACCACCTAACTACTGAGATACGATCAATTCAGTAACAAGAGTATGAATCCCACTTTGAACACTTTTGAACAAGAAAATGACTTTCAACTGAAAAAAAAGCCTTTGTGATTCCGATGATGATTTTAGGATATGTCAATGTAATTGTTTAAAATACAGTCCAAAATTCAAATATTTTATGGTATGTCATGGATAATATGGATGAAAATATGTTTTTGTTCAAATTCAACGAACTATCAACATTTAGTAGCAAGATTATTATTGATTTGATTGATTATGTTCGATTACACACTCAATGACGATTCCAATAAAAGAGCTCCTTCACGTGAAAAGTGGCCAAAGCTGAATTTGAACATGCCCGTCCCGAGTAGATTTGCCATCATTTGATAACAGAAACTCCAAAATAGATTAGAAAAATATCTTACGGCACATTAAAGATTGCTGAACATGATTCTAGTAGTTCGTGAATTTAAAAAAATCATGGCCAAAAAAAAAAAATTGTATGGGACACTTTTGTGACCCACCCACTTATAAAACTCGCCCATTGCTTGTGTGGTGGATTTCGATCACGACAGGAGCATGCGCAGATGCGATTTTTGTGTCAGTGGTCTGTGATTTTGTCAATATTATATTTTTACTGTGATTTGTTTGTCAATCTGCATTAAATGCAAAAAGTAACAACGCCCCCGGCTGGACTCGAACCACCAACCTTTCGGTTAACAGCCGAACGCGATAACCAATTGCGCCACGGAGGTGATTAGTTACTAGGCTGTTTTGGTTTGTCATGTTCACCCGTACACTTCCCCGTACACTTTCTTGCAAAGTCGGGCATCGTTTTTTCTCAAATGTTGCTTGCATATTGCCGTTGCTGTCGCCATTAATACATGTGCTTTCAGTTGAACTTGGAACCAATGTTTACTTTGAACTGTCTTTTTTCAATAAAAAAATATTCCAATACGGGAAAAAAATCAGAAAAGCTCACAGACAACAAATAAGAACATCATTTTACTCGACCTAGAATTTCAATCAACGTATTTCAATCATCGGGAAAACCCGATGATGCGAGTGACGTCATTTAATGAGCTCATTAGCATAATTTATGTCCGTGAAATGTACAATAGAGTTTTATTAGTGCCACCCTGTAGTTTTTCAAACTATGGTCACATTTGAGCAGTTCAATAGTTGTTGAACTGACTGTAATCCTATTCAATGTAACAGAACACATTGTCATTTCTCGGTTTCTGGTATTTCCCCAAAAATATATATATAGCAATAGGACATGGCCACATATCTAAAATGTTCAATTGGTTTGCACAGGCATATCTTTAAATGATTAGCCTAGATATTTACTATAATTAAACCAAACAGTACAATTTTTCATAATAAAATAGACTGCCTACCACACATTTTTATTTGTATTGCTTATTACATCCGATTAATTATACAACCAAAACATGCAGGCGCCCGGATCGTATTATCACATTTCCGAAATTTCAATTTGGTTTCAATTTTTAACGGCACGTTTCGCACTAAACATCCAAGCGAGCTGTAACATGCATAACCTTGCGAGTGCATAATAATGCAATAAAAACAGCGTTCAATGCTCCCGCACATGTTCCAGGTATAAACACGGAACGAGGAAAGAGAAAAAAATAGTAATAATATCAATATATTTCCTTGTCGAGCGAGTGCGTGTTAACACTTTCAGGCTTTGCACTGAACATGAATTGGTCAAGGTCCAGTTCCACGCGGCTATTAGTTTTACCATTATACAAAACAAGATTTTTCAGAAATCTTTCACAACTTTCAAAGTCTATTTCAAGAATTACTATACCAATGCAGTGCATGTTTGTACTTCTTTGAATGCATTTCTCATGGTGATTCCAAATATGGTGATGAAATTCAATAATTTCAACATTTTTGAAACATTTTGTTACATTTTGAAATGTCGTATGCAGACGCCTGCTGCGTGGAAACAAAGATGGTGAAAAGTGTTAAGCAGGGTATTTTGGTTTTTAAAAAGTGTATATGTACACTAGTAAGTGTTCACATATACTGTAAAACACTATAATTTTGCGGATACTTTATTTCGCGAATTTAAAATTACTGATTTTTAGTAGGCATTTAAATTCATGAATCTGGAAATGTTATTGTTAACTTTCAATGCAAAATTGTAAGTTTCTCGGGGATTTAATTTCGCGAATCCACTCCCCTCGCAAAATTCGTGAAATTAAGTGGTTTTACAGTACTAGTACAGATGCACACTAGGTGTCCAAATAATTGATTTGTCTGATGTTTTCTAACTTGATCATTTAGTGGAATATTTTAAAATCAGTTTCCTCATCACATGAACAATGTCTTCTGTATTATTATGACCGAGGGGCAAGGACTACTAAGTACTTGCTACTATAGTTTGATCAGCTCCAAATTGGCGAGCCTCATTTACAGCTTCCTTTTAACATGGATTGTGTTAACTTGGTTCAATTATCCTCACTAAGGAAAAGGTTGCAACTTGTAAAGACAATAAAAGTAATATACTGCCTTTTAAGTTTTACCACTACATGATTTATGGAGAAAAAAGCTAACTTTGATCATGTTAAAAGGAAGTATACTGTTAGAAAACTACATATAAGATACATTCTTTTGCCATAAAAGGGCTGAGCAGCAATGATACAGAAGGGTACAAGCACACTCCCAGCAAATGCTTGACTCATGCTTTTGGCCAAACATCATGCTGCCGACAGTCAAAATCCTGCATGTTTGCTTGGAACACTTTTGCGCGCAGAAAGATAAAAATTGCATATTTGGAACCGATTGAACTATATATCCATAAGACTAAACTTGACTCTAAATCTGGCGGCAGTTCGCAGCAGGGAAAATCATTGCAAGGGACTGATCTAATCAGTTGATGATCAGACAGATTGAGGCCTGCTGCCATCATGAACAGAGACAAAGGGCAATTTCAACTTTATAGTTGTATCATATGAACAATTACTTGTTGAAGAAAAATCAACTATAATCGCCCTAACAGATATCGTTCAAGTGGACATTTTTGTGATACATTTATTTTCGCGCTTGAACCAGCTGACCACGAATTTAAAAACATGCAAATCTGTTTAAAATCTGCAAAGTGCGACAAATGAATCTCACAAAAATTACCACTTTTACAGTTTTAGATATTAGTTAACCCCAGCACTCAATGCCAAATACATCTTGATCAGGAAGGGAAAGATAGTAATTTGTCATCAATCAATGGCTATATTTGAGAACATCTTCCCCTCCCATAAATTGGCCAATTTTACACCATGAAAAGGGCTACATAGCCTACATTGACTACAACTGAGTTAATAGAATCAAGATTTTAATAGCACAATAAGGGAACTTTGAAGACGACGAACTGCCCTATATGTACAAAAATGCATTTATAGATTGTCCATTTGATTTGAGCATGCACACACCTTTGAAACCCAATAGCTAAATAAATAGGGAAATCGCAAAAGTGTGAATGACTTCTAACTAGGTTTAGGTGAGGGAATTAGTGTACTGTCGTGGCGAAAGGGGGCAGTTGTCGGTCAAATGCATTTTAAGATATTGATGGAATTAGGCATCGAAAAATAAAGAAAATAAAGAAAAAATTACAGTAATTATTCTTTATAAAATCAGAAAGCAGTATCCAATTTTGACAACAAAGGTGTCATTTTAATGCATTCAAAAAGCACCTTTTGTTGGTATTAATATTTCAACTTATTTTTTGAGATACAACTGCCCCTTTTTTGCTGTGACTGTATATATAGGCTAGGTTAAAATGGAATAGTGAACAGGCACTGAGAGTTTAGAATAGTAGACTCTGGCACAAACCTCATGGATACAAATTAGGGGAAGAGGGCAAAAAGGAAAACCTGCGCCACATAAAAATGTGATATACAAATGCACTAAGTAAACACCCACCCCGACACAAACCTATAATTGTCATACAACTGTATTATTGTCACACAAAAATGGACCACTTTGTACATACACAAAGTTTCCTAACAAATCCTGTGCATGCTCTCAACAATAACACGCTGCATTGTCAAATTTATAGCATGGGATTTACTCATCAAAAGGTATACTGCAAATGAACTTTCCATAAACTGTCCCGATTGTGAGGATCAACTGTATCCAAAGGTCTATGGCATGGTGTTAGCAAACATGATTTTCGTTGACAGCAGCTGATCGAGTTGGTGACATTTTAAACAAGAATTAAACAAAAATATTCAAAAGGGTCATTATTTTGTTGTAAATTAAATTAAAATTGTTTGACAAGAATTTAAAGTTGTTTCCTTTTTTCAAACTAAAGATTCATTACTGTCAGTTAACTTTATACATAACGCTTTTTTAAAGAATATTCAGATGAAAAAAACTCTCTCAACTAACAGTGTCAAAATTACAAATCGGTGATAAAATTACAAATCGGTGAGAAATAATGAAGGATGAAGTGATGGAAAGGGGAGGGGCATACATACTCCCGTATAAAACTGTTTCATGCAAGACCAATTTTTTAAAATGTCCATCTAGCATGTTCTACAATTCAAAGCAAACATAGACCAAAGATTTCACTTAAACAACGTTGCCACTAGTGAATGGAATTTACTCGTCATGGAAAGGGTAAATCATGTAAATAGCAATATTGATTGCATGTCTGCTTGTCACAGGCTGGTTAGAATAGGGCTACCCTACTTTAAATGTAATGTCTTAGATGACCTAAGTAACTTTAGGGGGACAAACCTTCTGCACTTTATTGGTTGAAATCATGTGTGACAGGCTTCCAGATTATTAGTTATATCTCCCAAGACCTCTAGCAAAAAGTAAGTTTCCGTGCCACCCTCACCCCAACAATCGGCACACTCACTATATTGCATAACCCCTTTTTACTCCCCCATATATATAATAAGCTAATGTTACAGCGCACCACGTAATGAACATAAAAATAGACAAAGGCGCTCTCACCCTTGATTGATCTGTCGCCCTCACGGCTTTCAGTTGTCCGATGTCTGAACCCTGTGATGACCGACCTTGAAAAGTGGGTCACCCACCATCGACTAGGCATTTTCCCTTTCCATCAATTTTATGCTAAATCCGGAATGAGTGCAACGGCGAGGTTCTTAACCGAGATATTAACAGACATAGGGGATCTGCGGGGGCTTGAGAGTATGCCAGGTGTAGAGAGATGCAGTGTTTTTCTCACAGAAAAATACACAATTCGTGTGCAATTACTCCGCACATTTTCAAGATAACAAATTTCTTTGGTTTTTGTTCTGTGACGTCACTCAAAGAAAAGAAAATATTTCCTTTTAGCATTGATTAATGTTCATATTAAAATGTGTGTGTGTTCTTTGACTTGACACTTTCACTCTAAAGCAGAAAAATAAAGACTTTCCCATTTGGGTCGATCAATGTAGAAATGATATATTTCTATAATTGATTATCCCACATGGCAAACATGGCTGGGGATTTCCACCTCGATCAGTTCATGTATTGAATCAAAAATAATATTAAATATTTATTACCTCACAATATGAATATTTGTTACACAAACAAGAGCAGGGTGGAAAGATATTAAAGGTTAATATGGGGACTCGTTTACTGTATAATAAGTGGTAATTTTCGCGCAATTAATTTGAGCTGTTTTGCCTGTTTTTAAATTTGCGATTTGTAGCTTCATCAGATGGACCTAAACGCAAAAATAAATATATTTGCGTGTTATTATTTCCGTGGTAGCTGTGTTGAGCGTGAAAAGTGTAGCGCAGAAATTTCCACTTTTACAGGATTTGGATAGGTTTTATGCAAGTAACTATGGATAAATGCTGACACACAAGTATACTAAACCGTATGTTTTAATATTGTGCGAGTGATTAAAGGTATGGGGGTATATAAAGTAAAGGACAACAATATTTCTCTGTTATCTATGTGAATCATGAAGGCCTTAAGTCAATTTTCACCTACTCCTTTATAGTGTAATACTAATAGACTTAGATTAATTGACCAACCATGTCAAAAAATCAGCTGATTTAAAAATATCATAACTTATTTTTACCGCCAGAAAATACAATAATAATTTCTCTTTAACACTCCATAAGGCAAAAAAAAGAAGTTGACTTGCCTTTTCCGACAGAACCAAATTTTCGGAAATCTAGGGTCGCTATTTTTTTAAAAACAAATTGAAAGAAGCACATAACAATAAAGAAAGAATGAAAATGTGTTTTTGAGTAGCATCTGCTTGTTTAAAATTTAAAAAAAATAAAAAAATAAAAAAAATAAAAAAATAAAAAAATAAATCTTTAAAACGTGTTTTTAATTATTATTTTTTTAAATTTTAAAAATCCGACCGTCCGACCCAGACTCTGGCCCAAAAAAGGCAAGTCAACTTTTTTGTTTTTTTTGGCCTAACATCAACTGAAAAGTCTGTACAAGACAATTATGAACTCTGCAACCTCCGTTATAATATGTCTATGACAATTAGCTATGTAATGTAAGTAACACCCACTTAAAAATGACTTTGCTAAACATCATGCACACTTTTATATATCATTTATCATATATATTAGTAAGTATCATTTTCCATGACTTAAATAGTTGATTGTGGTATGAGACCAAAAATAAACTATTCAACCTGCAGTCACCTTAAAAGGCCAAAAAACAAAACAAAAAGATGTTGTGTTGCCCTTTCCCGCCCGACCGTAAAAATCGGGAGAACTCACTCGCGTTTTGTTTTTTTTAAGAAAAAAAGTTTTATAAAAGTTTTCAAAGTTGTCACCTAAATGACCTCAATTGACCCCTATGTGACCCCACTCTGAAATATTTATTTTTCCAAGCCACCAGATTTTTGTCTTTTTAATATCAAAATGTAGTTATATTATAATATTCCAGTGTGATTTGTGGTCATTCTTTGGAATCTAAAAAAAGAAGAAACAGAAAAAGAAAAAGAAGAACAAAAATCGACCTACCGACCCCAAAAAAATTGAGGTGAAAGGGAAATCCAACTTTTTTTAGGCCTAATCAGCTTACTGTAAAATTGGCATGATTTGGTAGCTTCATCACATAAACTTATACACAAAAGAAATATATTTTTACAATATTCCAAAATTCTTATTATTTTACCTCCAAAAATATCGCAAAGACTAATTTCTTCCCTTTAACACTCCTTTTAATAAAAATGTTTGTAAATCCACATTTGACATCCAAACAGGAATATATATAAATGTGGCTCATGTAGTGTTGATTGAATGAGCTATTATAGTCAAAATTACTCTGTCGTGTTAGGAGGTAACTCACTATTTAGTATTAGGAGCACAGGTGTTTTTGGTTCTAGTAATGCCATGCAAGAATCTTGCACAATTATCATCTATGCGCTTGCTTCTTCTGCCACATAATTTTAGCAACTAAAAGCCGTATTTACAAATGTTGCTATTTTTGCTCTTTCTATTTGCCTTATATCGCAATTTCCTTTTGACCGCCAACTTTGCCATATGGCTCATATAAGACAATGAACTCTGCAACCTCCATTAATATATTTTTAGGACTTACATATTGTTAGTAACTCCCACTTAAAATGACTTTGCTGGACATCATGGACACTTGTAAAGTATCACTTTCCATGACTTGAATATTAAGTTGATAGTGATATGAGACCAAAATAAGCTTCTTGCAAATGTCATATTATTTTTACTTCAAATATTATCACTGTTAGTCATTTCTCTTCAACACTCCTTGACATTGTCTGAAAATGTGCAGTTGACATCTGAACAAGAATATCAATGTGGCTATAACATAGACCATGTCACCTAGTGTAACGTCACATTAGCCAAGCAAGCAAAAGCTTGCCTGCCGGTGTGCGTGCGGATTGCCTGCCCAACACATGCTTGCCTACCAGTATGCGCGCGCATTCGAAGGGAGTGTCCATTCTAAACCTTTCACTAAACCAAACCAGTAACCTCTAAAAGGATTTGTAAAAACAGCAGTCAATGCATGCATGGAATGGAACCGGGTACTTAATATTGTTGATACATGGTCTATAGGTTGAACTGAGTTACAGCCCTAAATATTTATCAACAATTGGAATGTCATGTGGGTAAATCGCCCCTTTAATTTAGTTATGACTACCAGTGTTGACAAACTTGCGCCACACAACACAATGAACTATGCAACCCCCCTCCCCCGTTAGTATTTCTAGGACTTATGGTAATAAGCACCCACTCAAAATTACTTGGCTTTAAAACATCGTGGATACTTCAATTACTAAAAATATAAATTGTTGATTGCGATATGAGAAAAACACACCTCATTTGACCAGCATTGTACACTTAGCAATGTTTGCCCCAAATTATAACACATTTATAATGGAGGTAAAGTGTTACCCAGTGTATACCATTCATTATTCAGCATTTCATTATTAAACCGCTTTGATCGTCGAAGGATGCGAAACTCGTCCAAGCATGGCTGTTATTTCATAAATAAAGTATATTATACACCGTCAAATGTCACTACTTAATGTTTATGCAATTCCATCATCGTCCCACGATGAGATGACACCGATAAGAGTTCATATCCATAGATGGCATTATAGGCAACACACATATTTGTTGCGTTGCCCTCAGCGTCCGGTAAAAAAAAGGATTAAATTAGGACCTGCATTTTTTTTGCATTCACTTTTTGCAATTTCTGTTGTTGGCCTTATGCCTCTACAGAACGTCCCAGAAGAAATGGTTTTTAGGTTTAGTGTGTTTTTCTGGAGTACAGTTTAAATACTATTCGTATAACTTGAATATTATCTATCAAAGTGAGATTTCTGAAATTCCAACACACCACTTAAACCTATCTATACTTGTACCTGCCTGTATTTTCAAAAAAAATAGTGCCCACACAAACTTCCTATCTAACAGCATCTCTGATTGGTCATTTCTATAATATAATCATCAAATGAACCAATTAAAAAACGCATCCTAAAATGTTGGCTCTTTTCAATTCTCCAATTCAACCCTATTTTCAATTCTAACAAGATCTCCCATTGACTCAATCAATACTTCACACAGTTCTATTTCTCACCAATCACAACCCCTTGTAGAATCAGAAAAGGTAGATATACATGAAAAAAAGGTTCCTGACTTATGTAATGACCACCGGAACTTTATATTAACCACTTTGAATAGATGTTTGTGTTTGTTTCCGTCTGAGATACGTTACTATGAATTGATAAACATTGTCAATAATGGATTTCATTGACCACACGCAATAATACTAAAAAGCGGTACCAACCTTTGTGCGCACCAGCATGTCGAGTAACAGTCCGATCTAGCACCGTGGACTCCGGTTCGTGTCAAGGTCACATACTGTCCTATAGTCAATAATTCTAAAGGTGCTATCGCGCGTTGACTCTGATGGGCAAATTATATGAAAGGTTTCAAAAAATTCTTCCAGGAAATTGAACTTGTTTAAATATATTAATATTTTTAACTTGAATTGTGTTGGAAACTGCACAAGCTGCAAGGTTGGGTTGTTTCAGGATAAACCATTATATTTATGGGGTTTAGAGGTGAAAAAAATCAGGTAGTTTATGATATTTTGCTATGAATCTGTTACATTATGGATGTCCGAAATTCTGTTACAGAATAGTACAGTTATGTTTAAGTTTGAAAAAATGAAACAGGGTGACTGTTTGGTTTCATGATATGTTTTCTTAATTTTCAACTTTTGTTGGGGAAAAAAATTGGCTTGTAAGGCCAAACAAAAATAAAAGTTTGTCTCAAAGCTTGCGAAGGCTTCAAAATCGGGCGACGCGCGCTGTTTTTTGTCTTCCATTTTTTTTTTTTAAACTTTTTTTTTATTTGTGTGGCAATGTTTACTCTTACTATTTGCAACCGTTGACACTTTCTGATATTTTTTCTTCTTCTATTTGATATGAATATTGTGATGTAGTTGGGTAAAGAACAATTGTGCAGCGTTTTTTGAAGAACTGAGTCATGTAAAAGTTTGAGAAAAGGAAAATCTGCCGATATTTTTAATAAAAACTCGAAATAAAAATTTGTAGGGAAAAAAAAATTGATTTGACAATTTCCTGCATTTCAGACGCGGTATTTTGGCATTTCAAAACCAATGCGCGCGCAAGCTTTGAGACGAACCTATTATTTTGTTTGGCCTAAGCAAGAAGGGCAATGATATTAAAATGGCACTGAGAGATACGTATTGGAGTGCCCCCTCAATTTTCCTGAAATCAGGATTTTTGCACCTACGTAATGCTAGGCCTTCACTACCATCTGAAACTGTCTAATTTAATTTGAAGTCTATCTTGTCAAATGTCATGATTTGGTAAATTATCAGCACCACTTGCCATATAAATTGTGTCAACCAAATTTCTATCTAGCGCCATATCATTCAACCCTTTTCCATTAAATGATTACACTTCAGGACTTCTTGTACCAATATCTATTGAAACAATTCATTTTTTTCAAAATTTCATTTTTCTCAGCAATCTCTCCATTCCCCTTAAAGGTGGAATAAGTTTATTTTAATTTTTTATTTGCTCTCCTAGGCAAGAACTTTCTCTTCAGAAACTTTTTCCTTCAGTTTTTACAACCCCTATATTTCGTATCCATAATCAAAACTTGTGTGCAAATTTGGAATTCTAGAAAGCCCTACACCAATTGAACAAAATTCAGTTCTAATGGTCCCTACTTAGAAGGATCAGGATCCCTCTCTGCCTGTCCCCTAGTTGAATGCTTTCAAGTTTTATGGGCAGAATATGTATTTCACTTTCACATATTTGATCATGTCACAGAGCTTAAGCCTGATAATTGTATGCCCAAAGATTGGAGGGGCAACTTTTGAATCCAACCAACATACATTCATGAAAACTATGCTAGACTTTAATCCAGTCTATGGCGGAATAAAGCGTATCCACACTATTTAAGCAAGATGTGTATCTAGTCTAGGATGTATATGTTGCATTATGCAGTTGCGTCGATTGGAGTATTTATTGTCAGGCCGAAATGTTGAAATATGTTTTGGTAAGACTTCAGTTTCACACTTAGTTCTTTTGAGTCTTAAAGTGCAACAAACTGCCACAGTCTATGTTGGCTAGTCTATGGGGAATACCAATTGTTAGTTTATAATTATATTATTGCACAATGTCAGTCTGGGGGAAAGGCAGGGTCTCCATCTAGGCTAGTAAACTGGGGGTAAACCTTTGTCTCTGTCTGACACCTGTTTTGTCTATAGGCCAGGGAAATGGTTCTATATATATTTGAATCACTTAACTCTGTGCTGTAACGTCAGATCGTATTTCAATGATCACACCTTATGATTGTAATGCGCTGGTGGGAGTTACCCTTGCAATCAAAGACGAACTCAGACACGCGCCGCGCGCCAATTCTGCTTTAATCACTAGCAAGCCTCCATATAAGCAGGTCTTGACAAGGGGCTACTTTTTACTATTTTGACCAAAAATGGCTCCTAATCCTATACTTTACTGTGCAGAATTTGAGAAAAAAACACCAGGAGCCAAAACTTAGGAACCAGTAGGTAAAAAACTCCTGGGTGCCCGCTTATTTGGAGGCTTGATCACTAGAATACCCTCTGACATCACTGCACCGAGTTTAATAAACAAATCAATACCCAGAATAGCTTCATTATGGTTGTGTTAGGGTTGCATTTTAAAGGTGTGCAACTCTCTCTCACTTCGGTCATTATTGCCAGACGACAAGGAAACTGTTTAAAGATGATGATTATGCAGGGCAAGATTGAGGGTACACCCAGACAAGGAAGGCCGAAATCAAGATGGTTTGACAGAATAAAAACTCTGGTTGGGCAACCTACTTCTATCATATATCGAATAGCTGCTGACCAATGGAGATGGTGTGTCATCACTAAAGTCACAAGCTGTCAGTCATGACAGAAACCTACCAAACCAACCAACTTGATCAAAACTTTTGTCCATCAAAATTGAGATATTGTTATCAGAAGAAAGCCAATATTTTTTTCATATACCACTGCAAAATGTAGGGCCTGGATGTTTCTCTTGCTAAAAGCTGATAGTAGTGAATTATTCCCAAATGTGCTACTGTAACAGTGGAAATGTTGGCATGTAATTTTTCACGCTTTGCACATTTTGAACAATTTTGTTTCAATTTTGTTATGATTTTGAGTTTCCTTGTATAGACCTATATACAAAAAGAATATATCTGTGCGTTTGTATTTTCGGGCTAGCTGATTTTAGGGCAAAAATAAATGTAGCACAGACATTTTATTAATTTTTGCTAAAATCAGCAAGCGCGAAAATAAAAACACAAAAATATATTCATTTTATATGTAGGTCTATGTACAGAAGCTCAAAATCGTGAAAATAAAAACAAGCAAAATTGTTCAAAAACAAGCAAAATTGCTCAAAAGCGCGAAGAATTACATGCACGAACATTTCCACTTTTACAGTATTACATTATATCACACCAAAATCCATACACATAACAATTAGGCCTAAAAAAAAAAGAGGTTTGATTGGCGTAACATGACCAAAACAAATAGGGTAGGTCGGTCGGGATATTTTTATTTATTTTTTTATTTTTTTTATTTTTCAAATCACCTACTTTTGAACGCTTGAAAGACAGCAGTACACACAAATCATAGCTCTAGCGTATTTAATTGCCGGGCAAAATTGTATCGTTGTGTTCAACAATATATCATTTAGATGGGGACTTAAAATAGCCGAAATTGAAAGCAAACAGTCAAAAACTTTAATACTTTGTTCAATTTTTATAAATATATATATATATATTTGTTTTTTTCCCCTCAAAATAATAAAAAATATTCAGGGTCGGCGATGTATTTAGGGTCGGTCGGGTTACGCCAATCAAACCTTTTTTTTTTTAGGCCTTAAGGGTACGGTTCTATAGGAAAATTTGAGGCAAATATTGGCTTCATTTTCTTTACCGCTACTAGTACTACATGTACTACAGTAGTAGTTTTCTGGTTTTGTCTTATACTTTTTCACTTCCAGACACACCTGTCAGTCTATTGGTGAAGGGGTCAATGCCTCTCAAAAAAATCACCCCCTCTCACCAACTTCGGGTAAGGTACCTTGTTGTTGATATACATTAATGGACAAAAGACACCAAATATAGAACATGTGTGGTCGTTTTGGATTTTTTTCTCAAGGTTGTGCGGTTTTTCGATGATGAAAAGAAAAACAGAGAAAAATAACCCTACTGATGCGGATGACTATGTTTTGTTGATAGCTGTTCCGCTTACCTAGTTAAATGACCGCTTCAAGGACAGTCGGAGCTGACGGCAAAAAGCTGGTTGTCTGGGTTGGAGTGAGGGCGCTGTGGTATAACAGGCCCTTACACAGCAATTATTTTATTTGAATAAATCTTGATAGGTTAATACACCGTGCCTGATTGCACAACACACAGTGCTCACGATGTTGGATGATTGTATAATACTTTCCACGCGGCTATAAGTATTTAGTTTTACCATATTATACAAATCAGATTTTTCAGAAACCTTTCCCAGTTTTCGAAGTCTATCTAAAGGATTACAGAACCAATTCTAGGCATGTTTGTACTTATTTCAATGCATTGCTCATGATCATTCCAAATATGGTAATGAAATTCAATAATTTTGACATTTTTGAAACATTTTGTGAAGTTTTTGGAATGTTGTCTGCAGCCGCCTTCAGCGTGGAAAGTGTTATAAAGTAGGCTAGAGAAAGGTAAGGGGTGAGAATAAGAGCCATACGGTTGTATTGTACAAACCTACTGATGTATTGGCCTGTAGTATGGTATACTGTTCAGTTTGAGGATGTTTTCAATCCAATCAGAAAAGCATTAAAAGTGTTCAACAAGACATTTTCCTCCACAAGATATTCAAGTTGCAAAATGTGAATCAATGCATTGGTAAATTTCCTGAAAATTCCTATAGCTCATGTTCGCTAATATACTATCCCAAACCAAAATTTAGAATAATTGCACCATTATTGTGTAACTGCATCAATTTCTTGCAATATATTCTGAAATCTGCACAAAACGTGTCCGCAATGTTCAAGAAAGGTTATCAGATGATGAGAAGATATATCAACAAGAATTACACAAAATTATTAAAAAATAAATTTTGAAAACTGAATATTCAATGGATACCCCTGTTTAGTGTGCCTGCTATCAAACAACCAACAATAATGACTGCCAATTGGAATATTATTCGCTAATAAAACTGTGTCCTTGATATTTATATGGCCCTGAATATCATTATCATATTCCATAGATGGTTAATACAAAATTATATTATACAAAAGTATTGGCATTTTGTTTCATTACCATCAAATAAAACCCCAGAAAAAAATCATTGGTATACTATTTTTAAGTATTACGCTCTCTTTGTCGAAATGTATTATTAACATCACGTACTTGTTGCATGCGTAAGCGTCACGAAACTAAACGAAGAAGAAGGGAATTATTATGTAGGTATATACATAGAAATAATATACACGATGTTTATACAGTTTATGAGGAACGGAATACGTGTGACCTTGCAGCGAGTCTGGGCACTGACTGACAGTACTGGGTCCGTTCAAGGCCTGAGATCAAAATTACCAATACCTTGAACATGACATTTCTAGACTATAATTGCTGCGAGGTATAAAGCAACTGGAGCGTGTGATTGGAATTCGAGCGGTGGTACAACGTGGCTATATTATAATGTAACACACGGGCATTCATCACTTTCACTGTGCAATGTGCCAATAATGGCAACTGTTTCGTTACCGATGCCACAAAACAAAACATAAGTTCAAAAATAATAATAATAATAATTCAGAATTTTACATAATAGTGAAATCAGTTTTAGACTGCTTTATTGTGGACGGATATATATTTGTAATCATAATCTGCATTATTGGACGGTTACTATTACTCAAGTTTATTAGCAGCGCTTTTGCCAACAATCGCAAATCATGCTTGACCTATTTAGACTTTGTCCAAATCCTTTAGAACTGTACTTAGTAGCCTGTTGAATCATGGACTGTAGAAAAGATACTTTTAGCTTTTCTACAGTCCATGGTTGAATAAATGTTCGCAGAAATTACATGCGAGTTGATTATTTGATACTATTTAATACTGTCACATGTGAGTTGATTATTATTGTGAGTTGATGGAATTGATTGAAATTGAATTCAGTTTGAAGGTGAGTGACACGATTTCAGCTCAATTTTTTTTGTCATATGGTGTTTACTATCCTTATAATAAAGGGATCATCATAAATCAAGCCATTTTCCAAAATTTGAGTGAAATTGCTCCAGTGGTTTTTAACTATGATAGTTAGTAATAAAAATTCCATTGAAATGGAATGGGGGCGATCCAAGAGAAAAAAGCATGTTTTGTAACCAAACATTTGTTTCATAACAAAATACCAGGGAAATGGTGTATGTATTTTCCATAATTCAAACCAAAAAACAAATCAAAACACCGCAGTCTAAAAATAGTACAGGAAACCAATAAAGTTGATGTGGAGATTTCTCTTTAGTCAAACAATATAAGCTAGTTAAACAAGATAAGCTATTATGTCTCTCTGTTGGGATATAACATGATATAATAACATCTCTCTGATTGAATCATCAACTATAAACAAATATAGCTTTGACTCCAGCACAGACTGCGGTACTGTTAAAATAAACTGCATAGGTACATGTAATTTACAAAGACTACAACTTGGCAGCCTCCACTTATGTCTAGAAAGACCTAAATGTGTACATTTTTGCAATCACATGCTAATAGGGTGGCTTCGCCCCCCAAACATTCACTTCAAATTTCCCCATAGAACAGTGTACAACTTCTGCGGTGGATAATAAACCAGTTTATGAGGAAATCCAGCACTTTTCACAAAGGGAATGTCTCAGACCAAAGAAGATGCTAAGGTCTTCCCACAATGCATTGCGCGAACGCCAACCGACTATAGCTTTTCCACACGATGCATTTGTCGAGCTCTTAAGTTTTAAAAATTAAAAAAAGGAACACTGATAACTAATTTATTCATAAAAACTAGAACCTGTGCTCCAACAATGAATGCGCTAGGATTGTGTGCATACATGTCTTAGGAACTGAGACAAATTAAAGACCAGAATTAGGGCATTTTGCAAAAACGCAATGGATTGTGGTGGTGTCTTTAAAATCTTCTGTGGTCTCAGACCTAAAATGTTTTACAGGTATAAGGCCAATGAAACTCCATTCTGAGTTTCCCTGTCACGTTTTTTCAGCTCACAATGAGGTAACTATTTCATTATTCATTATTTGATTACAATTCATAATCCGGGAAATCTACTTGAAATAAATACCGACACAAATGGACATGTGAATGTATTTGAGAACTAGGTTTATGAGATCATTTACCGATTATGCAGAAGCACCGAGCACGGCAGAGCAGGGTCATTAGGTTGTTTATAGTTTACTTGGTTATTATCATATCATAAAGCATAGATGAAATACATCTCCACATATGACCTTGTAACGTACCGACCACTACCGAGCCTCAAGCTAAGCATCGGTCGGTCGTATTGTTTTACCAAACTCGCAGGACAGGAGAGTTTTCATCTGGGTTAAGTAAATATAGCCTAAAAGCACAAGCTTTATTGACCTATTTAACAGCGGGCAATACTGCCCAACGCCCAACATAATTTAACACCATTGTACTGGTTGTTGCATCATTCACAAGAGGCCTGACGCACGCAAGGCGGATATCTTATTGACCCATATCACTATTCAATGGGTGCTGGTCATCTTCGAGGCAACAATACTCATTAGACTTTAAGGGGACCGACGTTTCAAGTGGATATACCACCCTTCATCAGGGACAAAATATAAAAAACAAAAGTGTTAAGAACTATAAATAAGATAATGAACTAGACAAGTCCACCACTGTAATTATAGCACAATGCCAGTAATAGATGTTGACTACTAGGCATCCTCTTGTATCAGTTTTCTGTGTGTTTTGTTCCTGGTTCCGTTGGATTCATCTTTTTACATTTAAAAAAAGTAATGACTTAAATATAGACAAAATTAAATAAAATTGAAGATGATCCAAAAAAGGAAGCTGACGGGGACGCTAAACATTTTTTATATTTTTTATTTTGCCTTAAATAGATTTTGGTTCAGTTGTTTTTGAAAATCACAATTGTTATAATCTTTTTTGAGAGGCTATCAATCCTCACTAAATTTTGATTTATTACTTCTTTATTTAGAATTTTTTTGGAAAATATGTTTAGTTTTTATTATATCTATTTTTTAATTTGTTGAAAAATTCAATAAGTTTTTGTGAGGCGCCATTCCCCCGGAGACTCAAAGCGCTTACAAAGATACAAAATAACATAAGAATAATAACTTATAAACATAAAATGATATAAGAAAAAAACAAAAACAAAACAAAAGCCAGTCGACTGACTTTATCTAAGAGGTTCGTTTGCTAGATAGAACAGGGTTTTTTTTGTGGCGTTAGGAACTGTCCTTATCCGGTTTACGGAGAAGACAAAGAAGAAAGCTATTTTGATACACATTTTGTCTATAAAGGGACGTAATGGTAATAAAGTATGCATTAACTTTCAAAATAAAATGCACTATATTTGTATTTGTATTTCAATTGTTGCTAAAAATATAAACCGATTGAATCATTTTAAATTGACCATCAATTCTAATTTATATTTCATTTATTATTATTTCTCCTTTAGAAACTTTTGTAATCCATTTTACCAAGAAGTCAATGGAAAGAGCTATTTTTACAAACAATTGATTCTTAAGCGGATCAGCACAGAAATAAAACACGTGCCAATAATAAAACAGTCATTAACTTTTACCCTAACCCTAGAAACGGGGTACTGGGGATGGAACAAAGAACAGGGGGGTGGTAAATAAAAACAATTATGTCCCCCGACCCCCGGAATTGAACCTAGGCCGACGGCGTGACAGGCACGCTACATCACCACCCAGCCACAAGGGGGGGGGGGGGGGGGGGGGGGGGGGGGGGGGGGGGAGCTTCCCAGGCTAAAAAATCGGAGACCATGTATACGTGGGGTTTTAGTGCTACATGAGATAGAACTTGTGTGTGCGCAAGCCAAGTGCTGCTGGCCATGTGGTGTAGTAGCATTAGGGTTATAGAAATGCAAAAAGAGAGGTGTATTTAACCCTAATCAGGGTACTGGGGTTGGAACGAAGAACAGGGGAGGGGCTAAATAAAAAAGTAAAACAATTATGTCCGGGGGAGGGAGGTCTTCCCAGGCTAAAAAATCAGAGACCATAATTATACCAGGGGTTTAGTGCTACATGAGATAGAATTTGTGTGCACGCAAGCCAAGTGGTGCTATCCATGTTGTTGCCGTGTGGTGTAGTAGGGTTAAGGTTAAAACAAAAAGTCATATTTATATTGCAATTGTTGCTAAAAATATAAACTGATTGAACCATTTTAGATGGACCATCAATTCTAACTTAAGTTTGATGTATTACTTTTTCTTCCAGCAGAAACTTTTGTAAAGTGTTTAACCAAGAAGTCAAAGAAGAGAGCTATTTTTACAAACAATTTACAGGAATACTTCGCGGATCAGCCCCATAATATGACATCTATTTATATGTCAATTGTTGCTAAAAATATCAACTGATTGAACCATTTAAGATGGACTATCAATTCTAACTTATTTTTGATTTATTACTTTTTCTCATTGCAGAAACTTTTGTAAAGTGTTTTACTAAAGAAGTCAAAGGAGAGAGCTATTTTTACAAACAAGTTACATGGATGCTTTATAGTGGATCAACGCCGCCATAATATGACATCTATTTATATGTCATTTGTTACTAAAAATATAAACTGATTGAACCATTTAAGATTAAGATGGACTATCACTTCCAACTTATGTTTGATGTATTACTTTTTCTCCTGGCAGAAACATTTGTAGTCAATTTTACAATGAAATTAAAAAGGAGAAGCTATTTTTACAAATAATTGACAATACTGGATAAGCAGTAATGGTAACAAACATAACTTATAAAACAAAATGCTAGATATAAATAATTTAGATTTCACAGTGGTGGCAACAAAAAAACATGCATGCATAATCGAGTTAAAAATGTAAGCGAATATTAATCCAAATGACTGCTATCTCCCCATTTTTTCTTTCCACCGAGCTTTTGTAATCCGGTATTCCGGTTTACTAAAAAACGATCCAGGTAGCTTTAGATTACTACATCAGAGTATTTAAAGAATAGCTGTAAAATACTCGTTAAAACTTAAAACATAGAGGAGAGATCAGTGACGTAGCTAGGTTTTTTTCATATTGCGGCTGTGGACCCCATTCCCTCATTGCGCAGTCACGCATGGGCTTTGATAAGTTATTTTAAGGAGCATGACCCCCTTCAAGCGTGATGCACGATCACCTGGATTGCGACCGCGGCGGCCCATGTCGATCCCCGGGTGGTACACCCAATTTGTGTCCCATGTTTTCTTCTGTTAGCGTTATTGCTACACACCACCCTAAGTGGTTAGGGTTAACAGTCAGCATACTACATTGACAAACAAAGCAAAATAATATTTAGGCCTCGAAACAAAAACAACAAAACACAAAATGGATCTGTATATAATAGTTGACTGCCCTGTAAATAGGTCAGGTAAACACCAAGGCGTGAACCTCACATACTGCCATCTCCCACCGACCACCGACTTCCATGTGACAAGGTTTCTATTCCCAAAATACCATCAAAAACATGAAATTGGTCTGTATAGAACAAAACTAAAACCTAGATAAGCCGAAATAACAATAATGTCAATAATTCCAAATATAACTGTGGGAAAAACTGATGTGGGACCAGATAGGGTATTACCGTATTACTACAGGGCACAACAAAAGTTGTATCCTCTTTGCTTGTTAGCGAACACATTTTTCAAATTGAAACCAATTATGTACACAGTTATCATGTGTTATACCAGGTCAAAAAGTTAATTTGTGACACGTCACATCAAAAGGGGGCACTTGGCGCTGAAAAGCAAACTGTGCTATAGCTGGTCAAAAATGGTCCGGAGGTAGAATTATTTTTCTTCATCGGAGTACCTTTCCTTGATGTCTTTAAAATCATCACAAATAATGTTAATATATATTAACTGACCAGAAAAATGTCATTGTTTTTCACCATGTTCAATTATTCAATTAAGTCTTTTTACGGTTCCCAACTTTAAAGTCTGTTTTCTCTTATTGTATTATTTCCCAAAGCTGTCATATGAGCAGATGCTAAAAAAGCCATAACTCTTGAACGGAATATCCGATTTGGGTAAATAATGCAGTAACCCTAACCCTACCATATACCCAAAATACCACGACTGGGCACGTTGGTACCACCCGGCATGGAAGTTTAACCCAGCCCATATAGTGCGAGAGGTCCCCGGGGTGGGGGGGGGGGGGGGGGGGGGGGGGGGGGGGGGGGTAGAGTTAGGGTTAAAATAAATATTAGATAACTGGCTTTAATAATAATACATAAACAGAGCCCTTTATAGCCCATTCATGGACTGGCAATGCATAGTATTCCGTTATTATTGATTAACCCTAACGTAACCTTCCTCGACACTACAAAACGCTACACTACTAGGCGCCTGAGCATTTCCCAATAGGCTTGTGGCGCAATCAGCCAGGCTATCATATATGCTGAGGAAACTCTTTAAGATTTTCATAGCCGACTCTGTGGTAGTAGGGGCGGGTCTCCTACACAGGCAACACAGGTTCGATTCCCGGCACCGGCACATCTGGACTTCCCCCCCCCCCCCCCCCACCGTAATTTGACCTGTTTTTCTCCCCTGATATTTTTATTCCCAAATACACGCCTTGAGGGTTAGGGTAAATTTAAAGGTATATTATGTGATCTTTCCAGGGAACGCCCTCAACATAAAAAAAAAAAATTGAAAGCAGATTTTCTTGCAGATTTACAATTCTGAGCATAAATCGTACATACATTCCAAGTTACAGGGCGATACAATTCTTAATTACTTCAAAATTATGGTTTTAGAGTGAAAATAAACTGTCGGGTTAACACGACAGTTTATATTTTCACTCTAAATTCACTCTAAAACCATGATTTTGAGGTAATTAGGAATCGTATCGCTCTATAATTTGGAATGTATGTACGATTTGTGATCAGAAATGTAAATCTGCAAGAAAATCTACTTTCTAAAAAAATCATGGTTAGAGGGCGCTCTCTGGAAAAGATCACATAATATGCCTACCTTTTAATATATTATTGCCATCCTGGTATGACTTGACAGAAATAGGGTGCTATTGCTATTATAAAATCTGTCAACAGCTTTCAATCCTTTTAAAAAATAACATAAACACAACACCTCAAGTAAACAATACTATCACATGCTGGTATGGGATAGGTGCAATGATCTGCCTGCCACCTATAAATAGAGAGTCCAAAAGTTTTCAGTTTCAAAAGTCCAAATTCCAATTTTTCTTACCATTTCCTTTTAGTTTTTGAACTGAAATAACCTGTGACCATGCCAAGGTCAAGCATTCAATTTCTCATGCAATGTGAATGTTTAGACCAAAGGAATCACAAATAGTTCCGTAAAATGATAAAATAAACTAGGGTGTAATTGTTCTCAACATTTTGTTTGAAAATTTGATTAGACAAAACTGGGCATTCATTATCCTTTTTTAAGTTGACATAAACTTCAAATGGACCATCAAATACTTCTTAAAAGAACAGTTTCATTCATTTTAGGTCTATAGTGTAGTAATGTTGGTCCATTAAGTAGGACTACATAGACTTTGACTCATCAAAGCTTATAGAGTCAATGATCGCAAGAACGTACGTTGCAACGACGTCCGATTAAAAAGAGAAAACACACTACACAACATGACTACCTCTTTCTATTCTATATGCTCACAGGCATTACAAACAGTTTCAGTTGTTTTAGGACTACAGTACAGCAAATTTGGTCCATTAAAGTAAGACTACACTATAAAGTATTTGTCTCATCAAAAGCTATGTAGTCAATGATAATGGATTGCAAGTAGAAATTATGTTGGAATAAAATGAGAAAACGTAAGTATTACAAGGTGACTGCCGCTCGACTCTAGATGATCAGCAACAGTCAAATTTGTTTTAAAGACTACAATTTGGTCGATTTAAGTAGGACTACATGGTCTTTAACTAATCAAAGCTGGCTTTGATGATCGCACATAGCAACAACAAGGAACAACAAATTGTCGCTGTTCTGACATAACGACACATCACTTTACTTAATTCTGTTGTGATGTGTCGTTATGTCAGAACAGCGACGAAATAATCCTACTACATACAACATGACTGCCTCTCTCGCTCTCTAAGGTGATCAAGAACATTAAAACACTGTTCCAGTTGTTTTAAGACTATAGCAAATTTGGTCCTATAAAGTAGGACTAAACACAGTCTTTGACTCATCAAAGCCGTGGAGTCAATGATCGCAAGTAGCTATGATGGAACAAAAAGAGAAAACATACTACACTATATGCCTGGCTCTCTCCCGTCTCTTTCTCAAGATGAACAGAAACATTTGCTGTTAGTTTTTGTTCGCCGTGTCCTAATTATATCGCATGAATGCGTATCTGTGACATGAATAAGACATGAGACATTCATGTGTTATGTGTACATATCTGGCTGCATGGATGCCTGTCCCGCATCTAGGCTAATGACTCCTACATATCGATGGCTGGGGGCGATGTATCAGACGCACCCGGCGTGGTTGACGATTTCAGGGAGGCACCATTCGACTTTGAAGGGGTTGGTTGCGTTTGCAACTCGACCTTCCACCACCCTGAGCCCCCGCTAAACAAACCACCTCTTACAATTTACACATTTGTTTTGTCCCTTAACACCTTCCATACAGCTTTTAGTTTTACCATTATACAAAAAAGATTTTTCAGAAACCGTTCCAAACTTTCAACGTCTATCTCAAAGATTACTGAACCAATGCGAGGCACGATTGTACTTATTTAATGCATTTCTTATGGTGATTCCAAATACGGTGATGAAATTCAATAATTTTAACATAGTTTGAAACATTTTGTGAACATTTAGGACTGTCGTCAGCTGACGACTGACGCGTGGAAAGTGTTAATTGCACCTCATTTTTCAAGTTGGGCGCAATGTATTTGGCAACAATTGGAACAAGGAAAACTTGTACTACAATGTCGCACCAGACTTTGATAGTGATATCATTATCAACATATTTTTAGGTGCAAATCGCAACACTATACTAGATATTTCTAGGGCTGGATGTAAGTGACTGCCAAATATACAAACCTGGATAATCTAAACAGAAGTGAGAATAGGTCTCTCAAAAAAAGGACTGAAAAGTGAGGAAAAAAACCACCACAGATGGGGAGCTATTTATATTCAGCATACAAAACCATAACACTGAGATTTAACATCAAAGAAATAAGGTTCATTAGCTTTATAAATTTACCTAAATTTAGGAAAGAGAAACAAACATTATTGTACGAGACAAATTGTGTAGGCTGTATGCTTATTTTTGAATATTGGCCTAACAGACATATCAAGATAATCCTAAAACGTACTCGGATACAATCTTCCCCTTCCCCTTTAAAAAAATCAAACGACCCCCATATCCCCTTACAGAGACGGTAACAAGGTCCAACGCCTCTTGGCGACCAACCGGCATGATGCTTCTGATTCTCATCATCCATCGCCCACACCGTCCCATGACGCATCCTGACGGTACGATGCGGATCTCTGTTCTCCTGTTCGCCCACATCACCCCTCCTGGGGACAGGTTTGTGTGTTGATGATGTATGCATGAATGTGTTATAGGTACAGCTGGCCACGCTGAGGTTTGGCAGTTTGTAGTGACTAATGCGCGACGGCGCTGAATTTGGAGTATTCATCATGTTTTGATAATGTTATGTTTTAATGGCAACACACAGAGTGCACTTAGAGATAATAGGTTATGTTTCATGTGACTATTTTATACCCCTCCTGGGTAAATACAAGACGGCCAAATAATAAAACAATTGGGTTACTCCTTCATATTGACAGACTCCAATTTCATCTCAATATTAGATTTTTTAATTATAAAACTGATTTTTTCTTTTTGTCACAAAACATCCTCATAAATGTTTAGCAAATCTCGTTGAGTGAGAAATTTTAGGTGTTAAGAAATCTTTGGAATGTATAAATTATACACAATAAAGGAGTACTTTATCACAAAGCTAATTACAATTTGTATACACATTCCTACTTCAAGGTTTATCAAATTATTATAAATAAAATGTTATTTCTGTAAATAAAAAGCCTTTATAAGGAAAATGGGGAAAAAAACTCACCAAAAAACAAACAACACACAAAAAAACCACCCCAGAACTATCAAATTAGCAAATCAAAACAACCCTTTCTTTTTGAGGGCCTTAAAGAAAATCTATGTCTCAAGCATCAATCTTAAAACGACACAATAATTTAACCAAGATAAAAGATTTGCGCTGCAACAATGGTACGACTGAATCCATTTAATACCCACTATAACTTACGCATACCAAATAATACAGGGTCTGAAAAAATATGGACTATACATCAGGAAGCTCGATTGCAAGGATAATTGGCATTTGGAAGGAAATTTGAGTAAAAAAACACTCAGTTTCGAAGATTTTTTTGCTATCTTGCTGGGAAATCTACATTTTTCCCAGTCCAGCCAAATTTGTTTATGAAACAGATAAGACAGTATAAATAGAGGCCCTAGTTTATTTTAGAGAAACTATTAAACTGTAATGCACACCCATGGTAATTAACCCAGAATTCAAACCAAAAACAATTCAAACAGGATATGTGTAACAACACGATTTGTGAATCTAAGCCAGTGTGTGCATTGCATTTGGCAGTTTTGCCAATGTGTGAAATGCATGTACATGATCTAAGCCAGTTTGTGCATTGCATTTGGCAGTTTTGCCAATGTGAGAAATGCATGTACATGTAACAACTCAAGCTTTTTCAGAACTTTTAACCAATGAAAATTGTGTTGCTTTCAATAGTTATGTTCAAAACTGCTAGCATTAACCTCAAAAAACAAAAACAAATATCTCCCTCCCTCACTCAGCCAGAGCAATCTACCCATAGTTTTTTCCCCTTGGCTCATGCCAGTTCCTAATAGTAATACAACAACAAAACAGGAGTGGATGGGAGCAAGGAGCAAGGAAGGGTGCAACTATTTTGTGAGCAAGAAAATATCCTTTCAAAAGTTCGATTTCCAATTTCTTTTTAAGTATATCGGATCGTCTTTGTTCAAAATTTGAACCACAGGTAAAGACTGAAGCTCAATATTGTAAAAGTGGAAATATTGTTTGCGTTTGTAATTTTTCGCGCTTTACACATTGTGAAAAGTGAATAATTGCTTATTTAGCACCATCTGAAAGGCTACAACTTACACATGAACATTATGTTCCGTAAAAATACCCTGCTTGTATGGTATACATACATGTACAATGCCTGAAGGTGGAAACCCTGACCCCGTCATTTTTGGTTTTAGCACGTTCCTCACTTTCAATTGCTCCGGCCACCACGCGCCATTCTTTTGTCCCGACGAAGTGTCTAAAATTAACCACTCTGGCCCTAATCTCTTCATTATTATTAACAACTAGCGCCTTTCATTATTCAATCCTTTCTCTTCGGTTACACCATATGACCAGCTGAATTGCTTGCCACGATTACTTGAACAAAACACACACAGAAATCCTTTTCTCTCTCTCTTTCTCTCCTATTAAAAAGAATCCTTAGATTTCATTTATTACTGGCTATCCATTGTATTCCCACAGCGCGGGTGTGGGTATCCCTCAGGGTGTGCGGTTAGCCTAATCCTTTCGCCCGGTTCGTAATCGAAGAGCGATTTTGAATAAAGCCACCTCTGGACAAATTACACGACCGATTTGAATATCAAAATTGAGTGTGTAATGTTTCGTAAGAAGTTGAGATCCCTATCCTGTGTGGTGTGGACTGATACTTTGACCCACAGAGTGTTTTCTTTGTGGTTTTGATCAAAGTCAGGATGTTGGGGGGAAAATGAAATCTTTATCTTTTAATACCGCTTTTTTAATTAAAGAAAAATAAATACACTCTTCAAGTGCAAAACAGGGGTCACCAATGTCAGGAGGGGGAAAACCCATGGTTCGGGATAGGTTTTCCTTACCAGAGGGTGCAATTTTATTTTCCAATTTATTTTCCGGTAAAAGCTGTGAGGCAAAAAATAGCGATGTATCCCAAAATTTGGTTTACCACTGGCACACTGTTTCATGAAGGAAATTTCTGGAGACATTTTGTTCCTCTATCAATAAGAATCACTGAATTGATTTAATTTCAATTTTGAAATAAGACTGATGTCTTGTCCGTAATATTCTTTTTAAATCATATGAAAAAATTGGGTCACAAACCTTCAATACAAGGTAATTATTTCAAGCATATTACAAAAACATGTGGTGAAAAAATTCAATCAAAAGAACAAAACCAAGTTCAAGGCTTTTATATTAACTATGGCTAAATAGGGGTCTTTATTAATTTAAACATATGTTTTGTCATTATACCGGGTGGTTCAAAAAAAAGTTGACCCAAGTTCTAGGTAACTTTTCAACTACATTTTATAGTTTCAGAGAATTTTTGTTTACTTAGTCTTGATCAACAGTAAGTTTTGAAATTATCCTGAACAAATGGTAAATTTAGCTTGGCTGGTTCTTCAGATATAGTTCATTACAGAAAGTATGCACAAAACAGCCTTGGCCACGGGAGCGTCCTTTAGTAAAGATGAAATGCACAAAGTGGACTTACACATACACACGATTGGTCACAAATTGTAAAAATAGGAGAAAAATAAAAAGGAGACATCTAAAACATCTGTCTGGTGCTTGACATTACCTACCTATTATACGTATCTACGTTTGTTTGTTGAATGAGAATGGCACATAAGCATAGAGATTGGGATACTTTGTCAGGGCGGCTTTTCAATTCTGAAACTAGAGCATGCTGTTTTGTTTAAGACACAAACTAAATGACGCTCCCATGGACAAGTCAGTTTTGTACATGTTTTCTGTAATGAACCATATCTGAAGAACCAAACAAGCTAAACGTGCTGATTAAGACAAAGTAAACGCAAATTCTCTGAAACTTTTTTTTGTCTTGTTTTTCAATGTTTTTAACATGTAAATTTCATGCTATTTGGCCTTAGGGCCACGACTGTGAAATGTTAATAAAATCAATCAATCAATCAAAATGTGGTTGAAAAATCACTTTGAACTTGGGTCAACTTTTTTTTGAACCACCCGGTACATTAGATCATTATTTTCCTACCATATAATGCATGGTTTAATGAATAGAACGGTATTCCTTTAAAGTTTTGAGTAATTTTGGTTGATGAGCCTACAATGTACAGAATCTGGGTTAAATACCAATTGCACGATCATGAGACACAACATTATAGAAAGAGATCTGTTAGATCTCTTAACAATTTACACAAAAGAAGGCACTACAGGTGCTTAACGCAACCTTATATATAAGCGCTTAACTTTCAGTTCACACATTTCATTTTCCTGTCATTAAATAACTTTGTGGGTTAATGAATTCATGATTTTGTGTTTCGACTGCGTCTAGCATTTTTTAATTGTTTTTCAAAGGATAGAAAGTTGAATTAATTTGTTTCGTGCATTCTCACGCAACAATAAGGCCAAGCCAAAATTAAAACAATGTGTGTTTGTCCATAGAGGGTATCAAACAAGAAGGGTAGGATAAGTTGCTTAGAAAATTCTGTTTTAACAATTGTTGTTAAGCTAATAAACTAAAGAAATAATCTAGTCTAAGTAAACTCTGAATGGAGGTATCAAGTTGAATTACTACCTTTGGATAACAGTGGTTTAAAATTTACAATTACACTTTTCAATCCTTGCTTCTAAGATCATACAGTTGGCAAGAAATCAAATAAAACCTTTTTGCGAATTTCCAAAATTCAAGTACCATAGATATTCTTATTGTACATGTACATAGACATTATTTCCCAAGTTTCAGGAATTATGAGTAGGTTGGATTATGACAAACGTAACATTTTGTTCCTTGAGTTGAAAATGTATTCATTTATATCAATTACACAACTAAGCACTTCTTACCTGGATATAATAAGTCAGAAGAAGAGAGCAGCGTCATATGAAAGAAAAAAGGAGAGAAATAGATCACATTATTTAATATGAAAAATAACAAACAATAATTATATGAAATATTTTAGTTAGTTTCTGAGCTAATTTTGATGGTGAAGGAAAATATGAAAATAATCAACATTTATAACACAAAAAAGAAGTTGTATAGTCCTCCACGACTGACTTAACAAAAGGATGAGGGAGCCACTTAATTTTTTTTTAAAATCCTTCCCCCCCCCCCCCCACAAATTGTTTTTATCCTTTTATGTCTTTAGGTCTTTGAACACCAAATAAACACATTTTATAGTAATTATGTATTGCAGCGCTCTATGAAATACATCTAGAATGATGCTATAAAAATATTTAAAAAATGAAAATAAAAAAATAATAAAAATAAAAATTAATACAAAATAAAATTTAAAAAAATACTGGTGAGGAAGCTATCTTCTAAAAAATAAAAAAATAAAATTTTAAACAAATTAATAAATAAATAAAATAAACAAACAAAAAAATAATTAAATTAAAAAAAAAAAAATTTTTTTGTTAATTCATACGATAAGGCGAAGAAAACAATGCGATTTATTCTGTTTTTTGTTCGTTAGGGCGAAATCTATTGTTTAAAATGACGTAAGGCGAAGTTCTTTTGAAAAGAATTTCGCCTTATTCCACTATTAACGTCATCCTAATAATAAATAAATTAATTAATTAAAAATAAATTTAAAATAAATAAATAAATAAGACCGGGTGTGTGTGACTGACCGATAATACTCAGGTATGCGACGTATTATTTTTTGTGCGTGGGATTGATGAACTGTCACTGACTGATTTCAGACGGTTATTTTGGGACGAGCGGTCAGCTCTTTGGGGACATCTTTTCATGTAAGCGTCCCGCTCACAGAAATGCATTTGGTCAAAATAGGTGGAAATGGAAAATAAACTGTGCATATTGCAAATACACATTAATTCATATTGTCTATGCATATAAGGTAAGTAAGGTCCCTAATTTTCTGCTTTGTTACTGTCAAATTCCGCTTTGTAAATTTTGCATTTTTCTGTGATGTAATTTTTCCCAGAAAGCTTAAAATTTACAATGTTTACAATATCATTCTACATGATGGATTCATATTGTTTACATCTTACGAGGCGCCATTGTTATATGATTCCTTTATATATGTCCGTGGTGCACCGAAGAATGACAACTAGTTTGATTCCAAGTCATTTTTGTTGGCGCCTTTTCGTAACATTCGGCGGCAGGCCTCAAATTAAGAAATGAAAAGAAATGAAAAGGGCAAGCAATTCAAGGCAATTTGAAAGGGGCACCAAGGCAATTATGTACTTTTGAATGGAGTGAAAATAGCCAGAAATGGAGGGCATCTAGGCAACTAGGTGGGGCATCGAAGGCAATTGCCTTCGATGCCTTCAATTAATTTGAGGCCTGTTAGGCGGCATGGGAACAAGACTAGCATCAAAAGTGACTACATGATTTCAACAATCTCATAATTGTGTTTTGGTCATTTTTTTTGTGCTTTTTTTTCCTTCTTTTCATTAAAATGTTGTTTCCCGCGTTTAAGCTAAATTCCGCGGAGCTTAATATAAGGTGAACATCGCCATTATTTTTCACGGGAGGTTATAAATAAAAAAATTAAAAAATGATTAAAAAAATGACAGATCCACCCAACCCTGTTTTTAAAATAAATAAAAAAGTCTAATAATTTGTTTTCTACACTTGAAAATGAACCAGTGCATATTTTCTTCTATACATTATTTGAAGATAATATATAGCGCCATCTATCTACATGCATAGTTACCTAATCGGCAGTGCTGATATTAACTCAGATAATAATTATGTGAATAAATTCCCCAATGTCCTGTCTATGACATCATGCTTTCACAAGTTCAAATCAAGCAAAGTGGGATAGACAGTCATAGTATGAGGCTATCAGGGGCAAGGACAAATTCAAGATCATTCCAGGAATTTGAAACTTTTCCTTTGCAAAAGAAAATTCATAAATAACCCTAACCTTGCCACATCCAGCAAATCCAACAGAAGCGCTCAATGGTTTTTATATACCACAGAGAGTATACAGGGTGAGTCAAAATATTCAGGACCCGATTTTACCGCTTTTTTAAACCAGTAAATATGCAAATATTAATATATTTATTGATATGCACTGAGTGAGTAAACATCAATTTTATTTCATTCAAATCGGTATTCTAAACGAGAGATATGTGCATTTTCCCAAATATGGGGGAATTTTATATGTTCCAACTTCCAAGATACCTCTATGAATGCCAAAGTTTAACCCACGCATTTGAATATGTCAATCAATGGGGGCAAAGGGCGATTAGCCCCCAGTTTTCACAAAATAGCCCCCTGATAAAATGTTTGCCTATGGTAAAATGTACTGAAGGGGAGATTTTTGGCAGAATTTGCTCAAAATAGCTCTCATAGCCCAAAAAGTATTTTAAACCCTGATTCACAATGCCTACAATGGAAAATGGGGGTCTATTAGGAAAACTTTGATTTCCGCTTTTTTCGTTAATATGTTGTAATTATGGCCCGAAATAAGGTATTGTCTTGGAAATTTCACAGAGTATGAAGAAGTACTTCTTCTCCTATAAATACTGAAGACATTTGGAACACTTTGATTTCCGCTTTTTTCGTTAATATGTTGTAATTATGGCCCGAAATAAGGTATTGTCTTGGAAATTTCACAGAGTATGAAGAAGTACTTCTTCTCCTATAAATACTGAAGACATTTGATAATTTTTAACAAGAAGAATTTTTCTTGATTTTCTAAAAATGGGACCTGAATATTTGGACTCACCCTGTTCATGAATGATGAGTCAACATATAGCCTAGCAATAGGCATTTTCATGACCAAACAGTTTCGTACAGCATGGACTTAAATCCATGGTGCACTCTTCTGATGATGGCCATCAACTGAATAGAAACAGCAACTGAAGGAATGTGAAATCGCACCTTGTGCAAAGTGTCCAAAAACGCATGGTCAAAATGTGCAGATGAGATTTGATGTGGTTAGTGTGCATGTAAAGTGCTATACCATGTCAACGCTAATATATATTAGTGCAACAATTTGTTTTCTACATTTAAAAATAAACCAACTGGTGTAATATTTTCTTCTATACATTCATTATTTAAAGGGGTAATATAGCGCCATATATCTAGTTACCTAATCGGAAGCGCTGCTATTAACTCAGATAATATAAATTTCCCAGTGTCCTGTCTATGACATCATGCTTTCACAAGTTCAAAGCGAGCAAAGTGGGATGTCAGTCACAGGAAATTTAAAGGCTATCGGGGGCAAGGACAAATTCAAGATCATTCAAGGAACTAAGAAAAATCATACCCTAAGGCGACAACAAAAAGAAACCCTGTTCTACGGGCCTGACCGACACATATTTTTACAATTCTGTGAAAAATGTAAATGAATACCAACCCAAATAAAAAAATTGCCTTGTCAAAATGCGGCAAGATTTTGACAGATTTGTTTGATTTTTACGGTCATTTTCAATGGGGAAAAAGTTTAAAAACCAAAAAAAACACCTGAACGACAACCCATCCGTAGAGGTCTGTTTGCCTGTAGAACAAGGTTTCTCTTTTTCGTTGCCTAACTGTGCCATATGCCGGTGTGCCCCCCCCCCCCCCCCATTTTACAAATAGATTTTGGAAACAATTATTCATACGCTAAATAAAGACAAGTCATTGGAAGTGTTATTTACTCTTTTTTTACCCCCACCCCGAGTACTTTAAACTTTAATACTACTTTAAGCCTATCTCCAAGCGCCTGTGCGGACGGTTTTTGATGATGTGAGCAATCTAGTCTATATACTACAATATATAAACACAATTCAGCCTTATGGCCTGTTTTGAAATCTTCATTCTGTTCTAATATTTATCAAATTCAATTTGAGTTCGTTTATTTCACATAATATGGTCTAAGAATAGTCCCACCATACGTGTATAACATGAATGTAGCATTATGCATATAATTGGATGCTACACAAGTGATAAGCAGGTGTGGTGATAAGTATGTATTAAACAGTTATGAGTGACCAATTTGAGCATAAAATGCTTTATCCATCCGGGCCCTTTCCCATTAGCACATATTTTACAATTTACATGTACAGAGACAGAAGGAACTGAAGTTATCTGTAAACAAATGCATCAATCATCATTTTATTGAAGTTGAATTCACAATGTTAATAATCTTTTTCAACAATTTCGCTCATCGATTTCCCAACAAAATTTCACATCATAATTTGATTACATATTCCAAGTATTCAAAACCCAATCAATGTTTCATAATTGTTCGGATTGCTCACTATATCACGCACCACCAAGAGACAATGTAATATCCGAGAGTAGTGAATCTCACAGAATTTGTTAACCCAATTTCAAATCCCACTCTGTCATGTTTTTGTTAAATGTTGCCCATAAGAACATTTATACTAAATATCCCCCAGTCTTCCCCCTCATCTCCCCATCAGGGGCTTTGTCCCCAGCTAACGTTAGTCTACCTGATAC
The DNA here is from genome assembly GCA_035610835.1 of Ophiura sarsii. NCBI lineage: Eukaryota > Metazoa > Echinodermata > Ophiuroidea > Amphilepidida > Ophiuridae > Ophiura > Ophiura sarsii. Next base: position 41,049,213 of record CM069446.1, read on the forward strand.
CTAAAGACAATCATGACTCACATTCTAGGCAACTGTGGCGAACACCAAAATTGGGTTTTGGCCAAACGAATATAAAATGTGTTTCCTCGACCTATGGCGGTACTAATAAGTTGCCATGGTTTTACTTTTAGTTTTGTTTTTTATTTATACTTCAAGTGAGGCCCCCAAAAATAATTGTTCCTTGTACGACCAACCAACTGTGTACTACAGTCCCAACCGTTCAACTTTTTCTTCTTCTTCTTCCAATTATTTTTTTGCCTGACCTTTGATTTGACTATAACCCTAACCCTACCATATACCCAAAATACCACGACTGGGCATGTTGGTACCATCAGACATGGAAGTTTTTTGATGAAAAAATGGACCCAGTACATATAGTTTGTGCAATATACTGCGCAAACCAGCCTTGGCAGCCGTGGGGTAGTAGGGAATTCTTCGCCTCTGGTGCGAGAGGTCCCTGGAACAAATCTTGGGGGATCGGGGGGATATTTTGGTCGATTTTCCACGTTTAAGAAAAAAATCTGAAAAGGGGGGGGGGGGGGGGGGGGTAGAGTTAAGGTTAAGAAGCAATTTTTGATTTTTTTTTTCTTCAAAATTTTCCCCAAGTTTTGTCAACATAACCCTAACCCTACCATATCCATATACCCCAAAATACCACGACTGGGCACGTTGGTACCACCCTGCGTGGAAGTTTTTTGATGAAAAAATGGACCCAGCCCATATAGTTTGCGCAATATACTGCACAAACCAGCCTTGGTGTAGTGGGGAATTCTTCGCCTCTGGTGCCAGAAGTCCCTGGATCAAATCCCTGGGGGATCGGGGGATATTTTGGTTAATTTTCCATGTTGAAGAGAAAATTCTAAAAAAGTAATAAGTGTGGGTGGGGGGGGGGGGGGGGGGAGTAGAGTTAGGGTTAAGAATAATTTTAAAATGAATTCTCATCCTCAATAATAATATCAATGACGTTTAGTAAACACTTTCCTTTATTTTGTAATGAAGGTGAATAGGAGCTGAGCCCCCTCCCCAATAACCAATGAGGGCGCTATGAAAGTATTCCCATCAATGACCCTGAGGCTAGGCTAAGTTCACGCTTTACATCACAATTTCTCAGTATAATGTGGCATTGGATCATATTAATTTCAAGCTATTTATATTTAACTGAATACATCTAATGATTTCAAGGACAAAAATACCGTCTGATTCGTAAAACACAATAAAAGCATATAACAGAATATACGATACACACTCAACGTACTGTTCCTTAAAGGTATATTATGTGATCTTTCCAGGAAACGCCCTCAACATCGAAAAAAAAATAGAAAGCAGATTTTCTTGCAGATTTACATTTCTGATCATAAATCATGCATACATTCCAAGTTACAGGGCGATACGATTCTTAATTACTTCAAAATCATGGTTTTAGAGTGAAAATAAACTGTCCGAATCCTGACACTTTATATTTTTCACTCTAAATTCACTCTAAAACCATGATTTTGAGGTAATTAGGAATCGTATCTCTCTGTAACTTAGAATGTACGTATGATTTATGATCGGAAATGTAAATCTGCAAGAAAATCTACTTTCTAAAAAAAATAATGAATAGAGGGCGCCCTCTGGAAAAGATCACATAATATGCCTTTAATAGTATGCCAATAAATATCAATTCAGCGGTGGTGTTGCACGTTCTGAGGTTCAATCAACCCCACTGCATCATGATAGCCTTGGTAATATTCATACAGGGATGAGGCTGATCTGATGAGAAAGGGGTCAAAGTCTTTGTCAAGGTTAAATATTGCAACGCTTTTAAAAAGCTACAAATGAGCTCATCAATTGGCTTCAGTTCAGGTCATTTGGAGTGGCCTTGGAAAACAATTGCTGGACAATTAGACTTATTTTTGCAGCCATTTATTTAAGTTATGATTCTAGTGTTTTTAGTTTAAAGGGAACTTTCATTAAATTGTAAGGCAATGATCAACATATATGCAGAAATTAATCAATTAAAAAACAATTGCATGTTTCTTGTTATTTCCGTGTCTTAGTTCAGAGAAAACAAATAGCTTGTAAAATAATAATCATGAATATATGTCTAAGGCTATAGCCTAAAGTAATGCATGACAGCAGTTCCATGGTGAAAATACGGTACATGTACACGTATTAGGCCACAAGACAAAAATAGTCAGTTTTGTTCCAGAAAAGTCCTGACAAATCGGAAGGTGGTGAGTTAGAGTCCCACTGCGGCCAACTTGTTGTTGTTGTGTCCTTGGGCAAAACACTTGACCCCACTTGTCTCTCTCCACCCGGCTGTTAAAATGGGGGAGGCTCTAAGTGTCTGATATATATGAATGAGCTGCAAATGATCATTATTTGTATGATATGCAGCAACCTATAATTATAAGTGAAGCGAACTGATTCTGATGTATACTATAGTGGCAGCGGATTAAATGTACATGCTTTGATCAGTTGAGCATAATTGGAAAAGCGGAGCGCTATATAAAAACTGAAATTTAAAAAAATAAATATACTGTGTCAGCTCAAGTTTGGAGGTGACATCGGTTCTGCACTCTCCGCCATGCCACAAATGACATTCATCTTTGATCATGCGCATGCAAACGCCGTCACATCAAAGATACACTTGGATGCCTTCACTAAAACATGCACTGACGCTAACTCCCGACTTTAGATGACACAAAGTATAGCTCTCTGATCTCTTCTCATTGCATGCCACAAATTAAACAACGGTGCAGCTCTATCGTCAAAAGGGTCACACACAGAATCAGCCATGATTTTGAACAATGATGGGGAGAAGACATAGAAATGAGTGGGGGGAGGGGTACATACATTACACCAAGGATAAGTATAGATGAATGTCCCCCACCTCCAATAAAACAAAATGGACTAGTCACGATTCCCATACAGACCCTGTGGCTGTGTGGTTCCTTTCAGCTTCAAAACCTGAAATTTTTCAAAATACTTTATTGGCAAATGTTGTCTTTAAAATAAGGTCCGAAACAATGGTATGATACAAACGTGCTCCATCGGCCCAGTGTGAACAATTATGATGTGGTTACCCATGACCTATTTACACGCTTATTATTACCAAAAGTGAAGCTGTCCGAATCCATGTATGGATATAGGGGAGAGTACAAGATATCCTTCAAGGACTGTTTCGAGGAGTGGTCCGAGACTGGCCTCATAATGCACTGGGTACTTTTCTGACCAATAACAGCACGCTGGAGCTTCTTTCATAGACTATGGACATGGTTCTTTCAACTTTATTAGAAACTTATAACTGAGCGTCAGATGTGGTTCTGAGCGATTAATACAGCTGGGTATTGCGCTATTTATTATGTGAACCACAGATCCTGTGTGTATGAACGGACTATGTATGCATTATGATTTCAATTTCAAGGCCAAAACGACAATGTACCAGTTTGGTATATACTGGTATGCTATGAATATCCCTGTGAATATTGTTTTTGATGATATTGATTACAAAAACGGATTGCACATTCCTCTTAACCACTCGCGCATTCGGCAACATGTAATAATAGCGCAATGTCGAAAGGGGCAAATGGTAATTCAATATCGGAACAGCTATTTGTTACATCATTTGAACTCCAAGTCCAAGGCAGTATAGAGCTATTTTTACAATGGGCTACATATGAGAGGAGGTGGCAACGATGCATAAACCAGCTGTGAGACCTTGGACTGATGAGGACGTTTGTGTATCATGTAGGACTGCCCTCGCTCTCTCTTTCTCTTCGCTGCGCTTGAATTGAATGATGCAATGCATGATGGGAAACTCTTGTTTGTGACCAAACCAGGATGTGTTTATTGATGCAATATTTACAAGGAATAGAAAATATAAAAAATATAAATAATGCATTATCAGCCCATCTCAAATTGCATTGTAGAAGATGAGATGCCACAATGTTTACAATGTTTACAATGAGTCAGATTCATCATAGGGCCCCACAAATAATGTTCAATAATTCCTCTAATAAATCTCTAAACTCTTATTAGGCATATCATAGGGGGCGCTTATTGAAACATAAGTTGTTAACATTTTTTAGATAATTTCTCTTATTTTTGAGGGAAAACTTATTAACAATTATGGAAATGGCACATTTAAGGGGAAAAAGGTGACAAAACAAAGGCTAAATCTAGATATATAGTATAGGCAATCATCTCATTCATCATGAAGAGCGCTGTACCGTATCAAAGTTGAACAAATGAACGAGATTTTCGGTATCGTAATCAAACTCAACACGCGTGAATGATGAATGTTTTATGACTTTAAAATCTTTTGTGGCTAAAGTACACAGTCATTAACTAGATCCATTATTCACATCTACCACTTTAAATTCATAAATCAAATCACACTTGTATTATTAGGGTTACAGTAGATTAGGCACATTTATAAGAACCATTTCTTGAGCCTACATTGCAGAATTTGGAGTATGTATCATTATCATTTGGGGAAAATCATACTTTCAGCATAATATGTATACTATCTGATGCACAATGCTGTCAAATTATATGCATTTTATTAAACCCTATCAAATCACCTGTCATTTGATACTAAAATGAATTTGGTATCAAATTTGAAATTAAGGGATCAGAGATCTTTTTAAAATCAATTAAGGTTACTAGAAACTCCTATACACGGTTCACTGACAAAATATTGATGTATGTAGCTCTATGCCAGAGGGGACTGGGGAGGAGGGAGGGGAGAGGGTGCACTTTAATAATAATACAAGGGACTTATTAAGCGCCTAACGATGTAAACATCCTCTAGGCGCTGCACAGAAAGATCTTAATAACTAAGTGGCTATGAGGTAATGGTATGTGCCGCCAAATAGGGTCCCATTTTGCACCCGTCTGGTAAATGAATGACCCCTGTTCAAAGCCATTTTTGGTAAACTTATGGATCTAAAATCCTTAAATTTGCTATTTTTCACAGACATTTTAGCAAAATCTGTCAAATATTGTAGGGAAATTCTGGGTCTCTGGAAAACATGTGGGTCCATTTCCCCCCAGGAAATCCGTAAATGTATGGGTCAATTTCCATTTTGCTGGAGGCACATCCCTACCAAAAAGAATCTGAGTGACCACCCCCCCCCCCCCCCCCAATTTGTTAATGAATTTCATTAAAGTTTTTAAAGACAACTTTCCCTCAAATAAGCAACCTGTCCTCTACTTGGGAACATGGTTCACAAGATCCCCAACGTTTTCCAGGAAAGCATGTTTCCACACCTAGTTATCCATCATTGTGTATGTGTGATCGCAGTGTATAATTGCTCACCCCCTCATAAATAAATTACCTATTGTTCTGTTACACTAACCATCGTAAGGAACACTGGCGAGTTATGTTGTGTGGTAATTTATAACGCAATCAGCGTGAACTATGTGGGCTTTCCTGGAAAGCGGTGTTTTCCCCGACATTATTAATTAGATCAGCGTATGAGTGGATTGTTTGTTTGCATACCTATATTTTTATCATAAATCTGACCAAATGACAATGCACTATTTTATTTTGTTAGTCAATGGAGCACTCACTAACAGTGTATATTCCTGGGACAGGTAATGAACATTGAATAACAATAATTTCGCGAGCTAGGGCGACAAAAATCTGCTATACAGGATTGTCAATGAAGCACTAGTGATGATTTATTGATTTCGAATCAAATAAAATCAAATGATCATACTATACACAATATGGCAACACTGATGAACTGATATTAAAAACATATCACTACAGCAAATATATTTATTAACATCGCGGCAATCATTCCTACAATGTGCATCATACATGGACAACGTTACATGAATATGTTTTTCTACAATATTACGCCAAAGACTCTGGCATCATAGCCGCCGCCACCGCTAAATTAACATCAATTTAGCATTTATTACGCAGCAGTCCCAGGCAGCCAACAAGCTCCACTCTCTCTCTCTCACTTGGCTCAGAAGCTAGACTTGGCCAGTGCAGTGAACGTACATGACCTTAAAAAATGGGTCAGCCAAGGACGTTCCACAGTGTTTCTAGTCCCAACGGTTTGATTGATATTATTACTAACCATTCTGATTCTATAGCTAGAGAAACCTCACACTATTTGCCAGCTGCATGGTAAAGGGCCATTAGTTGTAATAGCAGATAGCTGTAATAGAAGATTAGGCATAATTCTGTTATACCCTACACACCAACATCGGTAGTATGCGTCGTTCAAGATAACACACTATGAATACCCCTGTGAAGGGTATAACAGAAATTAGAATTACTCCGAAGATTACAGTAAAATTAGACGATTCAAAGATAATGGATCTGTGTTTGAACTTTGAAGAGCTATGATTTTTATGATACAAAATTTTGAAGATAAACATTTTCATATTTAATGCATGCAAAAGTCAGTCTAAGATTGAGAATAAACAACTTTTAGTTTTCTATTATCGGCATTTTGCAATGATACATTTTAGGGAAAACCCCATTACAAATTGATAATTACTGTGGCTTTGTAAGAGCCGAAGTATGTTTTTAAAAAAAAATTCAGCTAATTTAAGCTCCATTTTTAAAGGATATTACAATGAGAAAACCAAGCCCTCTTGTCTTTTGTTTAGCATGTAGGCCTATTTTAGAAATGATATTCCAACTTCTTTAGGACAAACAATTAATGTTAAACAAAATGTTAGTTATATTTTTCATTTATAGTTTGCTCACTTTGCACACATTGTACATCAAAAACATTGTAAAACACCTCCTTGTGAAGAATCGCATTTCAATCAATCAAAAAATCAATCAATCAATCGATCAAATAATGATATTGGATACCATAACCCTAACCGGGTTTTAAACCGGTAATCCGGGATCACAATTTTCGAAGAGAAAACACCAACTAAATCGCCGGGGATCGACCTGGAATCGATCCTGGGACCCTCCGCACGTCGTCCCACCCACTAAGGCACAACCCTCAGCTACTCGTTCGCTCAGTTTACCGCGCTCACAGAGTATTTTTAGCATTTTCAGGGGTTTTCTTCATTTTTCTACCCAAACCCCACCAAATGTCATCAGTCAAACTAAACTCCTACACAGATCTCAATTCGGCAAGAAAACAATTCCATCCATTCGTCTGCAGGGGATTTGTTCATTAGAAAGTTTAAAACTCGAAAATGTCAAGGTTTTTTTCTAAGGTTTTATTAGGTCAATGTTTCACTGCCTCCCTATTATTAGCACAAACAAACTTATGATTATATGAGGTTTGCACTCCTGAACTCACGTTTGGTTAGATCTCCCAGCCCTGATAAAGCAGGATTATATTCCAAATGTCACTATGCTCGCTCACAAGAAATCGTAGTATGTACGTGCAGTATGCACAAACAAATATATATTATACAAAATTTGATGCATTTTGTCTTTGATATTTTAATATCTGCTGTGTATACACTACGGCGAGTTTGACAATATGTGACGCGATCAAGCGGAATTAATCGTACGTCGGGAATATTGATTTTGAGTTACAGGTAAAAAAGGTGACAAATTCTTATGTTTTAATTTGTTTTCTCAGTTGGTAAACTGTTTGTAATTTAAAAACTAGAACTAGTCATTTTTAGTGGGGTTCGGACCGAAACATTTTTCACACCTGCTTTTAGATGATAGACAAATATCAAAATTCAAAACTGCCAACATGGGACTCATTTCGCTTGTTCATGTCACATATGTACATATGGATTAAATAATATTCCTGCCCCTTACGGCCACAAAATGGTACTGGGATGTACATGTACCACACAGAGGCAAATTGGCCCCTAGACCCCTGCTCTTTTCAAGCCCTGACCTCATAAGACAAACAATATAAACTTGTAAAAAGCTACACTGCGCAGTTAAAATGAGCCTAAACTGAACCAAAATGAGAATTCATCGGTTGTTTAAAAATATGTTTGACAATTACATAAGATTGTGTGGAACAAGTAATTCTGAAAACCAGATTAGATGCACCGTAGTCTGAGCCTGCCTAGCTAGGCTAGTTCAATATCCGAGTAAGAGTAATACTGGGTCAGATGGCTTATAGGTGACGTCAATGCATGCAGCATAAAACCTGTGGTGTTTTTAACCAAAAAATAGGGCGAGATTATATTCGCCTCTCTCCCCCGATTTCTTTTTTTTTCAAAAAAAATCCGAAAATACATCAAGTTTGTTTGTGTCTGGCCCTGCTGGCAATAGGTGGCCTTGGGTTTTAAAGCGAGAGAGAAAAGGGCGGGTGCTCTGTAACCAAGAAGGCCCTTATACATTACTTTTAGTCTGTGTATAATTTAAGCAGCAAGCCCCCAGTGGTTCGCCATCCAGGTTGATAAAGGGGTCGAAAACCGACACAACACACTACACATCATACTCTGGCATACTAATTTACATATCCCGTGAACCACGTTTCAACTCCTTCCAATACATCACAAGTATATCGCAAGAGCTATAGCAAGCCATCCAAACTCTACTACAAACCAGGGTAGAAACGCTGCACACCTCCTATGTATAACCATATAACCAGTTTTGACGGTGAAAAGAATTGTTCCGAGAAAGAGACCAGTTTGCCGTCCCTTCATTTGTAGTATCTAGAACACAGAATAACAGCAAGAAGGTTGGAGACCTTTTTTTCTGGCCCAAGGTTATGACCAGTCCATTTGGGTTGGTGGGGTTAGATACAAGAGCAGAGGGGTTGAAGTTCAAGTATATTGGGAAATTTGTGTCCAGTGTATCTCTGGTCAAGATAAAAAATAACAATAACAATTGAATCGATTAGCGCAACAGCAGTGTACAAAATCACTCAAAACTTGCATCAAATAGAATGAAAATCATTGTATGTTTGGGCAAATAATCATGGTCATGTTTTATTACGATTAGTATTCAGCTGACCACCCTGACTTGGAATGGACCTAATTACTAAAAAATAATAACTAATATTCTATTCTTAAGCTTACCCTGACACATACTTTTAGAGAGGAAAAAGACTATACAATTTGTTTTCAATTATTTCAATGTTCTTAAGACGGTTGTTTGTTTTAATAGCACTACATGTGTACCCAATAAAAATGTGAACAGTTTATCTTCAGCTTTACAATGGTACTTTTTTTTTTTTAATCGGACTTCCCAAAGCGGAGTTAGATCATTTTCAAGTTCGTCTTCATGAAAACTCCACACTGAGATATCTTCCTTTAAAGATGTACTTGCAATGTACTTTACAGTACTTACAATGTACTTTTTAACAAAATAAAAAATAAAAAATAACATTTTAGTTTGTTTTGTTGGTTTGATTTTTTAATCTGAAACTTTCACAATAATGTTATGAACACTCTGAAGATAAATTATTTACAAGAAACTCAAATTCCAAAAAATCACCCCAATAAGGTTTTGGGCTATTTCTCAGTTTGGAGCTCTGCCCGACTCCGTCTAGTTTCGGTAGAACACGTCACATATTAGCCCATATCAAGTGGTGGCGGAGGGGCTGGGTCAATGTCACAAGGGGTAAAAAGTAGCCCAAATTTGCGCAAATTATGAATTTCTTTAACGCATGTGCCTTACAAAGTTGCCTGATTAGGCTATTTTTGATAACAAAGGTGTTGCCTGAGCTCCCAGTCATTGACCTCTGCGTCATCCTTTCAGCATGTCTGCTACCTATACCAGACACATTGAACTCCAGGCTCACACACTAAAACTTAAAATTAAGACTGGCCTCTGGCTGTCTTATGGCTCTAAGCTCTCATCAAGATGCAGAGGCTTTGTGCAATCAAAGGACTTAAGTTTTCAAAGTCTCTCTCAGGGGTTTTCTTGATATCACTTTCATTTTTTTGCTGTGGTGGCCTCAGAATTCTTATTTATTAAGGGGTTCCACTACTCTTCAATTTATGGTTGAATTGAAGACTAAGCTTAACAACAGATTTGTTTTAAAAAGATGCCTGTTTACTTTTTGCTAAATGTAGCACTAGTTTTGTGACCATCTATAAAGTTGAAGCAGAGTGACTTGACTTGGTCATATAATTTACACATTACTCGGACCCGTTCTTCACCTTTCGTTCTTCACCTTTCGGTAATGTGGATGAATAGGACCGTCTGGCACAATATCAGTGCAACACTTAACTCCTCTAAGAGATGTACACCCAAGTCAGGAATGTCAACCCTTTGCATAAAACATGCCTAGTATGTCAATATAGAAGAAAAGATGTTCACCTGTGAATCATTCGCTACCAAAAATATTAAGGAATAAGAGAAATATGCCAGGAATATGGTTTTTTTTCCCTGTATTAATTCGCATGGCATGGCATTGATCATGTTGGCCTACCATTTGCCTTGAATTGGTTAACTTTTCCAACTCATTTTTTTCTCCATAGACCACAAAATACAGAGTCCAAAGACCAGGGAATGGAAAGGTTATACAAAGTCATCATAAATCGAGGGGCTTTCCAATGCTATATCAAAAATCTTTGCACTTCTTCCGGTTTAGGCTAGGGAATGCAGATCTGAATAAAGCCCTTGTCCCCTAGACACACAATAACCCCACATAAAGCGTAACCCAACCCAGTGGCCGCACCACTCTTCAGTCATTGTATACGCCCCGTTATTGTACGGAAACCCGATCCAATTCGCCTACACCCTTTTACCATGTTTATCAAGGACTGAACATCTATTATTAAGCAAAGCCTTATAATGAATACAGAATTTGGATGTTTGCCCCCAACCTCTATCCCCTCCCCCCTCCCGGGTATTTTTGATGCTATATTCCCAGACACTTGATCGCTGTGGTGGCGTATGATCTTACTCGAGTAACCAGATACCTGACTTGGTTACAACTTCTTGTATTTCAGCCAAGTTGTGTAGATGATTCACCGAAAAAAGATATCACATTGGTCTTGATAAGGGGATGGGGTTGGGTCAGTACATTGTATAGATTACAATACCTTATTTGTTTCATCAATGCATTGACAAAGCACCGTATAATTCCCACGATTGACCCATTTCAAAGCAGAACCTCTTCATAATCTGATAATTGCTCCATACCTTTCGCGTCCAAGCCTGATATATAGGCCTAGACTTCCATAGGGTTTGGGATACTCTATTCCCACGGCACGCCTGATGCATGATCTTACACGTGTAACTAGATAGCCAACTTAGTTATACCTCATATTTCAGCAGAGAAACTTGATTCACTGAGTACAGACATCAGGCAGGGTCTGATCAACTTGGATCAAGATCTTGTTGATTGCCAGTTTTTTGATAAAGGATGGATGCCCATCTCTGAATTTACAATTCATGAGCTTGTTGTGTTAATAATAATCATAATTGGTTGCAAAGGTGGAGAGAGTGATGGTGCGATGATGCACTGTCTCAACAAACAAAAAATAATTGACCTAATAAGATAAATGACCATTTTGGGTTGTCAAATGGAGCATACATGAACATATATGTGACCCGTCACGTCAAAATGGACATGTTGGATGCCTGAGTCAATTTTGAGTTATTGGTATGACTTGAAAGAGCACATTTCAAGCTTTCAAATGATACCATGTTGAAGGTAATTGGACTTTGTAATCACAATATATGAATTGAAGAAGTGTAATTTTTCTATTATTTTCTTTAAATTTCATCAAATATATTGGCCTCTAACTCAAAACTATGTTTGCCGACAACATGTCCATTTTGATGCGACTGGTCACATATGCAGGGGCGATGTTTCTGTTGTTGGTGTTCAACTTCAGGGTAAAACCAAAGAATGTTAAAAGACACCACCACAATGCATTGCGTTTTTGCACAATGCCCTAATTCTGGTCTCCAATTTGTCTCGGTTCCCATTGACATACAGTATACATGTATGCACACAATCATGGCTTCATAGCGTGTTCATCATTGGAGCTCTTAGGTTCTAGATTACATCAATGAATAAATTAGTTCTCAGTGTTCCTTTTTCTTATTTCTAAACTTAAGAGCTCGACAAATGCATCGTGTGAAAAAAGCTTTAGTTGGCTGCCGTTCGCGTAATGCATTGTGGGAAGACCTTGAAATTTTCTTTGGGGTAAAACACAAGACTCATATGTGCACAGCCGCAGCATTAGGCTGCAGATGTCTTTCAAAGGAAACGTTGAGATCCTACTACCAATATAAGGTTTTCTTTAAATGCTTCAAATTGAAGTTAGATACTGCTTTCTGCTCTTAAGAAGACAAACTACTGTAAAATTGTCTTTAATTTCTTTGGTTTTCCATGCCTAACTCCATGAATATCTCAAAATGCAGACAAAGACAAACTACTGAAAAATAGTCTTGTAAAAATTGGGACTATAATATTTGAGATTTTAGGTTTGGTCGCTTAGGGCAACACAACAACCAAATTGGCTAATAAAGAACATTAGACTTTTTTTGTTTTTGAAAAAAAAGATGTTATTCTGAAAGCTAAGGTGCTTCACCTTTTGAAAACAAATAAAATGTACAGGAGAGATAAAAAACCTATTTTGTCGAGCTCCCGCAGGAGACTGGTATGATTTTAGCAGATTTGTAGCACATGAAATCCATAGCCGCCGGTGCTCGGCCAAGATTTATCCTAACAATCAAGTGCAATCTAGCTAAGTGCTTTCGGATCATAACAAACGCTCCGGAGTGATACAATAAGAAAAGGATGGGGGAAAAGAGCGTGTCCTTTCCCTGTCTGTCTGTCTGTAATATTCAAAAACAAGCCAGAATTTCACAAAGTACTTGTATGAATACCGGCATATTATCCGGGCATACCTGATAGATATTTTGTTTGTATCTGGCAATTCTAATAGGCATTTCCTACGCCTGCCTACCCATTCGCTCATGACATGGAATGAAAATGTGTCGGGATTTTCTAAAATATAACTAAACAGAGACGTGAAATCATGCCGCTAAGCTGGCATAATGTCGACCCATTCCCTTTATTAAATTGACGGCAATACCATATCCCATGTCTAATATAAATCATAGAAAAGTGACACACTTCTTTCTTTACTTCAGACTAATAAAAGAACTCGCCAACCTTTTCCCGAACTGAATAAGTCCACACACGCTCACTCCTGGGCCCATAGCTGCGCATTTATTACGCTGCAAATACCTTACAATTCCCCGTGAAATTCAACACACTAAAAGGCAATTTTACGCAACCAAAAAGCCAAAAACCGCTTCCTTCACTTCAGTCAAGCGCCAGAGCTGATCGAGTTACCAAACTGCGGAGAAACAGCCGAAATCAATAAACCGTTTATCAGGCGAAGATGAAGACTTAACAAAAAGAGACCTTTGCAGTGACCTGTTACAAAGTCTTGCAATGACCCACTTTTTTGGACATTTTATCCTGATTTTACCTAGAGGTGTTTCTTTTCTTCTAGTTCCATACAAGAAGAACGCTGCAAATATACACATACAAAAAGGCATTTCAAAAAAAAAATCTCCCTTCTTACAAAATATATTTCATAATAATTTTTACTTGTACCGTTTCCATCAGTGGAGGAAAGTGCATTTACTACTATCATACTTATTTGTAATAATTAAACAATTTAAGCTCTAATATGCACTTTTTTTGTAGAATATTTGGTAGAAAATCCAAATTTTGCAAAAAAAAGATCTGTGAATGGATGGGCTGGTTCAAATCAAAGTATTTTTCAGAAATATTTTATTTACAAAACTTGTGAACTGAATCAGACCACAAAAATGTTCATAAATCTAAAAAAATGATAATTACGCTTTACGAATCTAAAACAACATTTGATTATACACATTTTTAATTGGACATCCCTAAACTAGGATTGTAAACAGTGTGCAATCGTAAATAGGATCTCCAAAACGTGCAAGACATATTTGAATAGTGAGTAGTATATGACCAAATTACTGTGATGTTTGTGTTGAATCGACTATAATGAACGTATGTTTCAAGCATAGTGCAATAGATTGAATGCACAAAAGGATGGGGTTGGGTATTGATGTGATGAGATGAGCAGCGGTCGCAGCAATATCGCTCCTCTGATCCCCTACACAAATCTAATGCAACCTACTTGTAAAATAGTTGATGTGTAACTGTGCTAAAATGCGATCGTTGGTCTCAAAACTTTTCAGATTCTCCAACTTGACTTTCCATTCTTTTCTTCAGTTTTATTCGTCTCTCAGGTTAGGGTTTCTTACACACAGCGTAGCTAGGTTTTTCATATTGGGTGGGTAAGAAATTTAAAAAAACCGACAAGACTTGACCGATTAAACAAATGGTCAGCGGAGAGATAATAAAAACAAGGTTTCAGTTACTAAGGCTAAATTAAAAAATCTTTTGTTTCAAAGCAAAGTGGGTTTTTTTTGTGGTTTTTTAAATATAAAATATTGAAATCCTTGTAAAAAGTGTCCTTTTGTATTCAAAATGATGTGATCAATGAAAATCTGAAAAATCTGTGAAATGTTGGGATTTTTTTTTTTTTGATTTTTTTTTTTTTTAAATACAAATTTTAAAAATTAAAAAAAAATTAAGATTTTTTCTTCTTCTAATGCGCATCAATAAACTAACGCGCGCGGGAGCTTTGAGACAATTTTTTTTTAAAATTTAGCCTAAGCATGTTTAATATTGTGTAGGACATCAACATTTAGAATAGGGAGATATTTGGTCAGATGGTCAGAGAGCGTACAAGCCATACATAAAAACAAGGTATCATTGACTAAGCTTGTTTCATATGCTGTTGGATATTACCCAATTTTAATTTTCCCAGAAGTGCACAAGATGTACCTTCGATGTGATGCATCATCACATGTGATACTGTCTGTCAGCCATTTAACATATGGCAGCTCTCCGTGATAACCCACCCAATCTCACACTCCAAATAACATAGTATATAGCATAAGTATATAAAATGTAGGTAGGCAAGACTCATCGTGACCTGGACGTGACCGTCATCTCCCTCGCTTGCTCGCTCTCCTGCTCATCAGTCGTTGGGCTTTTATTAGACCAGGGTAAACATTACCGCAATATATGTGTCAGGTACGCGCCGTGCATACTTAACCATCAACAACAGCCAGGCTGTCGACGACCACCATCACCCCGCCGCCGCTTATAGTGCTACCTGGGCCTTTACCTGGGAATGTTAATAATGCGTTGTGTACCATCGCATTCATTGTTGGCTGCTTTTAGAACCGTCTAAAACAAACCATGGGGTATGAATAATGATAAAAGAAAGCAAACGGATCAGAGTGCACAGAGGTCCATAATTATGTTGTTAGATAATTATTATTGGGGGAATAACATAAGTTAGAGATTGTATTGTTTTTTCTGTATCATTACCTTCAGTTTTATAATTTGCCGTACTGAAACGCCTCGCCAAATTGTTTAATTCATAGCTCACAAGTCATTGACCAATCATTTTGATTGGTTTCGGGGAGGACTTTAAAGGGGGGAAGGAGAAATATGGATGGGAATTGTGGCCAATTTTGGCCTCAATACAGGGCGTGTCAAAAAAAAGAAAATGGCATGGATGAAACTCATGAACCGGCAAGATCGGTCAGAATTTTAATCAAAATGTTCTCAATCGTAGCAAAGTTGGGAGAGTAAGCATCCATCGGTCAATGTACTTCTGATGACCGCGGATGACCACTAAGTGACCATCTGACCGAAGACGATGCAGTTACGATTTCCAATTTATAGCTGATAAGCTTTCTTATATGTCTAAAGACAACAAATTATGCTTGCATGAAATCTCCAAATCTCATCGAGCTGAAATTGTGTGCATCGTCTTTCCAACCGTCATGATCAGTGCATTGAATATCTCGAGCCGAGAGTAGCTACGAGTATTAATTTATTATCGACGTATTAATAATATACAATACATAGGGTCTTGTGTTGTTCACAAGACAAGTGCGTGCGATGCGAAAAACAGTCCTGAAACAAAAACAATAAAAATGATAATCACATGAGTGTTCTCCGGGGAAATACATAACCAAAACATCCCGTCAAGATGACGCTTCTTCGCTAACCCCCGATTGATGAAGACACTGCGGAGTACACACACACACACCGATTTATTACGACCTTTTACGTCTCCTATATATCAGATTGTAAAAATTGCTAACAAATCAGACGGCCTTGCGGTGTTGCATTATCGGTTACTAAACTCAACTCAAGATAGACGTTGTAATGCCCGGGAATATGCAGTGGGAATATGCAGTGCGTCTGAGCGTTATCATCAGGGTCTTGTATCTTCTCATATTTCATGCATTATTTGTTAGTTTATTTAATACGTAAACCACCAAAAAAGAGCCCAACATAACCACATTTTGGTGCTAGCTACGATGATACACCACTCCACCAACGATCAAGCATTAATTTGGTGATCTGTTGAAATCGGATCGAAGCAATTTGATATATTTATATTATTAAAGGTAGATGTTCCGATTTTCAACTTGAAGTTTTCTATTCTACATGAAAGGTCATCCTTAAAAACGTTGTGTCCCAAAATTTGAGATGCATAGCTATTATGGTTCTTATTTTAGACGCACAAGATGCTGTGAACTGTACCCATTGAGTAGTACACAAACTATATCAGTGGTAACCACCATTCGCGGTAATTCAACGCTATTTCGTCGATTTCTCTGTCATTATACCGAAGTAGGCCGTCAAATTTCAGTATGATGATGAGAAAAATACGAGCTTTCATATGATATGAAAATCTCCGTATGTTTGAAATAATTCTGTGTTACGGAAATGTGATCGGGTCATCTACCTTTAACCAATCAAAATATGTGGGATGTGCTATTATAATTTATAAATTATATCCGACTAAACTTGGATTGTTATTGTACTTTCACAAACATTCAAAGTTATTATTGGCATTACTATTTGGGGAATATTCAATGTCAACCAATCACAAGATAGTGAGACATTTGAAAATGTCTTTGTTGTTAAGGGTTCCATACATGTACATGTACATGTACAAGCTCGCTTGTCGGGTTTCTACTTGGACTCTTAAAGCCTCTGCTCATTTGTATTATTTTGATTTGTCATCATATTGCTAAAAATTCAATTAAAAAAAAATCGAAGATATAGCAATGAGCACAAATTTGGTTCTAAGAAATTGACAGCCGTGTTCAACATTTGGTTCCATTTCTGATGACCAAATGTACAGAATTGTAATGTTTTATCTTCTGTAATTGAGGAGTATGCAGTTGCTGCTTTACAGCTTCTAAACAATTTTCCTGTCTCCAAGTATTTTATTATCTAAATCAGTGTTTTCACTCACCCATATAAAGGGTGAAATACCCTTCACTTTTGATTTTCACCCTTCAAAGATTGAAAAATTGTAAATTGTTATTGTTTTACTGCCCAAAATGCTGCACGATGGAGCACATGTTTTGGCCATCATTTTGGTTGTTCACCCTCGAGAAATTAACCTAGTGAATTGCTGTTAAATCAATCTTATACAGGTTCAACACCAAGCTTATACAGACACTATTGTGTGCATGTCCCTGCTCATCATTGTCAATGCTCAGGTGACGTGTACAAACTGACGACTGATGGAGTCACATTAGCGACCAAACCTACAACGATAACAAAATCAAACAAACACTGTTCCCTCCTGAAAGTGACAAAACCAAATTGAAGTGCAGTAGCTTTTAGTCTTTCTTCTATGACTGACACTTTGAAAAGAAAACTTATTTTGATTGCAATAAAGCTACTTACAGCAATTGTAAGCTACCTCGCTCCGCATTTTTAGTCTGTTTTGCGTACTGTGAAGTGGAAATTTTCGCTACATTAATTTTCACGTTTTATGCTCAAAGCAGCTACCGCGAAAATTATAACACACACATATATTTCCTTTGCATATAGGTCTATGTGATGAAGCTACAAACGTCAAAATTAAAAACATGCAGAACAGTTACAATTGGCAAAACATGTAAATTAATTTCGCGAAAATTAACCATTTTTACAGTATTATCGATGGGGCACTTGAATGACTTGATACAGTTTAACGGCCTTAACACGGCGTCAGTTTCCCCCTTAATGCGAGACGACAGCCCCCTTTAACGGCGGACGGGGTGCGAATTACCAGGGACTCAATTTATTCAGCAGCTCTCTAGAAAACAAATAACGGAGTAAACCAGCGTCTTGATGCACACAACCAGGTCTGGAATAAATTGCTAAATTACCTGGGAAGATTGCAGCAATTTCCTCGCAATGTTTCAATGTTGAAAGGAGCACTGGAGGAACATTAACCTCCATTTTAGTTAACTAGATTCTAGACCTATTTATTTTCGGAGACAAACTTTGGCTTCCAATCCAATTTATTGAAGCCTTTATTATCATTGTAGAGAGGTGCTTTATAGGGATGGGGAAAGTGGGGGATG